>LR812536.1:9074818-9169818 GCA_903798195.1 Danio kyathit | reverse complement strand
CGGACATTTTTCTTGTAAAACAGTATCAACATAACAATCAATATTACATACACTTCAACCAAAAACACCTTAACAAAACATTCATAACATTAAAGTGTGACATTTAAAACAAACAAACAAACAAACAAACGAAACTCAGTTGGTTTATCTTTTATAAAGTGTCTTATTTAGTTCCAATATTGCCTGATGAACAAATGAGTGTTTTAATTTGACATTGTTAAATGTAGAAACTCCATTCAGTTTGATGGTAATCATTTAAACTCGCCAACACAAACCAGCACAAACGAATATGACACCTGTTTTGTGCGATTTAGATGAAATAATGGGGCGGAGAGTCACGTCGCAGCTCCCGAAGTGTTTTGATTTGGCAATATCTAAGCAATAAAAATAGATAAAATGTTTATTTTAACGGCACAAACCAACACAAATCCACCACAAACGAATGACACCTGTTTTGTGCGATTTAGACAACCTGGGGTGGAGAGTGACGTCACGACTCCTGAAATATTTTAGTTATATCTAAACAACGAAAATAGATAAAGTGTTTGTTTTAACAGCACAAACCAGCACAAATTGAGCACGAACGAATGACACCAGTTTTGTGCGATTTAGACAACCTGTGGTGGAGAGTGACGTCACGACTCCCGAAATATTTTGATAAAGCAATATCTAAACAATAAACATAGATACAGTGTTTATTTTAACAGCACAAATCGAGCACAAATGAATGACATCAGTTTGGTGTGATTTAGACAACCTGTGGTGGAGAGTGACGTCACGACTCCTGAAATATTTTGATAAAGCAATATCTAAACAATAAACATAGATACAGTGTTTATTTTAACTGCACAAATCGAGCACAAACGAATGACACCAGTTTTGTGCGATTTAGACAACCTGTGGTGGAGAGTGACGTCACGGCTCCCGAAATATTTTAATTATATCTAAACAACAAAAATAGATAAAGTGTTTGTTTTAACGGCACAAACCAGCACAAATCGAGCACAAACGAATGACACCAGTTTGGCGCGATTTAGAGGAAATAGGGTGGAGAGTGACGTCACGGCTCCCGAAATATTTTGCTTATATCTAAAGCAGGAAAACGGATACAGTGTTTGTTTTAACGGCACAAATCCAGCACAAATGACCTGTGCTGATTTGAAGGTATTTGAGCAGCATGGGGTGGAAAGTGACGTCACACGGTCAAAAAAATAATGCTTAATATCTCAAACCCCAAACCAGCACAAATGTTCGTTTTTGCGGCACAAATCAGCACAAACGTAGCACAAACGAATGGCATAGTTTTGGGGTTTATTTGTTTTTATGTGGTGCCACCTTCACTGAGGTATGTCTTTGGACTGTGAGGGAAACCGGAGCACCTGGAGGAAACCCACGCCAACACGGGCAGAACATGCAAACTCCACACAGAAAAGCCAACTGACCCAGCCTGGACTCAAACCAGTAATCTTCTTGCTGTGAGGCGACAGTGCTAATCACTGAGCCACTGTGCTGCCCGCCAGAGCTACTTCTAGCTAATCTTATCAAGTTATATTTGCTAACTGTGTCAACTTGTCTAACGGCTGACCTACAATCTTGAAGCTGATTTTTTTGATTAGACAACCTTGTTTTCAACATTACAGACAAACTACTATACCAGAGAGAGTTGCAGTACTGCATCATACTCCTCTCATAGCTCGAAGGAACAGCAGAAGAATCCCTCTTCTTGATCTCCATATGTTTCCATTTTCACGTTTCTACACGTTCTGGATTAATTATGAAGCGGAGAAAGCGTGTGGTGTTTGTGTCTTTCTATGTGCTCTGTCTGATCAGCATGGCCTCTGTTTCTCTGCTGAACTCTTATTAGGCTGACGGTGGTTCATTATCTGTCTCTACAGGAGATGAAGTTCAGTCGTCTTCAAGTGTGTGTGTGCAGATCTTCTACTGTCCACGGGACTCTACGCGGCACAACGACACATTTCACATACGCCTGGAGAGACGAGGCAAGCGGGAAGTGGGTGACTGTGTTTCTCAATGGTTTTCTTGATTCAATTGATGTGTAGAAGTGACTTCAGGGAAGATGTTCATCTAAGGATTTCTTAAAGTGTTGGGTTGTAAATTCAGAGCTGTTTTAAAAAAAGACTAGTGTTGTATTCGATATTGCATACTTACATATTATATCAGGGCTATTCAATTAGTTTGTCATGGGGGCTGGTTCATGAAAAGCATCCCAAACCGGGGGTCGCAGAGATATGACTTGCAATATAAGTGATGACACAACAGCAAAATAAGAGCTCATATGCTGTATTTTTGCTCTTTAAGACACCCACGTTGACTTTTTCTACATTAAAACGTTAATATGTTGTATTTTGAAACTACATAACATCACTGCATTGTACAATGTGGCTTTTTTTTTACAAGCATATCCAAATGTATTTCGAGGCACAAAATCAGTGTATTGCTCCAGTAGGCTTTTTCTACATTCAGACACATTCATATGTGTTTTAAACTGCGTAACAATTAGGGATGCAATGATTATAGATTTTGGTTGTAGGATTATAGTCTGAAGAATAATCATGGTTTCACAGTTATCACCATTATTATGCATTTATTAAATTTAAAGCACGACTAGTTTAGAAAATTGTAAGAAAACTGCTTATATATTAAAGTGTTGTTCATTGCTGCTCAGTAACCAAATACAGCACAAAATATTAATAAAAAACAAACAATAGTCCATTTCTCTCTTTGGACTTAAAAATAAATGAAAAAGTTTTTGGTTTAAACATGAGTGATAATTTTACAATGAAAATAAACGACAAAACAATGAATAAATACATAAAAATAAGAATAAATAAAAATATTATTTGTCTAATGTTAATTTAAGCTATATATAAGATAAGAGTTTAAATGAACTGTTGTTCATTTTAATAATTTTTAATAAGTCATCTAACATATCTTTTGTTTACATTGCACTGAAAGCCACGCGGGTGTGTCGGTCCGCTTGTGAGCAGTGCGCGGACCACTTCCAATATGCGCACGTCTCAATTGGAAACAATGTACTTGCGCAATATGTCAACAGCTTGCTGCTATAGTTAATCCAATGTGCGTGCGTATTGGCATAACTTTAGTTGCAGCAGCTTTTTTCCATGCAACAGAAATGCGGCGTTGAGAAGGCTTAATGAATAAAAGCAGGGTTAATAGTGAAATCGGCTAATCATTGCATTCCTATTAACGATATCAGTGCATTGTACAAAAGGCCTTTTCTACAAACATCTGCTCGCGCCACTCACTTAATGTCAGGTGTCTCGCTGCGCAGACTTTAACTGCAGCTCGTGCTGTATTGAACAGACGCATGTCACTTAATAACGTTAGCGACCTTTTTTCTACTGAACTAAATTTATTCTTGATGTCTTGGTCACACTATTTAGGGGGGCCGGAACAAATTGCCTCAGGGCCCGGGTTTCGGCCCGTGGGCCGCCACTTGAATAGTCCTGTATTATATAGCACACGAAAAACAGTATGTCCGAATTCATAATATTTGTAAAAACGTATGCAAAAAAAAATTTAATTTTAAAAATTTTTACTGATTTTTTTTTTTCTATTTATTCACTTTAATATGTATATATATATTTATATATACACACACACCTTGTCTCCTATCTAAGTTTTAGGAACAGCAAATAATAACTGGCTTAAATGAAAGCCTCTAGATTACGCTTATTTTACCAAAATAAAATATGATCATGTCTTGATTTTTAATTATTTAATTAGCACAGTAAGGAATTCATATTGTAAAAGAATGAATATTGTGTATGACTCCCATGAGCTTGAAGGACTGCATCCATACATCTCAGCAGTGACTCAAATCTCTTATTATTAAAGTCATCTGGAATGACAAAGAAAGCGTTCTTGCAGGATTCCCAAAATTCATCAAGATTCTTTGGATTCATCTTCAATGCCTCCTCCTTTATCTTACCCCAGACATGCTCAATAATGTTCATGTTTGGTGACTGGGCTGGCCAATCCTGGAGCACCTTGACCTTCTTTGCTTTCAGGAACTTTGATGTGGAGGCTGAAGTATGAGAAGGAGTGCTATCCTGCTGAAGAATGTACCCTCTCCTGTGGTTTGTAATGTAATGGGCAGCACAAATGTCTTGATACCTCAGGCTGTTGATGTTGCCGTCTAGTCTGCAGATCTCTCGCACGCCCTCATACTGAATGTAACCCCAAACCATGATTTTCATGATAAACTTGACTGATTTCTATGAGAATCTTGGGCCCATGAAGGTTCCAATAGGTCTTCTGCAGTATTTGTGATGATTGAGATGCTTTACAACAGACGACCTTCTGCCACTTTTTCAATTGATCAACAAGAAGTCAAGTTATTATCTGTTGCTCTGAGAACCAGGATCGACGAGAATACTTTTGTCAGCTAGGCAAGTTATTGTATAACAATGGTTTGTTTTGTAGACTATCGAAAAAAAAAATATAGCTTAAAGGGGCTAATAATTTTGAGCTTAAAATGTAAAAAAAAAATAATAAATAAATAAAACGCTTTTATTCTAGCCAAAATAAAACAAATAAGACTTTCTCTAGAAGAAAAAATATTATTAGACATACTGTGAACATTTCCTTGCTCTGTTAAACACCATTTAGGAAATATTTAAAAAATCAAAGCGGGGCTAATAATTCTGACTTCAACTACAGTCAGGTTCATAAATATTTGGACATCAACACAATTCTAGCATTTTTGTCTCTATACACCAACACAATCGATTTGAAATGAAACGATCAATATGTACTTTAACTGCAGACTGTCAGCTTTAATTTGATGGTATTTACATCCAAATCAGGTGAATGCTGTATGAATTACAATAGTTTGCTTATGTGCCTCCCAGTTGCTAAGGGTCCAAAAAGTAATCGGACAATTGGCTTCTAAGCTGTTCCATGGCCAGGTGTGGCCTTGTTATCTCAATTACAATGAGCAGATAAAAGATCCAAAATAAATTACAACAGTTTGCATATGTGCCTCCCACTTGTTAAGGGTCCAATACAATAATAATTTTACAATACATACATACAGTATGTAAACATGTATATGTATTATATTACTACAATTACTATTATTATTTTCTTATTATAGCATTTTCTTAGAATTTGAATATATATATATATATATATATATATATATATATATATATATATATATATATATATATATATATATATATACAAATTCTAAGAAAATGCTATAATATGAAAGTATAACTGTAATTGTAGTAATATAATACTCGTTTACATATTGTATGTATGTATTGTATTACTACAATTACAATTATATTGTAATTCTCAAGATATGAATTACAGTATATTTAAATTTTCTCTTAACTCCTACATTTATTAGACTCTAAAAATATCAGCTCTAAAAGAAATGAAAGTTAACACAGTAATAAGAAATGGCTTGGGTTTATTCTAGTGAAAGGCTGATGTCGTGCATTGAGGAGGTCTGACAGAAAAAGAATAGAGAAAGAAAGAGAAATTAAGTAAGGCCGAGATAAGAGCGCAGACCGCTTTGATGAATATAATTGAAAAAGTGTTCATTGACTTTGACAGATTTACACTGAAACAAAAAGAAAAGGGAAACAAATACACTGCGCTGATTTATTTTACCACGAGAAGTGTCTTCAAAAGCTGCTTGTTTCGCTAAATGATCTTTTGTTCGAGAAACTGCATAATGATACGTCTGTAATGTCTGCGCAGTAAAACTTTTAATGCTCTTAATAAACGATGGTTTTGATTCAATAGACCACTTTAAAGATTACGCTGCTTTTCCTCAGTAAGTCTGATTGAGGTGATTCAGTCTTTCTGTGGGATCGTTTTCAAGTGAATGCTGTTTAAATGAACCAGCTCACGGCCAAACTGTAATTAGTTTATGAGCATTCGTCATCACTGCTATTATAAGGTATTGTTATTTGACCACGAGAACATCATCTTTTTCTTTCATTATAATTTTAATAATCTGTGGGCCTTTATTTATTTATGTATTTATTTATTTATTTGTTTGTAATTTTTTTGGTAAATTATTTTAATTTAAAAATTACAGCAAAATGCTTCTGAAGTCATTTGGGATTTAATTAATTAATTAATAATAATAATAATAATAATAAAATTGATTTGATTAAATGATTTATTAACTGTTTGCTTGATTCAGTATACACACACACACACACACACACACACATATATATATATATATATATATATATACAGTATATATGGTGTTACGGGGGCGCAGTGGGTAGCACAATCGCCTCACAGCAAGTACATATGCTGGATAAGTTGGCGGTTCATTACACTGTGGCGACCACTGATTAATAAAGGGACTAAACCGAAAAAAAAAAAAAAGACAATTTTTATTTATGGCTTGATCATTTTTAAGGGCTCTGAAAAACTGTAACAAGATGTAATAATTAAATTTTTGGATTTATTTTCATGTATAATGTAGACGTCTACAAATCTGCAGAAAACAACAATATGCCAATCACAGAATTTATATATTTTATTTATATTTTCTTGTATACACTGATTTAGTTCATCCTGTTCAATGATTTTTGCATTTTGACCTTAAGCTAGGACACGTCTAAATCCTGATGAAATAAAACCTCTGTAATCTCCTGTTTTCCCAAGGTGAACGTCTGAGATGATCTATATTAGAATTTCCAAATGTGAACTCTTGATCTGTAACAACCTGCAAGGTTCAGTTGATAGAGAACCATGTGCATTTTTAGAAAAACGAGAAGCCAGTTATAAAACCACGGTCATCAAATGTCACGTCGTACATAAATGTCACACCTGTATATTATTAGTGAGTTATTTAAAAGAAGCCGCAGATACCCTGTTTTACTAAAGATGTATAGTTTCTACACTAATGAAAACAAACTAGAAGTGTGAACAAAGCATGTTCTAGTTAACTATGTACATTGTTTCACTATTAGGGAATCTGCGCGTGCTTACTAACGCCAGGCTTCATACACATTTTTACTACTGAAATTCCATGGTTTTTTCAAGACTTTTCATAGACTTTCAAGTAAATTTTAATGTCTATGTAGGAGTGCCCAATCCTGTTCCTTAAGATCTACCTTTCTCCAGAATTCAGCTGGGACCCTGATCAAACACAACTAAACCATCTAGGATTTGAAACATCACATGGTAATGACAGACAGATGTGTTTGATCAAGATTCCAGCTGAACTCTGCAGGAAGGTAGATCTCCAAGGAGCAGAGTTGGGCACTCCGGTCTATACATGGTAAATAAGAAAAAATGCATGTTCAAATGTATTACACCATATTGCAAAACAGGCAACAATCTATTTAGTTTCAATTTATTTTTATATCTATGAAACATTTATTTATATAATGCTTACACAGCACTTATAATGTGAGAGCGTGTGATTGGACAACGACAGAAAATAACTAACCAATATGCAGATGTTTGTTAAACAAATTCTCATTACTTTTCCAAAACTTAATGGGTTTTCTTGTTTTTCCAAAACTTTCCAAGGCCTGGAAAGTGCCATGTCCAAATTTCATGACTTGTTCCAGGTTTTACATGACGATATGAACCCTGTAAAACTGAACTTATTTGTGCGTTGACAGATATTCAGCCAAAATAAATAAATAAAGAAGTCAGTAAGTCAATAAGTCGGTAAATCAGTAAGTCGTTAAGTTAGTCAGTAAGTTAGTATATCAGTAAGTCAGTTAGTCAGTAAGTCAGTTAGTAAGTCAGTAAATAAGTTAGTCAGTCAGTAAGTCAGTAAGTCAGTAAGTTAGTAAGTCAGTAAGTAAGTTAGTAAGTCAGTAAGTTAGTAAGTCAGTAAGTTAGTAAGTCAGTTTGTAAGTTAGTAAGTCAGTAAATAAGTTAGTAAGTCAGTTAATAAGTTAGTAAGTCAGTAAATCAGTTAGTAAGTCAGTAAATAAGTCAGTAAGTCAGTAAATAAGTTAGTAAGTCAGTAAGTTAGTAAGTCAGTAAGTCAGTTAGTAAGTTAGTCAGTCAGCAAGTTAGTAAGTTAGTAAGATAGTAAGTCAGTAAGATAGTAAGTTAGTAAGTCAGTAAGTTAGTAAGTCAGTAAGTCAGTAAATAAGTTAGTAAGTCAGTAAATAAGTTAGTAAGTTAGTCAGTCAGTAAGATAGTTAGTAAGTTAGTAAGTCAGTAAATAAGTTAGTAAGTCAGTAAGTTAGTTAGTCAGTCAGTAAGATAGTAAGTCAGTTAGTAAGTTAGTAAGTTAGTCAGTCAGTAAGATAGTAAGTTAGTAAGTCAGTAAGATAGTAAGTCAGTTAGTAAGTCAGTAAGATAGTAAGTTAGTAAGTTAGTAAGTCAGTAAGTTCATAAGTCAGTAAGTTAGTAAGTCAGTTAGTAAGTTAGTAAGTCAGTAAATAAGTTAGTAAGTCAGTTAATAAGTTAGTAAGTCAGTAAATCAGTTAGTAAGTCAGTAAATAAGTCAGTAAGTCAGTAAATAAGTTAGTAAGTCAGTAAGTTAGTTAGTCAGTCAGTAAGTCAGTAAATAAGTTAGTAAGTCAGTAAGTTAGTAAGTTAGTCAGTCAGTAAGATAGTAAGTCAGTTAGTAAGTCAGTAAGATAGTAAGTCAGTTAGTAAGTTAGTCAGTCAGTAAGATAGTAAGTCAGTTAGTACGTTAGTCAGTAAGATAGTAAGTAAGTAAGTTAGTAAGTTAGTCAGTCAGTAAGATAGTAAGTCAGTTAGTAAGTCAGTAAGATAGTAAGTCAGTTAGTAAGTCAGTAAGATAGTAAGTCAGTTAGTAAGTCAGTAAGATAGTAAGTCAGTTAGTAAGTTAGTAAGTCAGTAAGTCATTAAATAAGTTAGTAAGTCAGTAAGTTAGTAAGTTAGTCAGTCAGTAAGATAGTAAGTCAGTTAGTAAGTTAGTAAGTCAGTAAGTTAGTCAGTCAGTAAGATAGTAAGTCAGTTAGTAAGTCAGTAAGTTAGTAAGTTAGTCAGTCAGTAAGATAGTAAGTTAGTAAGTCAGTAAGATAGTAAGTCAGTTAGTAAGTTAGTAAGTCAGTAAGTTAGTAAGTTAGTCAGTCAGTAAGATAGTTAGTAAGTTAGTCAGTCAGTAAGATAGTAAGTTAGTAAGTCAGTAAGATAGTAAGTCAGTTAGTAAGTTAGTAAGTCAGTAAGATAGTAAGTCAGTTAGTAAGTTAGTAAGTTAGTAAGTTAGTCAGTCAGTAAGATAGTAAGTTAGTAAGTCAGTAAGATAGTAAGTCAGTTAGTAAGTCAGTAAGTTAGTAAGTTAGTCAGTCAGTAAGATAGTAAGTTAGTAAGTCAGTAAGATAGTAAGTCAGTTAGTAAGTTAGTAAGTCAGTAAGATAGTAAGTTAGTTAGTAAGTTAGTTAGTCAGTCAGTAAATTAGCAAGTTAGTAAGTCAGTCAGTTAGTAAGTCAGTAAGGTAGTAAGTCAGTAAGTAAGTTAGTCAGTAAGTCAGTAAGTTAGTAAGTCCGTAAGTTTGGGGGGGATGAATCGGTAAAATGAGGTGCCAGATCAGATTTCAGAGGTGCCGGCACAAATTAAGCCATGGTCCAGGGTATACATATTCATAAATGCATACATACATATACAGCAGAGAAAATAAGTATTCAACCCGTCACCATTTTTCTCAGAAAACATATTTCTAAAGGTGCCATTGACTTGAAATTTTTACCAGATGTTGGTGACAACCAAAGAAATCCATAAATGCAAAGAAAAACTAATTAGTTTACAAATGAAGTTATGTGTAATAAAATGAAATAACACAGTAAAAAAGTATTGAACACATAAAGAAAGGGAGGTGTAGAAAGCCCAGACAGCAGCTGAAATCTCTCAGTAGTTTTTCAGCAACCCTCTGCCCTTCCTCATTATAAATGAATATCAGCTGCTTCAGTCCAACATCTACATTAGCACGAGGATGAAGATGAAACCAGAATGGACATTTCAGGAAGACAATGATCCAAAACACAGCCAATGAAACTCTTAAATGCTTTCAGAGAAAGAAAATCAAGCTGTAGCATGGCCCAGCCCAATCACCTGATTTGAATCCAATAGAAAATACAAAAAAGGTCAAATTTGATAGACGAGACCCACAGAACCATAAAGATTTTGACACTCTGTTGAAGTCCATGAAAAACTCACACCTGAACAATGCATGTGTCCTTCTTCTCCATATGAGAGGCGTCTTTAAGCTGCCATCACCAATAAAGCCTTTTATATAAATACATTTCAGTAGTTCAGCACTTTCTCCTTGTGTTAATCCATTGTTATTACACAGAACTCATTTTTCAGGTTTTTTGTTTTGTTTGTTTTATTTTTATGTTTGTATTGTTTGGGTTTTTACCAAAATCTGGTTCAATTCCATGTCAACAGCTCCTTTAGAAATATTATTCACAGGAAAAAACACAACATGTTCAATACTTATTTTCCCCGCTGTACATATTCATACATGCATATACATACGTTTCATATACACATCCTCTGCAAACAAGCAATCCTTAAAAGTTCCCCTATGCGTGTCGAAGACCTGTGAGCAAAACATTTCAAATGCTGAGAAACAAGAACACAAAAGATATTTCAATCGAATCGATTTGAGACCCATTTGGTGGAAGGATATGCATATATTTATATTTTCCCATTCATTCCCATCTCACCTTGAGCCAGCCTGAACAATCCAATATTTGATCTGGGCTTAGCCGGGAGATTTAATCCCACAGCGAGATGAAAAAGGGCTTTTCACCAACTTGAGTTTATGCAATTTTGCCTGCTAGTGCAATTCTATGGAAATGCGTTTTCCTCCATTCCCACAGCCTGGATTAGACTGCGAATATGTGAAAGAAACCATTAATGGCTCAAAGCAAACGTCACGGCCCAGTGTGAAGGGTTTCATCTGAAACGGTTCGGCTGTGCTTTATTTATTTATTTATTTCTCTGTTTGCCTGAGCTTTTCTTGACTTTACGCACAGTCAACAAGAATCTAAATGTTGGCGTGTTCCTTTAGCGATTTATCTGTGTGATCTTTAATCAAAATGATGTGATTTGTTCCCCACTGACTGTTGTGTAATGCAAACAGCGTAAGTCCTTATATGTTAATATTTGTAACAAATCAAAGCATTTAATCCTAAGAAATCTGTAAAAGTCAGATATCAAAAGCAATATGTTCAGGCCATGTGTTTAAAGGCACAATATGATTTCTTTCAATTATTTATTTGTTTGTTTGCTGATGTTTGTACTTGTATTACCAATTGAGCCACAGACCGGTACCGATCCGTGGCCCGGTGGTTGAGGACCATTGCTCTAGGGCAGGGATCACCAATCTCGTTCCTGGAGGTCCGGTGCCCTGCAGGGTTTAGCTCCAACTTGCCTCAACACACCTGCCTGGGTGTTTCAAGTATACCTAGTAAGACCTTGATTAGCTTGTTCAGGTGTGTTTGATTAGGATTGGAGCTAAAATCTGCAGGACACCGGACCTCCAGTAAACAAGTTTGGTGATCCCTGCTCTAGGGCACCAACCAGCTGGGCCAACATCTGACCACACCCACTTTTGCAGCATTTTCTGCAGCAGTTGAAAAACTGACGAGTGCTGCAACAGGAGCTTTTGTGGTTTATTAAATTAGTCTTGCTAATTAATAAAGCAGTGTCACTTCAGCTGTATGACTAATGCTTGCTCGGCTTCTGATAAATTGCCATCTTGCGGAAATCCCTGTTGTTTCACAAGCATAACAACAAAGACAAATGTTCAATCCGCTGTAAATGCACATCACTGTCAGACCTCCAAACGACTCGCCATTGATCAAGTGTTGTGTGACGCAACCTGATGGAGGCACAGTTGTGATTTCGGTCCTAAACTGGTCCGGTGTGGCGATCATTTATCTGACAGCGTCCTGGCATCTATTGAACACTTCAAGCCAGCGTGCTGTTCTGTTCGTGTTCAGGTCACAAGGTTTCACCGTGAGACTTCAGCTTGCCAAGATTTTCAGATTTTCTACTGACTTTGTAGTGCTCTTATTTTTGGACCCTAAACTTTTGTGTTTTTGTTCACACGTTTTAATCCTCCTCTTGATGATTTCAGGAAACAATCACAACCGATTAGACCTGTGCCGTTTCGCTGTTTTGGAAAATAAGCATAATAGTGATTGCTTTACTTTTCCTTGATTCTCCGAGTACTTTCCCCTGTTTTCTCCACAGGCATCTGAATGATCCAAACTGCTCTGAAATGAATCACAGCATCTTAAACTTTACAGTCAGCTGTCAAAGTGTAAAACCAAATATGCTAGACTAATATAACGCTTGCATTTCAAATGATAAAAGAGAATACAAATACAACAGTACAATGTTTATCACAAATTTACGTGCATTTTAATGTGTGCGTAATGTTAAGTTTTATTATAATCAAGCTTTTTACATTTAACTTCTTTTAAAATGTATTATTATGTTTATATAATGCTTATATGACTCAGAATGGCGAAGTATTTTCCGTTAATTTCCTTACACTGGAATGATATACACCAAATGTATTATTTACAGTAAGCTAAATCATTTATTAATGTAAACAATGCTTATATGTGAGAGGGAACATTTGCTTATGTTGCTAATTGTTGTTTCACATATTTTTAAACATTTTAAACTGCTTACAGTGTCAAAGTTTTAGAACATAAATCTACACTCACCGGCCACTTTATTAGGTACACCTTACTAGTACCTTGTCGGACCCCCTTTTGCCTTCAGAACTGCCTTAATCCTTTGTGGCATAGATTCAACAAGATGGAAATATTCGTCGGAGAATTTGGTCCATATTGACATGATAGCATCACGCAGTTGCTGCAGATATGTCGGCTGAACATCCATGATGCGAATCTCCCGTTCCATCACATCCCAAAGGTGCTCTATTGGATTGAGTTCTGGTGACTGTGGAGGCCATTTGAGTACAGTGAACTCATTGTCATGTTCAAGAAACCAGTCTGAGATGATTTGCGCGTAATGACAAGGCGCGTTATCTTGCTGGAAGTAGCCATCAGAAGATGGGTACACTGTGGTCATAAAGGGATGGACATGGTCAGCAACAATACTCAGGTAGGCTGTGGCGTTAACAAGATGCTCAATTGGTACTAATGGGCCCAAAGTGTGCCTAGAAAATATCCTCGAAACCATTATACCACCACCACCAGCCTGAACCGTTGATAAAAGGAAAGATGAATCCATTCTTTCATGTTGCTGATGTCAAATTCTGACCCGACCATCCAAATGTTGCAGCAGAAATCGAGACTCAACAGACCAGGCAACGTTATTCCAATCTTCTATTGTCCAATTTTGGTGAGCCTGTGTGAATTGTAGCCTCAGTTTTCTGTTCTTAGCTGACATGAGTGGCACCCTGTGTGGTCTTCTGCAGCTGTAGCCCATCCGCCTCAAGGTTGGACGTGTTGTGTGTTCAGAGATGCTCTTCTGCAGACCTCAGTTGTATCGAGTGCTTATTTGAGTTACTGTTGCCTTTCTATCAGCTGGAACCAGTCTGGCCATTCTCCTCTGACCTCTGGCATCAACAAGGCATTTGCGCCCACAGAACTGCCGCTCACTGAATATTTTCTCATTTTCGGACCATTCTCTGTAAACCCTAGAGATGGTTGTGCATGAAAATCCCAGTAGATCAGCAGTTTCTGAAATACTCAGACCAGCCCGTCTGGCACCAACAACCATGCCCTGTTTAAAGTCACTTAAATCACCTTTCTTCTCCATGCTGATGCTCGGTTTGAATTGCAGCAGATCGTCTTGACCATGTCTACATGCCTATATGCATTGAGTTGCTGCCATGTGATTGGCTGATTAGAAATTTGCATTAACGAGCAGTTGGACAGGTGTACCTAATAAAATGGCCGGTGAGTTTATATTCCCACATTCAAGGTAAACATCTCCACAGACTAATTTTTAAAGTGCAGATGCAATTTACTTCTCTCAGTTTTACTGTATAGAAAAGTATAGTTCACCCCCCCCCCCCCCCCCCACCCCAATAAAAAAATTATTTATCATCTATTACTGGTTTTAAATCTTTAAGTGCTTCTATTTTACCCCTTTTACAAGATGTAAGATACGTCTTTGGTGTCTCCAGAATGTGTCTGTAAAGTTTCAGCACAAAATACCCATCAGATCATTTATTATACCCTGCTGAAACTGTCAATAATGGAGTAAGAGAAAATTGTAGCTGTTTTTGTAGCCTGTGCCTTTAAATGCAAATGAGCTTTGCCTCCCCCACAGTCCAAAGACATGCAGTATAGGTGAATTGGCTAAACAAAATTGTCCTTAGTGTGTGAACGCAAGAGTGTATGGGTGTTTCCCAGTACAACTAGGTTGTGGCTTGAAGGGCATCCACTGCGTAAAACATATGCTGGAATAGTTGGCGGTTCATTCCACTGTGGCAACCCCTGGTGGATAAGGGACTAAGCCGAAGGAAAATGAATGAGTCGCTTAAGTTGTAGAAGTCTCTCTCTTTCTCTCTGCTGAGTATTTGAATAAATCTTTGCACATGTAGGTATAAGAGGATTTAGATTTGGCCTCTGCTCTGCTCTGTTAATGAGCTGAGATACACACTTGCGGATCGACATCACATTAAACAAACTCTGGATATCATTTCCACATTCATCTTCATGAAGTCAAGCTTTAACCAATACACTCCGTCTGCTCACCGTTCCCAAAAGTACATGACATTTGACTGATAATTGAGATCTTTGTTTTTGCTTCCGTTTCGTGTGTGTTTGCATCTCATCTTTAATGAGAAAAAAACACGTCTGTTGTTTAGTGATGCTGATCTTTGTGTGTGTTTGAGGTCTCAGATCCCTTAAGGGCCTTTTAGTAGATAAAAACAATTATTATATCAGTGTTAAAGGGGCTGAAATGTTCATGTATTAATTGCTTTTTTATGCTGATGTATTAACAGCTTGTAATGAAACTTAAAAAAAAAAAAAAAAAGACTTTTCAAGACAATAGAGCAGGGGTGTCAAACTCAGTTCCTGGAGGGCTGCACAATTTAGTTCCAACCCTCTTTCAATACACTAACCAGGAGGTTTAAAACAAGCCTGAAGGACTCAATTAGTTTGATCAGATGTGTTCAGTTAGGGTTAAAGCTAAACTGTGCAGAGCTGTGGCCCTCCAGGAACTGAGTTTGACAACTGTGCTGTAGACCATATCTATTGATGTAAACACATTAATGTTGTCTTATAATGGCTCTTTAAATAGTCTCTTTGGACATTATAAGCATTCGTTTCATGTGTTATAGCAGGGGTGCTCAACCCTATTCCTGGCGATCGACCTACCTGCAGTTTTCAGTTGCAGCCCTTATCAAACACACCTGCCTGTAATTATCAAGTGCTCCTCACGTTCTAAATAATTGGTTCAGGTGTGTTTGATCAGGGTTGGAGCTGAAATTACCTGGAAGGTCGATCGCCAGGAACAGGGTTGAGCACCCCTGTGTTATAGAATGGAAGAGTGTCTTTCAGGAGTGCATGTAAATGTCACATTATTTTGATAAAAAAAATAAAAAGTCTGTCATAAAAAAAAAAATAAAATTGTTACAAGCTGTTCATACATTGCAAAAATCACCTTTCAATAGTCTGGTATTGCTAATATTTTTATATTATTATTATTATTATTATTATTATTTTTATTATTATATTAGTATTAATATTATTATTATTATTATTATTATATTAGTATTACTATTATATTAGTATTATTATTATTATTATTATTATTATTATTATTATTATTATTATTGTTGTTGTTATATTAATATTATTATTATTGTTATTATTAATATTATTATTATTATTATTATTGATGTTGTTGTTAATATTGTTATTATTATTATGATCATCATCATCATTATTATTATTATTATTGTTGTTGTTGTATTGTATTGATATTTTTATATTACTATTATTATTAATTTATGTATTATTACTATTATTATTATTGTTGTTGTTGTTGTTGTATTGATCATATTTTTATAATATTATTATTATTATTATTGTTAAGAGTCTTTTATGCTCATAAAAAAACTGCACAAAATTAATAAAAAATGCAGTATAGACAGTAATATTTAGATTTTAAATATTAAAATATTTAAAAATGTAAATGTTTTTTTGGGGTCACATTATTTTAATTAAAAAAATCTCAGTTAACATCTGACATAAAAATCACAGACATCCAATAAGCTGTTCATACATTATGAATTATGAATACATTATTAGCATTTTATATATTTTAACAGAAGTTTTAAAGACTATTTAAAAAGTATCTGCAGTCTCCTGAAACATATTTCAATTTCATCTATATTGTCAATAATAAAATAAAATAAAATATTTCTAAAACCTAAACCTAAAATCTAAAACAATTCAATAGTATGGAGTTAATGAGATTTTTAAATGAGATTATTATTATTATTATTATTATTAAGAGACTTTTATGCTCAAAAATTGCACAAAATATGCACTGAAGGCAGTAATTTTTAGTTTTTGTGCAATTTAAAATATATTTTTAAATATTTTACTTAATACAGTACATATTCTATTAAATGGTTTATTATATTATATTAAAATATTATATACATTTATTATATCACTATTAAATGTTTATGTAATATTTACTTAAAATTTGTATTATTGCTTAAAAATAATCATATGTTTTGAATATAAAGAAAATCAGTATACAGTATGTATATAATTGTATAATTATCTTTAAAAAATTGTATTTTGTAAACAGACTGTCATTTAAAGAGTTAAAATATTAAAAATAAATGATTTGGTAAAAAAAAAAATAAGCCTGTAAAGAATAGTAAAAGTGGAAAATAATGTTAGAATATGATACTTTAATGGTGTGTTTTGTTTTTACAGATATTTTGGGCATCTGCACCCTTGAGAAACTTTTTTTTTAATTGACACAAGAAAGTAGCACATCTAATATTCAAAGCATGCCCAGTTGCATTCATTATTTGTATGTGTGGCCAAAAAAAGTGAGTTTCTTGGAGCTAAATTATGAATTGCGCAAAACAAAGGAAAGTGAGAGTCTCTTAACACCATTCCTAACTCATTTACATAGTGGTTCCTTGACGTACTTGTAAAATTTAATTAATTTTGTAGTTTGTAATTTTTGCAGTACTTTGCATTAATTTAAACACATTATCTTTCTATGTCTAAAGATTTTCAGTGACGAGATTGAAAATATTACTTTATTAAATATATCTGTTTATTAAATCAGTTTTGTTTAAATGCATCAAAATATATTACCTACAGTATAGCCACTGACAAAAATGGATAAAAATATTCATTTTCAAAATGGGGTGGCACTGTATACAGTATGTGTAGCTGCTTCAGTACAACAGCTACATTAGCAGGAGGATGTTGATGAAACCAGGGTGGACATTTCAGCAGGACAATGATCCAAAACACAGCCAAGGAAACTCTTAAATGCTTTCAGAGAAAGAAAATCAAGCTGTAGAATGGCCCAGCCAATCGCCTGAAGTGAATCCAATAGAAAACACAAATTAAAGCTCAGATTTGATAGACGAGACCAACAGAGCCATCAAGATTTTGACACTCTGTTGAAGTCCGTGGAAAACTCACACTTTTTTTTTATTGACACAATAAAGTAGCACATGATTATTATTCAAAGCATGTTCAATTGCATTCATTATTCGTACGCAAAAAAAAGTGAGTTTCTTGGAGCCAAATCATGAATTGCGCAAAGCAAAGTGATGTGAGAGGGTCTCGACACCATCCCTAAATCATTTACATGCTGGATTCTTGAAGTTTTGCATTATTGAAACCAGGGTCAAATAAGAAAAGATGCTGGCAGAAGATCTAAGCTGCTTCTTCACCTCGTCTTGTCATCCTCCTTCACTCTTTTCCCATCACCAACAACACCAAAGTGGAAAAAAAACGCCCTTGACCATGGATTTCTCTCTATAAAGGGGAAAATTACAGTCGGGGGAGGAAACAGTGCAAAGAAGGATTACTCTTTAATGGCATTCTATTAAACATAAGACACTGAGTTTGACCGACAGGGATTTTTTTTTTTCTCTTGTTCCATTGCATGAGGTGTGTCCGCTGATTTGGAAATGAGAATTTTGAGCTTATCTGACAGCACTAATTTACCCTGCAGATGAAAGGGGTGAATCAAAGTTGCACCATACTTCATTGACAGCTTATTGATTATATTAAGAACTGCGAATATTGATTGGTGGCTCAGTGGTTAGCACTGTCTCCTCACAGCAAGAAGGTTGCTGGTTTGAGTCCCAGCTGGGCCAGTTGGCATTCCTGTGTGGAGTTTGCATGTTCTCCCCATGTTTGTGTGGGTTTCCTCCGGGTGCTCCGGTTCCCCCCACTGTCCAAACACATGCGCTATAGGTGAATTGGGTAAGCTAAATTGGCTGTAGTGTATGTGTGTGAATGCAAGTGTGTATTAGTGTTTCCCAGTACTGGGTTGCAGCTGGAAGGGCATCCGCTGTGTATAACATATGCTGAATAAGTTGTTGGTTGATTCCACTGTGGCGACTCGTAATGAATAAAGGGACTATAAAGGAAAATAAATGAAATATTTTTTGTATTTTAATTTTTACTAAAAGTTTAAATATGCAAATGAGGTATTATTTATTTAAATATCTGCTGACTTTGCATATATCTATAAGAAAAAAATCTAAACAGTGTGTGAAAAAATCATATTTCTTCTTTTTAAGGCTATTAGTTTTACAGAGGGGATTTTGGGGAGCTGTTTTATAACATTTCCAGCCTGATCTCACGAGGAAACGTAAGTATTTTACGTTTTGTCAGTTTAGTGGCTAATTCAAGTTTCGTACGAAAATGTACGATTTTAAAAAAGAGGCGTGGCACCCAACCCCACCCCTAACCCCAACCGTCATTGGGTGATGAGCAAATCATAATAATTTGTAGGAATAAGATCGTACGAATTCATACGAATTAGCCACTAAATCAAAAAGTTACGAATTGCCGTGAGATTGCGTTGACATTTTGTAATTGAGAAAATGCTGCAGAGATTTCGTTTACAATTTATGTATAATAAAATATTATAATAATTTGGTTTATGTACAAACAAATCCCTCTATGAAACTTTTATAAAGATATGAACGAAAATGCATGTGAAGTTTTCTACACCGTAGGTAGAGTAATGGGGATTTGTGGCTCATTACGGCAGTAAAAAATAAATGTTAGAATGCAGAAAATCTTACAGAAAATCTTACTAAAATATTTCCGACCATTTTGTCAAATTGCTTATCATACTATTTTAAGTGTTTATTCACACATGTGCATTTAAACTGTAAGTTTTATATTACAGTTTTATAAATAATGATGTAGAATAAAAAAAATGCAGAATAAAGAAAATATACTTGCTAATTATGCTAATATATGCTAATTTATTGTCATCTATCATTACATTTATTTATTTTTTTAAAATCTGTTAAAACGTGTTTTAAATTAAGAACTGAAGCCTATAGTCAAATAGCAAACTAGCCAGTACATTCAACTTTCCTCAGTCAGAATTTGGCTAGTTGAATAATAAGAAAAATTCAAACATAATAATAATAATCCAACGTTTGGTCTTTTGAACCTTCCAAACTCCCCTTGGTTATGGGCCTGACTATTTAATTTAACTTAATAAATTGTATGAAGAGAGGATTAATTAATAATTTATTTTAATAGCAGTTAAATAATTAAAAGCAGCATATATGTATGTGTATATATATATATATATATATATATATATATATATATATATATATATATATATATATATATATATATATATATATATATATATATATATATATATATATATATATTACCCCCTTTGGATTTTTTATTTTTAATTTTTAATTTTATTTCCCAAATTATGTTTAACAGAGCAAGAAAATTTTCACAGTATGTCAGATAATATTTTATTTGTCTTATTTGTTTTATTTCGGCTTGAATAAAAGCAGTTTTAAATTTTTTTTAAACCTATTTTAAGGTCAAAATTATTTGAAAGCTATATTTTTTTTTCTCCATAGTCTACAGAACAAACCATCATTATACAATAACTTGCCTAATTACCCTAACCTGCCTAGTTAACCTAATTAACCTAGTTAAGCCTTTAAATGTCACTTTAAGCTGTATAGAAGTGTCTTGAAAAATATCTAGTCAAATATTATTTACTGTCATCATGGCAAAGATAAAATAAATCAGTTATTAGAAATGAGTTAATAAAACTATTATGTTTAGAAATGTGTTGAGAAAATCTTCTCTCCGTTAAACAGAAATTGGGAAAAAAAATAAACAGGGGGGATAATAATTCAGGGGGTTTAATAATTCTGACTTCAACTGTATGTCAAGTGCAAACCTTCGCCCTTGCCTATAATAACCGATAAAAATGTGTATACGGTATATTTAGTGATATGTAGACTTAAATAATATGTTTCATGTACATTTAAACAAAAACCTTTGCAGTTCTTTAGGCTATACCAAATTAATCTACAGTCGAAGGTGATTTTTTTTTTCTTCACCCTACTAACCTGCAGTGTCTTGCCTTAAAATAGTGCTTAAAACCTGTAGCGGATCTGGATTTCTTTAGTCTTATGTGCTTCTTTATCTCGGCCGTGTTCAGTCAATTAATCTTTAGTTTGGGACAGGCGCTGTTCAGCCGCTTAACCCCGGCCGGTCCTGCATGTGCGCTTCAGATAGGCGCTATCAGAGAGAGCTGTCGCTGCCGATCACACCCCAAACGCCGCCTGATTATACTCGTGCTCCGCCGGAGGATTTTCATGCCCTGCGACGGCGAAGGGGCGAGAAATGCAAAACTTGACCTTTCCGAAACGAGTCTCTGCGCTCGCGGGCCGGTCTGATATTATTGCCCGGGGAGGGATCATTAGATCAGCTTCAGTCCTGAGAAGAAGCGATTGCGAGCAGGGAGACGGTAAAAACACCCACCGAAGTGCAAAGTGGTAGGCCAATTTGTGAAATATGCGTATGTGAAGTAGCCATGCAGTAATGTGGATTCCTGACAGGGTGAAACTCGTAACACTAAAACGCAGATCAATATTACCATTTCAATTACAGTTGATTATGTTTTGTTTATTGTTTATTTTATTCAATTATTAACGATTGAGGGGTTTATTCAAAGTCAGTATTAGCTACACTAAAATTGGTTAGTTGGCTTTAACAATGTATTTAGTAAGTTAACTATAAGTAAAACATGAGGTGTCAATTTCTTTTGCACACATTTGTAGTTTTAACAGGTTTACTCACTTTGTAAAGTGCCTAATCACTGTTAAGGCAACATGCTTAGACCTATTTACTTTACTTTTTATAAAACTATAGTAGAGTATACTAATCGCATTTTTTACATGTGTTTTGGGGAATTGTACCAAAATAAATGAGAGAAAGAACTCTTTTTTTTGTTGTTAAAACTAAAACCATAAAACAAAAAAATAAATATTAACTAACTAAAAATTTAAATATTTAGTTATATGAAAGCTAATTTTATTTCAGAGAGTTGACAATTAAATAATCCCATTTTCATTCAGTTTAACTTGATTTCCTACTAAAAAATAAACTTATTTAAATGATCAAAACAAAGCAAAAATCACAAAAAAAAAATAAAAATAAAGTTAACATGAAAACTGTACATATTTATTAGTTATATTCATTATATATTTATTAATTTAAAAAAAGTTTAGCTGAAGTAAATTTTGTACTGTGTATTTTATATAGATGAATATAAAACACACACACACACACACACTTATATATACAGTATATTAGGCATGGCACGATAACCGTTTTCAAGGTATACCATGGTTTGGAAAAGTCAAGGATTTCTGCTATACCGTTCCTACGGTATATGTAAGGTTTTTTTTTTACGTTTTGTTTTAAGTTTTTTAGGACAACAGTATATCTCAGCACAAAATATATCCAAAGATGCCATTTTAAATTGTAATGAAATCTGTGTTTTTGAAACTAATGAAGACAGCAGAAGTCAATGATTGATTTGAATTATTTTGACATGTTTACTTTTCCAAAATAAGTTTGTCAAAATAAGATATATTATGTACAAGGGTGAAAAACATTTTTGATTTTACCCAGACATTTAAAAAGAAAATATTTTAGAGAAGTAAGAATCGTAGAGAACCGGGATATTCTTATACAAGGTTATAATACCGTCAGAATCTTATACCAGCCCATGCCTTTTGTTTATATATATATAATATTGATTCATCTAGTTGCAAAATATCTAAAGAAGGAAAAAAAGTAAATAGTATGACATTTATATTATGTAAATGAACCAGGCAGTTGTTTTAATTGTGCAGTGTGTCATTATGTACTTTGATTCTTTAAAATAAGGTATCAATAAACTTCACATTTGTACATTTGAAATTGTATTGAGTGCAGATTGAATTTGACATTGAAAAATATTTGGTGTATGATACAAACAAACTGTACAGAATTTAGTAAATTGTAGTGCTTAAATTACAAAAATTATATGAATGATTTAATAATAATAAATACATTTGATCAAATTTACTGTATAGGATCACTTACAAAGCAGCTGTGTGATAGGTGAACTATAGCAGAAGAGTATATCAAATATGCATTTATACACATGACCTCTGAGTGAAATGTCAGTGTTCTTCAAAGAATTTGATCACACATGCTTTTCTTTGTTTCTAGGTGTCAGACATGAGCTGAACTGTCAGATTCAGAAGAGTTTTCCACACATCGTACTGATTCTGCCCTCAATCCACATCTCATGTCTTCAACAACATCTTCCATCTTCAGCAGCAGAGTTTGGCTTTTCTCTGGGGTTTTTTATTTTTTTTTAATTTCAAAGCATGTTTGGCACCGGGTGGAAAAGGAACAAACTAAAATAATAAATTCTAAATAAAAAAAAAATTACAAACTTTTATTTGAAGTAAACAACATTTCATAACTTTTTTTTTTTTTTTTTTTTTTTTTTTACTTTTTTGTCTAATAATTGTCAAATAATTTGCTGAAAAAAAAAACAGTTAGTTGCTAGTTATAGTTTTCTAAATCCAAAAACATACAGTTTTATGCAAAAGATTGAGCACCCCTGATAATTTTCATAATTGCAGGCCATAGTCTGCTGGCCTTTCAAATCAGCAATTTCATTTGGATATATGTTATACCCTACACTCTCAGAAAGGTAGGCAAGCTGTCACTGGGGTGGTACCATTTCAAAAGGTACACATTTGTACTTGAAGGGTCCATATTGGTACCTCAAAAGTATATATTAGTACCTACAAATTTTAAGAGGAACACGTTTGTACTTTTGAAGTACTAATATGTACCCTTGAGGTATTAATATAGACCTTATAGGTACAAATGTGTACCTTTTGAAAAGGTACCACCCCGGTGACAGCTCGAGTACCTTTATTTCTGAGAGTGTAGGGGAAAAGCAACATTTCAGATCTGACATAACATTTATTTAATCAACAGATGCAATGCAATTTAAGTCTTGACAAAAACAGACAGGTGCAAAAATTTGGGCACCCCAACAAAATAATGACATCAATCTTTTATACAGCCATTTTTTGCTGAAATAACAGCCTGTAGACGCTTCTTATAGTCAAGAATAAGTCACTGAATTCTTGCTGAAGGCATTTTGGACCGTTCTTCCTTGCTCAATTTCTCCAGTTCAGTCAGGTTTGATGTGTGCCGAGCGTGAACAGTCCTTTTCAAATCAATCCATAGATTTCCGATAATATTCAAGTCTGGGGACTGGGATGGCCATTCTAGAACATTGCCTCATGTCTGACCATGAATTTCTTGGTAGATCTGGAACTGAGCTTTGACTCACTGTCCTGCTGAAACATCCAACACAGGCTCATTCTGAAAACGTAGTCCCGTGGATGTTTCTGGAGACTGGGAATTATGTAGCAGGAGATACGCATGGCTGCATTTAATTTTTTTAAACGAACACTATGGGGCGGTATGACGCCGTTCCTTTTGGCGCTTACCGGCTGACCGCTTACCTCCGTGTGGAGGCCTTTCCCACTGCCACCAGTTTGTCCCGTTAGCTCGTTGTGTTTGTCGGCGGACTTGAGACGCAGAGAGGAGTTGACCACGGCGACGACGACCGGGTTCGAGTCCGGGGAAGAGCGGTTCCAGAAATCAGGTAAGACAAAAATAGAATCCAAAAAATAAAATGAACCACTGAACAACAGGCTGAGAATATGGTAAAATCCGAAAACGTGGTAAAAATCAGACGAGGGCTTTTCTTTTTCTGCACGGCTTTTGTAAACAGTTGGTTGGGTTTAGGGAAGTATGTGGGTGGGTGGGTCAATCGGTAAAATTGGTTGGGTTTAGGGAAGAAGGAGGGTGGGTCAGTCGTTTTGCCAGTCGCCCAGTCAATCATTCAGTCAGACAGACAGACGGTAGGTCGACAGCGACCTCTGGTGGGTTTATGCTAGAACAGCGCGGGCGCGAACGGCACTCGCGAGAGACGTTTGGTATAGGAAAAAAGCACACACAGCGGCCTCTTGCGGATTAGTGAAATCAAAAACTACAAAAATACGTAGCTCCCGGGACGTATGTCGCGGCCTCCAGAAACGTCCACGGGACTACGTTTTCAGAATGAGCCTCTGCCGTAACTTCAGCCTCTTGACTGATTCCTGAATTCTTGTTCTTCAGAATCTGCTGATACTGGGTGGAATCCATGCAACCTTTAACTCTGACAAGGTTTTCAGTACCTGTGCTGGCCACACATCCCCACAGCATGATGGACCCTTCACCATATTTTACAGTAGGGAGCAGGTTCTTCTCCTGGAATGCTGTGTCATTTTTCCATCATGCAAAGTGTCTATGGTTGCTAAATGACTAAATCTATATCAGTATATGCTTATTTTAAAAACAAATAAATAAATAGTTCTAATTTTTGATAATTTAATAATTAATTCACTTATTAATTTAATACGATTGAATCAAACACATTGTAATAAATTGTTAACTTGAAGAATGACTACAGATTTGGATGCTTGAGCTGAACACTACATGATGTAGTAGAAGTTAATGTAAATAGTTCAATTTGTCAATATGAAAATGATGCATGGAAAACTGAGTCAGAAATCATTAGTATTCCAAGTGAGCTTGATTAATCTTTATTGTTTAGTCTTAAAAACTTCTCAAACCAAACCTGCCTGTTTAATCAGAAGCATTACTGAACGATCAATCTTACTAGCCAAATGCATAGTTTTCCTTTTTTTGTAAATTGGTTAAAAACGGCAGCCATCCAGAAAATTGAGCAGAAAAACACAGCTTCCTGAAGACTAACTGCTGCTGGAAATTAAGCACTTACATTAATGAAAACACTATTTTTTATTTGCAGAATTTATTCTGGGGGAAAAAAGTGTGTCCAGCTTGACATCATGATCTGCAGGGATGTTTGATGAGAATCCATGTCAGACATTTTTGTCATTTCAGGTGAGTTTGATGCATTGGTTATGGTTCGTCTTGTTTATGATGTGATGCATTATGTACCGCTGCATTTCATATGCAAACTGTTTCCCTCAGAAATCCCTTTTACCTGCTAGAAAACTGGATCTCTGAATGAAAACTGAAATGAATGTCAAAATAGAATGGCATTTGTGATTTATTTATTTATTTATTTTTTTTTTTCATTTCAAATATTTCCTAAATGATGTTTAACAAAGCAAGGATATTTTACAGTATGTCTTATAATATTTTTTTTCTTCTGGAGAAAGTCTTATTTGTTTTATTTCGGCTAGAATAAAAGCAGTTTATAATTTTTTAAAAACCATTTTATAGAAAAAATTATTGGCCGCCTTAATTTTTTTGTTGTTGATAAAAAAAACTGTTATGTTTAGAAATGTGTTGAAAAAAAAATCTTCTTTCTGTTAAACAGAAATTGGGGAAAAAATAAAGGATGGCTAATATTTCAGGAGGGCTAATAATATATAATATTAGGGGTGTGATGAGATCCTTACTTCATACTTGCATCCAGTAGCTCAGAATTTGTCACGGGGCATAAATGAAATCTTGCTAAATAAAAGTGAAACTGCAAAAAAATTTAAAATGAAATGCAAACAATTACATGAACATTTTTAAGTTAAATTAATGGAAAGGAGCTCACATGTGAAATTGTACGAGGGAGAAGCCAGTTAGTGGATTTTATAGCTATTTTCTTTCATATAGTAGCGTATTTTGCAGTGTTTGCATGGCATTTACTTTATAGAATTTATTAAGATAAAAGTAAAACAACATTCATTACAAGTTGATTTTAATAAAAGCACCTAAATTGTTTAGCATTTTGTGATTTCTTTTTTCTTCTGTTGAATAAAAGACTATTAAAGTCTAGTGGAGTAAGTGTCTCATCACACCCCTAATATATAAATGCATATATGTATAATAATATGTAATGTATATTTTTTTCTTCTGGAGGAAGTCTTATTTGTTTTACTTGAAAGCAGTTTTACATTTTTTAAAAACCATTTTAAGGTCAAAATTATTAGCCTCCTTATTAAGCAATATATTTTTTGGATTGTCTGCAGAACAAACCATTGTTATACAATGACTTGCCTAATTAGCCTTACTTGCCTTATTATCACAGTTACGTCTTTAAATGTCACTTTAAGCTGTATAGAAGTGTCTTAAAAAAATTCTAGTAAAATATTATTTACTGTCATCATGGCAAAGATAAAATAAATCAGTTATTAGAGATGAGTTATTAAAACTATTATGTTTAGAAATGTGTTGAAAAAATCTTCTCTCACTTAAACAGAAATTGGGGAAAAAAATAAACAGGGGGCTAATAATTCAGGGGGCTAATAATTCTAACTGTATATATACTATATATATATACTACTATATTAAGGGTGTGACGAGATCCTCTTTTCATACTCTCATCCAGTAGAGGTTGTCACAGGGTATGAAGGAAATATTGCTGAAAAAAAAACTGCTAAAAAATTTAAAATGAAATACAAAAATTACATGATTATATTACTAAATTATTAGTGTTAAATTATATGAGTAAATTGCATGACATTTTGGTACATGAAAGGTAAATGGGTGGAAATTTGTTAGATTTTGCATGCGATGGTATAGGGGTGAAGCAGATTGTATCGGTAGAGTAGAGTTTATAGCTATTTTCCATTGATATTATAACAAATATTTAGCTAATATTTAAAATGATATATAAAAAGACTTTCAAAATATTTTGCAGTGTTTGCATGTTCTTTATTGCACAGAATTCCTTAAAATAGAAGTTAAAAAAGCACCTGAATTATGCATTCTTCATTTTTTTTCTCTCCCTTCTGTTGAATAAAATACTATTTTCCATTTCGAATATACAGTATGTTATGTATAGTGGCATCATGGTGGCGCAGTGGGTAGCACGATCCCCTCACAGCAAGAAGGTCGCTGGTTCGAGCCTCGGCTGGGTCAGTTGGCATTTCTGTGTGGATTTTGCATGTTCTCCTCGTGTTGGCGTGAGTTTCCTCCGGGTGCTCTGGTTTCCCCCACAAGTCCAAAGACATGCGCTATAGGTGAATTGGGTAAGCTAAGTTGTCCATAGTGTATGTATGTGAATGAGTGTGTATGGATGTTGCCCAGTGATGGGTTGCGGCTGGAAGGGCATCCGCTGCGCAAAACATGTGTTAGTGGGTCATTCCACTGTGGCGACCCCAGATTAATAAAGGGACCAAAAAGAAAATGAGTGAATGAATATATATATATATATATATATATATATATATATATATATATATATATATATATATATATATATATATATATATATACAGTATAAACAGTTGAAGTCAGAATTATTAGCCCCCCTAAATTATTAGCGCAGTTTATTTTTTCCCCAATTTCTGTTTAACGGAGAGAAGATTTGTTCAACACATTTCTAAACATAATAGTTTTAATAACTCATTTCTAATAACTGATTTATTTTATCTTTGTCATGATGACAGTAAATAATATTTTACTAGATATTTTTCAAGACACTTCTATACAGCTTAAATTGACATTTAAAGGCTTAACTAGGTTAATTAGGTTAAGTAGGCAAGTTAGGGTAATTAGGCAAGTTATTGTACAACTTGGTTTGTTCCGTAGACTATAAAAAAAAAAAAAAAAACAATTAGCCTAAAGGGGCAAATAATTTTGACCTTAAAATGGTGTTTAAAAAATTACAAACTGCGTTCATTCTAGTCGAAATAAAACAAATAAGACTTTTTCAGAAGAAAAAAATATTATCAGACATACTGTGAAAATGTCTTTGCTCTGTTAAACATTATTTGGGAAATATTTAAAAAAAGAGAAAAAAAATTCAAAGGGGGGCTAATAATTCTTACTTCAACTATATATATATATATATATATATATATATATATATATATATATATTTGATTTATTGCAGTATTTAGTTTTTTTCTATTATGTGTTTAATTAGATGTGTTGGGGAGGTTATTTTTAAAGTTTTTATTTATTTAATTAATAATTATATTAATTAAAAAGTTTTATTAATTTTTTTTAAGTTTTATTAATATATAAAAATATTACTCTTTTTGCTGTATTTTAATCATTCCAAATTTTTGGTATACCATTTAGTAAAAGAACAGCTAAAATTTAGAAGCATTTATTAAAAAATAAATAAATCATATATTTGACCAAATTTTCATTCAAAAATTCTCCCCCCCTTCTTTCAAATCAAAGGGGGGGCCTAATAATTCTTACTTCAATTATATATATATATATATATATATATATATATATATATATATATATATATATATATATATATATATATATATATATATATATATATATATATATATATATATAGCCGTGTTTGTCACGCTATACAAAACCCACAAAAAATTTTCTGTATTTGCATTGTGAAAACTTCTTCTCCATTTGTTGGTATTTGTTAGTAACTTTAACTCTAATATACAGTTGAAGTCAGAATTATTAGCCCTCTTTGATTTATTTATTTTTTTTCTTTTTTAAATATTTCCAAAAAGATATTTAACAGAGCAAAGAAATTTTCACAGTATGTCTGATAATATTTTGTTTTTGGACAATTAATTGTTTTATTTCGGCTAGAATAAAAGCAGTTTTTAATTTTTTAAAAGCCATTTTAAGGACAATATTATTAGCCCCTTTAAGCTATATTTTTTCAGATAGTCTACAAAACAAACCATCGTTATACAATAACTTGCCTAATTACCCTAACCTGCCTAGTTAACCTAATTAAGCCTTTAAATGTGACTTTAAGCTGTATAGAAGTGTCTTGAAAAATATCTAGTCAAATATTATTTACTGTCATCATGACAAAGATAAAATAAATCAGTTATTAGAAATGAGTTATTAAAACTATTATGTTTAGAAATGTGTTTAAAAAATCTGCTCTCAGTTAAACAGAAATTGGGGAAAAAAATAAACAGGGGGGCTAATAATTCTAACTTCAAATGTATATTTAGTTTTTTTTTTTTTTGTTAAAGGTTAATGTGTTTAAAATCTTGTCTAATGTGTTTAAAGTATTTCCTAATCGCTCATTTATAATCAGACTTCTTAAAATGTATGACCGACTAAGCAGCCTCGAAAAATCATTTCCGAAGCTTATATGATATAGATTATTTATGTGATCTTGCAGCATCTTGCTTCTCCTGCTGAGCTTTTGTGCTCCAGCTGTGTGTCAGAATCAGCAGGAAGTGATGTAATCCAGAGACACACGGCATCCCATCAGCTCTGGGGAGAAGAAAACACTCCTCTCAAATGGGCTTTAACAGTCTTGTCCTCCCCTCCTTTCAGCTGTTTTTGGCCCCTGGTGGCTCCACACACCAAGGTTATAGTTTTCTATTTTTAATTCAGTTTTATTTCTATAAAATGTAAAGCATGAAACACAGCATATATATATATATATATATATAATTTTATTTATTTTTTATTTTTTTATTCTGGCAACCACATCTACAACCACATCTGCCATTGTTTTTATTTTTTATTTGTTTTTTAAATGTCTTTTACATTTTAATTGTTAAATTCTTGCAGCCACATCAGCCATTTCCCCCCCAAAATTTCTTTTACATTTCTACTGTATTTTGTAATGGTTAAATTCTGGCAACAACATCTGCCATTTCTTCCCCAAAATTTCTTTTACATTTCTACTGTATTTTGTAATGGTTAAATTCTGGCTACCACATCTGCCATTTCTTCCCCAAAATGTCTTTTACATTTCTACTGTATTTTTAACAGTTACATTCTGGCTTTTCTTTTTCTTTTTTTTTACATTTCCTTTTTTAATTCTTTTACACAACATTTACATATTTTTCCCACAAAATTCGTCATTTTTTTTGTTTTTTTACAGTGTTTTAATTTTTGTTTTTTTTTCTCAAATTTCTACATTCCTACTGGATTTTTTAATGATTAAATTCTGGCAACCGCATCTGCCATCTTTTATTGTTTTTTTTTCTTTTTATATTTTACATTCCTACTGTTTTGCTTTTTTTTTTTTACAGAAATTGTTAGGTTTTTTTTTTTTTACAGCGTTTTAATTTTAGTTTTTTTTCTCAATTGTTTTTTACATTACTAGCTGTATTTTTAACCATTAAATTATGGCAACCTCATCTGCATTTTTTTGTTTGTTTGTTTTTCTATATTTTACATTTCTACTGTATATTTTTTTTTCTCCAAAAATTGTACAGATTTTTTTTTACAGTGTTTTAATTTTTGTTTTTTTAGAAATTTATTTTGCATTACTACTGTAATTTTAACAGTTAAATTCTGACAACCACATCTGCCATTTCTTTTTAACATTTCTACCATATTTTTAATTAACAACCACATCTGCTGTTTTTTTAATTTATTTATTCTTTTAGGAATTTCTTTTAAATTCATACTGTATTTTTAACCATTAAATTCTTGCAGCCACGTCAGCTTTAAAAAAATTTTTTTTTACATTGCTACTGTATTTTTAACAGTTAAATTTTGGCAACCGCATCTGCCATTTTAAAATTTATTCTACATTCCTACTGTATATTTTAACCATTAAATTCTGGCAACCTCATCTGCCTTTTTTAAAATTTATTTTGCATTCCTGCTGCATTTTTTAACTGTTAATTCTGGCAACCACATCTGCCTTTTTTATTTCTTTTTATTTTACATTGGTACTGTATTTTTTAATGGTTACATTCTGGCAACCACATCTGCCATTTCTTTTTTTTATTTCTTTTTTATATATTTTTTAGAAATTTCTTTTACATTGCTACTGTAATTTTTAACAGATTCATTCTGGCAACCACATCTGCCATTTTTTTTAAGAAATGTATTTTACATTCCTACTGTATTTTTTAACTGCTAAATAAAATTTTTACTGTTAATTTTAAATATTTTTTTACAGTGTTTTAATTATTATTTGTTTAAATTTTTTTTTACATTCCTACTGTATTATTTAGCAGTCAAATTCTGGCAACCGCATTTGGTATTTCTTTTTTTTTTTTTTTTTTTTTTAGAAATTTCTTTTACATTCCTACTGTATTATTTAACAGTTAAACTCTGGCAACCCCATTTGCCATTTTTTTTTAAAAGAAATTCTTTTTACATTCCTACTGTATTTTTTAACGGTTAAATTATGGCAACCGCATCTGCCGTTTTTATTTTTAGAAATGTATTTTACATTCCTATTGTATATTTTTAATGGTTATAACCACATCTGCCATTTTGTTTTGTTTTTTAATTTCACTGTGTTTTTTTATTGTTAAATTCTGGCAACCACATCTTGCTTTTTATTTTTACTGTAAATTTAACAATTTTTTTACAGTGTTAAATTTTTGTTATTTTCTGAAATTTATTTAACATTTCTACTGTCTTATTTAAGGGTTAAATTCTGGCAACCACATCTGCATTTTTTATTTATTTTTCTTTTTTCTTTTACATTCCTACTGTATATCTAATAATTACATTCTTGCAACTTCATCTTCCATTTTTTTAATTTTTTTTTTTATTTCTTTTACATTTCTATTGTATTTTTTTAATGGTTAAATTCTGGGAACAACATCTGCGGTTGTTTTTTTTATTATGCTTTTTTTGTTGGTTTTTTTTACATTCCTACTGTGTTTTTTAATGGTTAAGTTCTGGCAATCACATCTGCCTTTTTTTTTTTTTAAATTTCTATTACATTCCTGCTGAATTTATTAATAGTTAAATCATACATCTGCCATTTTTTTTCGTAAACTTTACCATTTTTTTAATAGTGTTTTAATTTTGATTTACTAAAATAACCTTGTTCCACAGCAAATCTGAGCATCAGCGGTGGGATAAAGCACATGTTCTGCTCCTCAGAGCTTTGTCTGGATGTTCCTCATCTGGACTTCAGCTCCACACAGATGCAAAGTGACAGATCGGCTGGAGCTCCTGTTCGCCACACACGCGTGAGTCCAGCAATTACTGTCACTTTGGAGGATGAATTAAACACAGAAGCATATGGAAACACAAGCCTCTGAGTTTATTCTGGAGGACAGCGCAGATAAAAATAGACGAGCAGATCAGAAATCCCAGCTCACCTTCACTGCGCTCTTGTCAGATTTATGTGCTAAAATCAATAAATCTGCACTGCTTTTTTTTGGAGAATGATAAATAGCAAAACGGTGCAGAAATGTACAGAAATGTGAGTTGTATGAAATACAAAAAAAAAACTAATAGCCTATATAGTGTAAAAACTATATAGTGCACAATAACAAAAGTGCAGTCCATTTCCCATTAAAACAATTAAGCTCATAGTTATTTATTTACTTATTTTTATTTATTTATTTGTCATTTTACTACTTAAAAAAACAAATGTTTTTTCTCTTTATATATACATATATATATATATATATATATATATATATATACACACACACACACACACACTCAACTGCTGATTAACGCTAATATCTAATCAGCCAATCACAGGACAGCAACAATGAATTTAGGCATGTAGACACGGTCAATACGATCTGCTGCAGTTCAAACTGAGCATCAAAATGGGGAAGAAAGGTGATTTTAGTGACTTTAAACATGGCATGGTTGTTGGTGCCAGACAGGCTGGTCTGAGTATTTCAGAAACTGCTGATCTACTAGGATTTTCATGCACAACCATCTCTAGGGTTTACAGAGAATGGTCCGAAAAAGAGAAAATATCCAGTGAGCGGCAGTTCTGTGGGTGCAAATGCCTTGTTGATGCCAGAGGTCAGAGGAGAATGGCCAGACCATCCAGCTGATAGAAAGGCAACAGTAACTCAAGTAAGCACTTGTTACAACCGATATATGCAGAAGAGCATCTCTGAACACACAACACGTCCAACCTTGAGGTGGATGGGCTACAGGAACAGAAGACCACACCGGGTGCCACTCCTGTCAGCTAAGAACAGGAAACTGAGGCTACAATTCACACAGGCTCACCAAAATTGGACAATAGAAGATTGGAAAAACGTTGCCTGGTCTAATGAGTCTCGATTTCTGCCGCAACATTCGAATGGTAGGGTCAGAATTTGGAATAAACAACATGAAAGCATTGATCCATCCTGCCTTGTATCAACGGTTCAGGCTGGTGGTGGTGGTGTAATGGTGTGGGGGATATTTTCTTGGCACACTTTGGGCCCATTAGTACCAATTGAGCATCGTGTCAACGCCACAGCCTACCTGAGTATTGTTGCTGACCATGTCCATCCCTTTATGACCACAGTGTAATCATCTGCTTCCAGCAGGATAATGTGCCATGTCATAAAGTGCGAATAATCTCAGACTGGTTTATTGAACATGACGATGAGTTCACTGTACTCAAATAGCCTTCACAGTCACGAAACTCAATCCAATAGAGCACATTTGGGATGTGGTGGAACGGGAGATTCACATCATGGATGTGCAGCCGACAAATCTGCAGCAGCTGCATGATACTATCATGTCAATATGGACCAAAATCTCTGAGGAATATTTCCAGTACTGTACCTTGTTGAATCTATGCCACGAAGGATTAAAGCAGTTTTGAAGGCAAAAGGGGGTCCAACCCGGTACTAGTAAGGTGTACCTAATAAAGTGGCTGGTGAATGTGTGTGTATATATATATATATATATATATATATATATATATATATATATATATATATATATATATATATATATATATATATATATATATATATATATATATATATATATATACACACACTGTTCAAGTCAGAATTATTAGCCCCCCTGTTTATTTTTTCCCCAATTTCTGTTTAATGGAGAGAAGATTTTCTCACCACATTTCTAATCATAATAGTTTTAATAACTCATTTCTAATAACTGATTTAGTTTATCTTTGCCATGATGACAGTAAATAATATTTTACTAGATGTTTTTCAAGACACTTCTATACAGCTTAAAGTGACATTTAAAGGCTTCACTAGGTTAATTAGGCAAGTCATTGTATAACGATGGTTTGTTCTGTAGACAGTCGGAAAAAAAAAATAGCTTAAAGGGGCTAATAAATTTGACCTTAAAATGGTTCATAAAAAAATTCAAACTGCTTTTATTCTAGCCCAAATAAAACAAATGAGACTTTCTCCAGAAGAAAAAAATATTATCAGACATACTGTACTGTGAAAATTTCCTTGCTTTGTTAAACATCATTTGAGAAATATTTAAAGTAGGGCTAATAATTCTGATTTCAACTGTATATATATTTTATTAATTACTAAAACTAATACATTTGACTTTTCCCATTAATTTATGAAAAAGAAAATGTCATTTTCTTTTCATGATCTTTAGACATTGACTTGAAAATTGTTTGTTTATTTTGTAGATTTTTGTTCAGTGACAAAATCGATATGAACTGCATGAAAAGGCATTTCATTCCCTGTCTAAATTCATAAAAATATAATTACATTGCATTCAAAAATAATAAATATCACAAAATAATATAAAATATATTATTATCAAAATGAAACACCCTTTCAATCGAAAGCAATCTTATTAGATTCAACCTGTTGATGTTTGTTTTTAAATAAAAGCAATGTAAAACCAACTAATATTTAAAAAGATAATTGTAATTAAATGTAAATAAATAAAAATGTATATGTATAAGAATAGCAGGTTCACCTCACAGCAAGAAGGTCGCTGGTTCGAGCCTCGGCTGGGTCTGTTGGCATTTCTGTGTGGAGTTTGCATGTTCTCCCCGTGTTCGAGTGGGTTTACTCCAGGTGCTCTGGTTTCCCCCACAAGTCCAAAGACATGCAGTACAGGTGAATTGGGTAAGCTAAATTGACTGTAGTGAATGAGTGTGTATGGGTGTTTCCCATTACTTGGTTGCAGCTGGAAGGACATTTGCTGTGTAAAACTTGTGCTGGATAGCTTGGTGGTTCATTCCGCTGTGGCAAGCCCTGATGAAAAGGGACTAAGCCGAAGGAAAATGAATGAATGAATGAAGAATATAACAGCGCTAATATCCTTTTATATAAAAAATAATGACTTATTTTCAGTGCTTTAATTTAGAGAAGAAATATGACCGCATTTGTTCTTGACAGGTTTTATGAGCTCCACCCAAACAGTAATCGTTTCTAATCAGCCGGTGTAATTGAACATGCCCGTTTTTATTAAAAAGACAGATTAATCTTACTGGTCGAGTGCAAAAAATTAAGTTAAAAAGTGACCAGTTGATTGGACGTCCATAGTTAGAGTTTCCCAGCAGGCCGTTCATAAAAATAAACACACAAAAACTCAGAAATGGAGCTGTTTGTTCTAAATTCAGACACTTAGCAAATGAAAATGCAGCAGAAAATAGACTTATTTAACAGGGGTGAAGGTAATGAAAAGATTAAGTGGGTCCAATGCGACGTGAACTGCATGCGTTTGTCAAAATGGGCCGCTCGATAACCCGCAGAGAATAAATGTTCCAGCGTATCTCTAAAAAGTGAATAAATCCATCCCGAGAACAATAGCTTGAGCTGCGTTTGAAAGGCAGCGGCTTTAAAGAGAGCGTCTTTTATAAGCAATGACTCCAAATGGAGCATTTCCAAAATATACAGGCGCTCTTTTACAGCGGTGACCGCTCGCAGTGACCAAAGTCAAACTCTCTGAGAGCACAGCCATCATATGGGGAGATGCCTATGGGGTTTAAAACCTAATTTAGAGCTATTGCAAAAGGATTTGGGGAGATTAGTGTTTGAAAGTCATCATAAAGCAGTGTGCGGACCCTAAATCCATCAGATGAAGGCCGAGAATTACTCATCATATCCACATAAATAAATAAATAAAAAAATGCACTAATGTTGACTCTGCTCTCACTCTAGTGGCTATAGTTTATTTTCAGATATGCACAACAGCCAGGGTTCCCACGGGTCATGGGATTTCAGGAATATCATGATTGAACGTCAGGGAGTTTTATATTTATTTATTTTTTATCTCCAAGTCATGGAATATCTTTTTAAATACTTGTCAATGTAGTGGCTAATTTGTATGAATCTGTGCGATCTTATTTGTACAGTTTAGTACGATTTGCTCATCCTCCAATGGTTTAGGGCTTGGCAGAGGTGTAGCCAAACAATTTTGGGCCCTATGGACAATCATCATTAGAGGGCCCCTCAGGTTGTAGTAAAGATCGGGGGTTGGGAGTATGGCGATTGTCGAAAGTGAAGAGCGGGAGGTATGTGATCGCCTAAAGCAGGGCTATTCAATTAGTTTGTCACGGGGGCCAGTTCATGAAAAGCATCCCAAACGAAGGGTCGGAGAGATATGACTTGCAATATGAGTGAGGACACAACTGCATATAAGAGCCCATATGTTGTATTTTTGCTCCTTATGACACCCACGTTGTATTTTTCTACATTAAAATGTTAATTTATTGTATTTTGAAACTACATAACATCACTGCATTGTACAATAGACTTTTTTTTTTTTTTTTACAAACATTCAAATGTTGTATTTCAGAGCACAAAAAAATCAGTGTATTGCATAAAGTAGGCTTCTTCTACATTCAGATACGTTCATATGTTATGTTTTGAACTGCATAACTATTATGGATGCAACAAATATAGATTTTGGTTGTTTGATTATGTAGTCTGAAGAATAATCATGGTTTCACTGTTATCATGTCTATTGTAAATTTAAGCTTTATATTAGGCAAGTATTTAGATTAACTGTTGTTATCATCTGCGTTCATACATGATCATTTTAATAATAATTTGTCTAGCATATCTTCTGTTTACATTACACTGAAAGCCACGCACAGTAGAGATGCGCGGATTAGCTCAAATGTCACCCGAATCCGCTCCTTCATTCTAATCATCCACCCGCCACCCGCCACCCGCCTGCACATATTATTTTATCTAATATATATATCCGCACCCGACCCGCACCCGATCGCCACTTTAATAATTCTAATTCTTTGTTTTAAGCATGATGATAGGTGTAACTTTCTCCGCAATGTCCGGCAGCAGAGTAACAGCTCGTTAATTCATGCTCGAGCAAATGATGAGACGGACAAAAGTACTCTGCATGCCCTTCTTTTACTTATTTCAGTGTTTTCAGGTTCACAGTGCAAAACAGCTCCCGGGTGGAATTACTGAAGTAAACATAAAACAAAACCGGATAAAACTTTCTCCCTCTAATTCACCGCACGCACAGCACACAGCAAGAGCTTACATAACACAGCATGCGTGTCGAACTACACTACCCACAATGCCCCTCGCTATGGACTACAACTACCATAAAAGCAGTCCTAAAGCGGCCACACTATTTCCCCTCTCCTGCAACTTAGGTCACTGTGGATCGTTCGTTATTAACAGCAGATTCAGCTTTTACATATACAGGAAAAAGAGAACAGAAACGGCGTCCCTTCAGCCTAAACAGCAGCTATGTTGTGTGTACTTGGCGCTTTTCTTAACACTGTGCAAAAACAGAATAGCATCTACTGTGCCTGGATTCGGGCGATTCCGCCTCGCCTCCAAAACACTGCTGGCTGCACTAGATGAGCGTTCGCGCGAACCGCTTGTTGCAGGAATGCACAAGCTTCTTCTTGCAAGGCGCTGCAGTCGTGTAAATAAGCTATCTTGTTTCTCCCAGAATGATAGCAGATTTTCCTCTGATGACTCCTCTAACTGAAGTTAGCACAGTACTCTTGCACTTCATACATTATTTTGGGCGTCTCTCATCTTCACATTCTGCAAAGTCCACTCTCTGCTTTTTTGCTGGTCAACTGCTATGACCCGCTACATCGACCCGCGACCCACCCGCAATTAATCATAATGTATTTTTTTATTACCCGACCCGCCCGACCCGCGGATTATCCGCAGCGCCCACGGATTTAACCGCCATCCGCGCATCACTAACGCACAGCTCTCACTGCTACAGCGTGAGATGTTTATTACTGCGTGCGCCCGGAAAGCCGCGAGCACATTGCTCCGCTTGCACATGCATATTGGCATATAATCTTACATTAGAAATAACAAACTTGCGCGCGGAAAAGACGTGATGTATGAACGGCCCACAGCTATAGTTAATCCGGTGCGTGCATATTAGCCTCGGTGTACAAGCTCGGAACTTTAAACTAGCACACAGGTGGCATAACTTTGGCGTTATGACAGCCGGGTAAAGACTTTTAAATGCTATTATATTTGTTTTAAACTCGCAAATAAAACACAATTACAGCAAAACAAAGAAATAATAGCATATCCTACATGCAAAGTCATGATTATTATATATCCAAACATAAATAAAAGTGACCATTTTTTATTATCTCTCATTTGAATTCATTTACGCGAATAAAACTGAAACAAGATTATAAAACTGCAGCACATTAAACACTTGCGTCTTTAATCTACCGCGCAACACCGAGTAGACGCGCACTGCAATTTGAAGCACAGACAGCGTGACCGTCTCTCTCGGAACCGCAGATGGCGTGACCGCAGTCTTCATAACTATAGCGGCCGTTTTTCGACTAAATGTATTTTTGATGTCTTGGTCACACTATTTGAGGGCCGGAAGAAATTGCCTCGGGGGCCGGGTTCGGCCCGCGGGCCGCCAAATCTAATAGCCCTGGCCTAAAGTATCGCGGTTGCGGATAGAAAATGAATGTTCGTAAATCAAAACTTTGACATTGCATGTAAAATTATAGAATGCAAAAGCGAAAACTCAACACAGAATAAGAAACAACGAGGTCACTTATTTGAATGTTGTGTGTGTGTACAGTCTTCACTCTTATTCCCACATTCTGTGCTTGTGTTTTCAAAAGATGCAATTCGAGTTTCATTTAAATCACAGGCGGCCTTCAGCGTCATCATTGGTCCACTAGTCAAGATTGACAGTTGCTTCTCTAGCCAATCAGACGAATGGGGGAGTTGATGTCACTCCGCTGCCTGTCACAGGGCCCCTAAATTCTATGCACTTTGTCCCCCTTCTCCCCCAACTGGCGACACCCCTAGGGCTGGGGTTTAGTGCCATGCCTCTTTTTAAAAAATTCATTCATTCATTTTCGGCTTAATCCCATTATTAACCTGGGGTCGCCACAGCGGAATGAACCGCCAACTTATCCAGCATATGCTTTACGCAGCGGATGCACTTCCAGCCACAACCCATCACTGGAAAACATCCACACACACTCATTCACACACATACACTACAGAGAATTTAGCCTACCCAATTCACCTATACCACATGTTTTGGACTTGTCGAGGAAACCAGAGCACCCGGAGGAAACCCACGCGAACACGTGGAGAACATGCAGACTCCACATATGAATGCCAACTGACCTAGCCAAGGCTCGAACCAGCGAGTTTCTTTGCTGTGAGGTGATTGTGCTACCCACTGCTCGACCGTGCAGCCTTTTAAAAAATATTTTAATGTAAAAATTATTTGTGAAAACTCATAGATTTTTGTAACAATGAACTCGTATGAATTAGCCACTAAACTGACAAAATATAAAATAGTTACGTTTCCTCGTGAGATCAGACTGGAATATCAGGGATTTTTATTTGTCATTTTTAAAGGGCCATGAAACCCCCACTGTCTCAGCAGGGTGTTTTCACACCTCTAGTTTGGAAAAAGTCAGGAAAGTGGGCGTGTCCAGCTCTGTTTAGGTGGGAGTGTCGGGGGTGGGAAAGAGGGAAGGATTTGCAAATATGGGAGTTTCCATTTGGGCACGCGCTGCTTTTCACAGAGGCGAGGCAAAACAAACCCACAGACGCAGGGGAGAAAGACAGTGACTGTGTTTACATGGACATCAGTAATCAAATTATTTGCCAAATTATTAATTTGTCGACTTTGACTGCAGTTTGGCACTTTCACTTTTTATTCAGGAACATTTCCTGCATGTCGCCCGTGACAAACGAGATATTGAAAGCGAGGAACTGCTGGAAGAGTGGAGTTTTAATGGAATGTTTGATACCGCACGGCGAATGGGAGAAAAAAATCCTCTGCATTTCCCGGTAACTTAGATGCACTCGGTAGGTAGCGTCAGAAAGCCGTGTGTGTATAGACTATCCTGTCCCAAAATGCGGCGAAAATTCCACACGACAGTAATAGTTTGATTGTGGTGTTTGCATGTTTTTATTCGGAGTGCATTTACTGCTCTCATACACACTTATCAAATCTGTAGAGACCGGACAATCAACACCAACTGGAACTGTGTCTTTTTTTAAAAGGAGACGAGCGGCAAATCCAGATTTCACCATTTTCTGATGTGAAAAGCTCTCGGGTAAAAATGTTCCTTACAAACGCATTTCTGTTGCGTGTGGCGTGCACTGTAGTCCACACGTGAATCCAGCTGCGCTCTCATAGCGGGGAAATGAAAACAAATCTTCGTTGCACCACAATAATAAATGCAACACTGACGACTCGTGTCTCCAAATTCTTGTTCTTTCACTTGTTTTGGCAACACATCGTGGCGTCTCTCTGTCGTCTGAACCCTGTAACAGGTAAAACAGTCTTCGAAGCTATCATGCATATTGTATGAATTGCGTATGCAATGAGTTGCACGTCATACACAATAGAGAGCGCTGATTTGTTTGAATTGGTTTGAACCAAATCTTTCTCATGAATTAATGCCACACATTCAGAGACGTCACAATGAACTCGCAGGTACAGACATCCACTCTCCACGATGGATTACACGCAAGTATCTCATGGCCGTGACGCAGCTTCAAAAATTGGCTTCAAACCGGAAGAACGAATTTGCTCAAAATAACGCGAAAACAACCAATTTTCACTTTTTAGTGACATATATGTCCTAATATTGTTTATAGCAGCATGGGACACATGACTGTCAACAGCTCAAAACATGTGTTTTGGTGTTTCGTGACCCTTTAATGTTACTTCCCATTAATCAAAATGTTTTTCCCTGTAGCCTACTGTGGGCTTTATCACGTGTTTTACCTTTAAGCTGTTTTTCACTGCTATTTAATTTTTTTTACTTGTCAATCAGCAATTAGAGATGTGGCCACTGAGAATGCTCATTTCTTCATGTTCCATCCTGCATGTTCGGTCTCATGTTGTGCTGCAGCAGCAAAGGTCGCCTTTTCATAAAAAAACAAACAAACAGCTTTTCTATTGTCAGGCCAGTGCAAGCGAACGCCCCCCCCCCCGAATTAAACAACCCACCCAGGGGTCCTTTTCCGAAATCATCGTTAGCCAACTAAGATCGCAAATTTTGTTGTTACAAACATAGTTTGTTGATTTAGTGTTTTCCAAATTCATTGTTCCAACAAACATTTGCAAACTTCGTTGCAAACTTGTACATTTGAAACCAATTCTCTAGAGCTGTAGTTAGAATCATAGTTCCTGGGGTGCGTTTCCCAAACAACAATGTAACTCATGGCTGAAATATCATAGTACGATGCATCATTTGGCAAAAGAACGATGTGGTGACGAGTGTTTCCCAAAACCTCTAGTTTCTCTGTCACAGATCTGTCGTTTGAACCTTGTTAGTTATAACGTAAAACGTCCATAATGATGCTTTAAACGGGGTGAAGTAACAACTTCTTTAGAGAAGAACCCCATAATTTCTTTGTGCAAATGATATTGTTTTACACACACACGCATTTAAAATAAAAATCCAATATTAGTTTTGGTACAAACATGCACTCGCTTTCCATATTCATTGAAATATATGTAAATGGCACATATAGGGCCTGTGTTTGCTTTACAAATATTATTGAGAATATTACATATACTATTCTAAATTAACATAAAATCACTTACAAAAAGCGAACACCTAATATCATATATAAATAATATAAATAAATAAATAATGAGGCTATTTATGAAGAAATGAAATTTAATATTTATTATTTATTAGGAAATGAAAAAAATCCTACTTTAATAATAATATTAAAATATTAATGATGCTGATGATGATGATTATTATTATTAAGTAGGATATTGTTTATTTATGTTTTACTTTTTGAAAAGTCTACTTTTACAATTTGACACATGCAAATCACTGCAGAAATGTTCTAACCGACAGGCCCATGTCAACAGTACAGATACTTAAAGAGCCCCTATTATACATTAAATTGGGTCATATTTTGGTTGTATGGGTCTCCAACAACAGTCTTATACAGTATGTATGCAAGGTCAAAAAACACTTTCATGGCCTTACAATCTGCATTTATTTTTACCTAATTATCCCAGCGACTCCCATATGAATCGTTCAGTGATTCATTTGTTCCCAAACCCCTCCTAAGCGCGAAGCTAATCTGCGCTGATTGGCCCGATGACAGCCTGTTGCAATTGGTCGACAGCGTTCAGCACGAGACAGAGTGAAATGCCCAGCACAGCTTATCAATAATATAGAAGTAGTCAGACTGCATACACGCTTCATATTAGTGTAAAGCGTGGATTTCGGCAGTGGGTGAATGTAAATACAGACGATCGGCTTGAAATTACGGACGACTAACTATTTTATTAAGCAAAAACTCAAAGAACTGGGGAGGAAATCGACACGAGTCTCCTAGCCTGTCATACTCTACCTCAGTGTTGCCAGATGTAGCTGACTGATTCCAGCCCAAAAACTATCCAAAATCCGCCAAAATGCAAAAAAAAAAAAACCCCGCCCACTCATCTGGAAAACACGGTTGTGACAGTCGCGAAAAACACGACAAGTGTTTATACCCGCACAATCAAGTTAAAAACAGTCCAATTGAACGGGAAACCGCCCAATCTGGCAACTCTGCTCTACCTGCTCTTTTTTTCACACACACACACACACACACACACACACACACACACACACACACACACACACACACACACACACACACACACACACACACACACACACACACACACACACACACATTATCCTCCACCTCAGAGGACACAACACAAAAATAAAAGTCCTTAACAGAAACATCCAAAAACAGAATACATAAGAATGTATATTAAAGAAACAAATTCACACAGTATCCGGTTCTCATCAGTATTAGGGTCGGCGCCTCCATAGAATAATGAGGGTGGCGTCCGTGAACTCCCCCGGTTCTCCAGTTCATCCGCGATGCACACCCCCTCCCTCCCGGTCCTCACTTTCCCCCAGTCTCCCGCATTTTTTGTGTGTGCATGAGTGCATTAAAGCAGTGCAGTTAAACACCAGCATATTGCTCTATTATTAACAATGACACTCATTCAGTATTAATCCACACAGTGGCAAAAGCTGAACTATTCTGAACCTTGACTGCCGCACGTGTGTAAGAACAGCTGACGGTAGCCAAAGCAATGACAAACGACAGGATTGCAAGCTCACAAACACGTTTAAATCCGCAAAGAAAGCGGCACGCATCGCGTTTTTAGCGTGTTTTTAGTCGCGATATGTATAAGTGTTATGTTCTCTGGCCTTACCTGTACTCTGCTTTTCCCAACGATCACCAACCCTCATTACAAAATGGAGGAATAATCCATGAGCTGTGTATTGATAGTTCCTGTGGAGCTCTGTCAAAGTCTCATACATCAGTAGTCTTTTCTGATCCTTCCTTTTTTGCAAAAAAAATAAACCTCAACCACTGACTCTTCACAGCTTCATCTTTGGGTAGAGAAAATAACACGAACTTTCCCTCAAACTTCCAATAATATCCAGCTGAGCACAGCGTCTTCATGACTCATGACTTCAGGATCTGTTTATCTTCCTCTCTTAGCTGCTGTGTTAGTGGGCGGGGCCGCAGGTTTAAATTCGCAGGTCTGCGCGCGCAACCATTATGTTTTGCGTCTACGTAACGCCGAAACAGCTAAAGAATCGTTATCAAGACGATTCATTTAAACCACTATGAGTCGACTCTTTTATAGATGAATTAATAGTTTTAAAAACTGTCCACTTTCAGATTTAAGCTTTAGCTGGATATTTCACTTCACTTAGAGCTGTGTTACACACTACATAGAAGGTCATTTTCAAAAACCCATAATAGGGGCTCTTTAATAAATAACCAACTATAAATTAAAAGCATTAACGTATGCTGTGTTTTTTTTTATTTTCACAAGCTTTGAAGACGTAACATAAATTCCGCTTTTACATATTAGGTCACCTATAGCTTTCGTCATGAGCCACGGCTGCGTTCAAAATGAAAGCAATGTTTTCAAAGTGCACTGCGAAGGGAGCGCAATTGTAAACATGAAGATCGCTAAAACTGAACTGTAAAAATACTTTGAAAGCAAATTACACCTAAGAGAGATGACCTTAATGCTTTTTAAAAATCATTTCAAGTTTAAATGTTAGAATTTTCTAAATGAATAGGGCATAGGGGGGATAACTGGGAATAGAACACAGGCTGGAACTATGCTTCTAACTACAGCTCTAGAGGTGTAGTCGCAAGCGTACAAGTTTGCAACGCAGTTTGTGAATGTTCGTTGGAACGATGGATTTGGGAAACGCCAAATCAACAAACTATGTTTGTAACAACACAACTTAAGACTTTAGTTGGCTAACCGTGGTTTTCAGAAATGCAACCCTGGTCGTGTTCTATTCCCAGTTATCCGCCTATTTCCTATTCCTTTCGAACAGTCCAACATTTTTTACCTTAATTAATTTTTTCTTGCACAAATTTACACCCCTTTTTTATTACTGACAGACAGACAAAAAGACAGACGGATAGATTCTCCTGTAGATCCATTAGTCTCGTTCATCAGTCAGTCTATGAGATGAGTGTGCTGATCACACCCTCAGAATAATTGTGTGCGTGTGTATGTGTTGGCATGTGCGTGTCTACTGTTTATATGTGTGTACATGTGTCTGCATACGTTTATGCGTCTCTGTGAGTAAGGTGAATGTGTGTGTGTGTGTGTGTGTGCATGTCTCTGTTTGTGCAGTATGTGCATGTCTGTGTGTGCATCTTTATGTGTCTGTGTGTGCACATATGTGAGTATGTGCATGTGTCTACACTCATCGGTCACTTTTTTTAGGTACACCTTACTAGTTGGAGCATCTTTTACCTTCAGAACTGCCTTAATCCTTTGTGGCATTGGTTTAACAAGGTACTGGAAATATTTCTCAGAGATTTTAGTCCATATTGACATGATAGCATCACGCAGTTTTGTCGGATGCACATCCATGATGCGAATCTTCCGTTCCACCACATCCCAAAGGTCTTGGATTGAGATCTGGTGACTGTGGAGGTAATTTCAGCTGACATGAGTGGCACCCGGTGTGGTCTTCTGCTGCTGTAGCCCATCCGCATCAAGGTTGGACGTATTGTGTGTTCAGAGATGCTCTTCTGCAGACCTCGGTTGTAACGAGTGATTATTTGAGTTATTGTTGACTTTCTATCAGTTGGAACCAGTCTGGCCATTCTCCTCTGACCTCTGACATCAACAAGGCATTTGTGCACACAGAACTGCAGCTCACTGCACTCACTATTTTCGGATCATGCTCTGTAAGCTCTAAAGATGATTGTGCGTGAAAATCCCAGTAGATCAGCAGTTTCTGAAATACTCAGACCAGCCCGTCTGGGACCAACAACCATGCCACGTTCAAAGTCACTTAAATCACCTATTTTTTCCATTCTGATGCTCGGTTTGAACTGCAGCAGATCATCTTGATCATGTCTACATGCCTAAATGCATTGAGGTGTACCTAATAAAGTGGCCAGTGAGTGTGTGTGTGTGTGTCAAGGCATTGGATGTCACTAAATATCCTCCCTGTGTTTTGTAATCCACATATTTCCATAGATAGCATGTCCCCGTCTTTCAGTCTTATTCTGTTTCATTTAAGCTTGGATTTACAACCAAAGAGATAAGTGACAAGCAAACGTGAAGTGTCAGATTCAGAGCCTTCGCAGATTCTTGCACCTGATGTTGGATAGAGATGAGAGAAAAATGTGTTTGTTTGATTTGTGTGTGTGTGTCAGTCAGTCTCAGAACGGCGTCCATAATCTCCGCTGGATGTTCAGCTGTGTGTGCATTTCTGCTTTGTCTTTGGAAATGACGTTTGTTAGGATTACAATGCAGTTTTCCTCTGATACCTCCAAAGTACACAGCACAAGCCTATGGACACTTGTATATAATAAGTGCTTTGTGTTTTCAATCTGTCACAAAGCTAATTCCTCTCTCAGAAATGCTCTCAGGAGTCTTGACTGTTCCTTTTCTTCTGTTATTCTATTTGTCTCCGCTGTATTTAGTTTAGACACTTTTTGTGAGCTGGTTAGGAGGGAGAGACTGCTGTCTTTACTATTGTTACTATAAACAATATACCCTAGAGATGGTTGTGCGTGAAAATCCCAGTAGATCAGCAGTTTCTAAAATACTCAGACCAGCCTGTCTGGCACCAACAACCATGGCACGTTCAAAGTCACTTAAATCACCTTTCTTCCCCATTCTGATGTTCAGTTTGAACTGCAGCAGATCGTCTTGACCATGTCCACATGCCCAAATGCTTTAAGTTGCTGCCATGTCATTAGCTGATAAAAAATTTGCATTAACGAGCAGTTGGACAGGTGTACCTAATAAAGTGGCCGGTAGTGTATCACTAAAACTGTGAAGCTTGGTGTCTGTAGGTGCTTAACTTGAGATGAATGCCTCATTACAGAAGAAAAAATCTTCTGACATTTTGTGAAAACAGCCTTTGAAAATATGAATTGTTATTGTACTCTACATATTCTAAACAATAAGTGAAGTTTCACAAACTAATTTCGAGAGGAGCACGTAATAGGATTGACTACAGCTGATCCCTATCACTAATCACTAACTAGCCAATCGGATCATTCCAAATTTAATATATATATCCAGCCTAAACTTCATTCCTCATCTTCATTTTGGAAACCCCCCTATCCATCCCTTCTCCCTCCTCCTCAATTCTAAGTTCGGGCCACATGGTGGCTCAGTGGTTAGCACTGTTGCCCCACAGCATGGGGGTCGTTGGTTCAAATGCTAGCCAAGCCAGTCGACACTCTCTGTGTGGAGTTTGCATGTTCTCCCCATGTTCGCGTGGGTTTTCCCCGGACACTCCGGTTTCCTCCCACACTCAAAAAACATGCAACAAAAGTTAAAGTCATAAGCACCTACTAAGTACAAACTGGCGCAGTTGGCGGCCTATATGGCGCCACAGCCATATCACCCTGCAGCCCAAGACCGGTTACTCACTGAAGCTAAGCAGGGCTGAGCCTGGTCAGTACCTGGATGGGAGACCACATGGGAAAAACTAGGTTGGTGTTGGAAGTGGTGTTAGAGAGGCCAGCAGGGGGCGCTCAACCTTTGGTCTGTGTGAGTCCTAATGGCCCAGTAAAAGTGAAGGGGACACTACACTGTCAGTGGGCGCTGTCTTTCGGATGAGACGTTAAACCGAGGTCCTGACTCTCTGTGGTCATTACAAATCCCATGGCACTTCTCGTAAAGAGTAGGGGTGTAACCCCGGTGTCCTGGCCAAAGTCCCTCAATCGGCCATTACCCATCATGGCCTCCTAATCATCCCCATCCACTGAATTGGCTCTATCACTGTCTCTCCACTCCACCAATAGCTGGTATGTGGTGAGCGCACTGGCGCCGTTGTCCTGTGGCTGCCGTTGCATCATCCAAGTGGATGCTACACACTGGTGGTGGTGTGGAGAGACTCCCCTCATGATTGTGAAGCACTTTGGGTGTATGGCCATACACAATAAATGCACTATATAAATACACATTACATTCTTGGGAAGTTATTGAGAACTACCTGATCTCGTATCCCTCCTAATGCTTATTGACCAGGCGGGTACCTTGGGCTCATCTATCTCCGAGCTCAGGGTTCTCTCCCAGGACAGCATGCCAAACCTGCTAAAATAGTCGAGCATTATCTAAGGCCCTGTTTACACTAATACGTTTTAGTTTTAAAACGCATACGTTTTGCTCCGGTTACGCCATCCGTCCAGACTACGCCTGAGTTTTCGAGCCCCGAAAACGGAGTGTTTTGGAAACGCTGGAGAGGCCGATTTCATTCTAAAACGCTGCTGCTCCGTCTCAGTGTAGATAGGGGATCTGATTGGGGCTTTTTCCTCAATATTAAGTAGCCTACACACACAGTTCAGTCCTGCATCCTCTCCGTGTAAGTTCAGACCTCGCAAGTTTGATATGGAAAACAAACTCCCGAGTGTGTACTTTATAAAGTCATTCACATCACCCTGGCTATGCTGTTTCACTATCTTGACAATAAAATGAAAACATGACATAAGGAACTGCCTATTTTCATTTTGATATTAGCAACTTAACAGACATCAAAAATGTTGAGGCGTCGTGAAGCTGCATATTTATATGATCGTCATCTTCAAGCATATTTATAAAAAAACGGAGCCTAGAACATTACTGCCTCCTTTCATTTTCATTAAAAATAAGAAACATACCCTTCTCTTTCATTGAATATCTGTTTTAATGATCATTAATGGCCATTATAAAAGTATAATGTACAATAAGTTTATACAATAGAGAAAATAAAGGCAAAGAATCAGTCAGATGTGCAGAATCGGTGTCCGCGGTTACATTAATTAACATATTAACCTAACTTATCTTTGTGCTCAGCCAAAGCACGTTACCTGAGAACAAGTAATAGATTCAAAAGACCAAAGTCGGGGAATATTTAGTTAGATATAGAAAACAAGATGAATTAAATATCACGTTTAACAAATATAGTGAGATTAGATCCAGCGGTAGATCCGTGATGAACAGTCCGACATGCACAGCTCTCATGTGGGTGTGTGCTCAAAGCACGCTGCAGTGCATGCCAGAGAGTGTGTGTGTGGTCACGTGATGTGCGTTTTCACCGTTTTAATGTAGACGGAGAGCTGTTCAGAAACGCTGGGTAAAACGCTAGTGTGGACGCGGATCGTTTTCATTCTAAAACGCCGTTTAAAAACTAAAATGTACTCGTGTAAAAGTGTGAACTCTTGAAAGTGGTATAAAATAAACTTTTTGGATGAGAAAAACTCTTTATGAAAAGCCAGAATTAGGAAGTGCCTGAAACATCGTCTCACCTAAATGCAAAGTCTGCCTCTTATAGAGCATTGTTTGGCTGTATTATTCACCATTGCAATGATTGATTTCCATCTTAATCAAAGCAGGCAAACAAGAACTGGGATGCGCAGCTCGAGAGCCCACGAGAGAGAGGAAGAGGAATTAAATGAGCTGAGGAAGAAGAGTGAAATGAGGTACATGCATCATTCTGTTTCGTATAGGCTGTATATGTGATTCAGTGTCATTCTCATGTGCAGTTATGAGCTCCTGACCAGAAATGCATATGGAAAACCTGAAGCTCAGACCAAGGACGGATGAATCCTGCTGTAAAGAGTGTGTAAAATGTGTGACCGGAAAATGGATTCATTGGTCGTCAAGCACTGAGGTAAGAAAAGTCAGATTTTACATAGTTATTTATGAGGAATTACTGACCAAATACAGTACAACCTGCATAATCATTTTGCAATATTATTGTGTTTCAGCCGTAAAATAATTATCCTCCTCAACACTCAACACAATCTACACAGTAGTTTGACTTATCACCACTTATATAGTTTAAAGTTGACTTGCATGTATTTGATTGTATTTCGAGTTTAACACATTGTTTAAATCTTGTTTAAATATATCATTGTATAATAATAATAATAATAATAACCACGGCGACGCGGTGGTGCAGTAGGTAGTGCTGTCGCCTCACAGCAAGAAGGTCGCTGGTTCGAGCCTCGGCTGGGTCAGTTGGCGTTTCTGTGTGGAGTTTGCATGTTCTCCCTGTGTTCGCGTGGGTTTCCTCCGGGTGCTCCGGTTTCCCCCACAGTCCAAAGACATGCGGTACAGGTGAATTGGGTAGGCTAAATTGTCCGTAGTGTATGAGTGTGAATGGATGTTTCCCAGAGATGGGTTGCAGCTAGAAGGGCATCTGCTGCGTAAAACAAACGCTGGATTCATTTCGCTGTGGCGACCCCAGATTAATAAAGGGACTTAGCCGAAAAGAAGATGAATGAATGAATAATAACCACGATTTAAAAAAATAAATAAATGCATTTTATTTTATTTTATTTTATTCCAATTGGTCACATATGTCACACATGTCTAAAACTGAATTAAATTAAATTTTGAATCTGATTTGATATTGTGGTGAATTAGAATTTAACAAGGTGTTGAATTTGGTACAAAATTGTAATTTAAAGTTAATACATGTCATTAGAGGAACAATGATTTCAAGTTCTATCATTTCTACACTACCTGGCAAAAGTCTTGTCGCCTATCTAAGTTTTATGAACAACAGATAATAACTTGACTTTTAGTTGATCATTTGATATCAGAAGTGGCTTATATGAAAGGCAAAGGCTTCTAGATTACTCTTATTTTACCAAAATAAAATATGATCATATCTTGATTTTTAATTATTGAATTAGTAAAGTAAGGTCTGACTTGGCTTAGACAAAAGTCTTGTCACTTCACAGAAATAATGTCCAGTATAGAATATAAAGTCATGGTGCAGTGGAAAAAGAATGAATATTGTGTCTGACTCCCATGAGCTTGGAGGACTGCATCCATACATCTCTACAATGACTCAAATCACTGATTAATAAAGTCATCCGGAATGGCAAAGAAAGCGTTCTTGCAGGACTCCCAGAGTTCATCAAAATTCTTTGGATTTAACTTCAATGCCTCCTCCTTCATCTAACCCCAGGCATGCTCAATAATGTTCATGTCTGGTGACTGGGCTGGCCAATCCTGGAGCACATTGACCTTCTTTGCTTTCAGGAACTTTGATGTGGAGGCTGAAGTATGAGAAGGAGCGCTATCCTGCTGAAGAATTTGCCCTCTCCTGTGGTTTGTAATGTAATGGGCAGCACAAATGTCTTGATACCTCAGGCTGTTGATGTTGCCATCCACTCTGCAGATCTCTCGCACGCCTCCATACTGAATGTAACCCCAAACCATGATTTTTTCCTTCTCCAAACTTGACTTATTTCTATGGGAATCTTGAGTCCATGCGGGTTCCAATAGGTCTTCTGCAGTATTTGTGATGATTGGGATGCAGTTCAACAGATGATTCATCAGAAAAATCTACCTTCTGCCGCTTTTCCAAATGATCCACTAGAAGTCAAGTTATTATTAATTGCTCTTACAACTGGGATCGACGACAAGACTTTTGTCAGTTTATATACATTATATAATATTTTTTTATTTTTTCATTTGGATTTAAAACTCAAATTCAAAGTATAGACACTTTTATGTTATGGATTTTGTTGGATTTCTAAGTCACTTTTACTAACCCAGATTGGAAAAACATTAAATTTTTCAAATGGCCTTCATGTTTATGAATTTCTTTAATGGACATTTAGTAAATTGTGATTGCAAATTTGCAGACATACAGAGACCTAATGCATGGCTCTTTAATGCTTGATAGCTATAGGGGAGCGCGGGGCACAAAGTAACGCGGGGTTAAATGTAACACAAAGTTTTAAGGTATTTGCTCAGGGTTAACCATGGCAAGCTTCTGAGGTTTTCACCACAATGTCGGCAGGCGTCTTCCTGCCAATTATTGAAAAATTTCAGCAAAATTTGGATGAGAAATACAGGAGAAACCATTTTTGCAGCATAAAAGTAGTTTTTGTTACAGTCTATATTTTTTTATTAAAAAAAAATTGGTGAAAGTATGAACGTAAAATCTTGTATTGTTGTGATCACCGTATTCTAGGCTAAAAGATGAAACCATTTTGAAAAATGTATAAAACACGGGGTTAGTTGTAACGGTGTTACAATTAAGCCACACACTGTTGGACACCAATTAATCTAACAAAATAATTATTTGAATTTTGAGTGTAATGTTGAGAACTTTTTAAATAAAAATGTTTTTTTTAATAGAAAATATTGTTTTAATAGAAAAAATAGATTTTATTGCTAATAATGCAAATAAATGCATTGTATAATCATGGATAAATGAATAATATTGCAAATAGATTCAAATATGTTTATCTAATAAACAAATAAATAAATAAACATACTGTGCTATGTAGAATAAAAAAAAGAAATGAGCCAATTACTGAGGAAATATAGCTACTATTTAAAGTAAACTGAGTTTAAATTAACTGTGTGAAATCTGCCTTTATAAGCATGTGTTACAACTAACCCCCTGTCTGTTACAACTTGCCCCTCAGGTGGGGTAAATAGCAACATTTTTATTCCTGGCATTTTGGCAATACTGCACAGAAACCATAGGTCGGGCGATCATAATTCCAGTGCTCATTTGTAGGAGAGGCTTGTGTGTTGTTGGTAAAAAAAAATATGGTTTGTCTAACTCTATTACTTTGTTCATTATTTGACCAAAACCAAAAAGTGTTACTTTGTGCCCCCCTACCTATTTAAAGCGAAGAAAACTGTTATTTAAATTAAACGAATGAATAATGTTTCACAAACACAGATTAGAAAATACTTTTTTACCTAAAAATAAGTTCTATACTGAAGGAATGGTCACATTTGGCTGAATTCTCTTAGATTAAAGGAGCGTCTAACTGAGAATATGTAGCATGAATATCATCGCTCTAGCTCATTCCTGAATAGAGGAATAAGTCTTTCTGCAACCTTCTCCATTCTCCCCCTAAAAAAATGAGTTCAGTTACAGATCTTTGAAATTTCTTCAGTTACAGATCTTTGAGATTTCTTCAGATCAGCCTCTTGCAGTTATATATCATTAAGCAATGATTGAAACATAAAAACAACATTTTAAATAAACCTGAATGAAGCACAATAGCTCAGTGACATAACTCATCATTGTGACGGTTTGTCTTTTCTATGCATCGCTCCGGCTTAGTCGTGACAACAGCTGTTGCTTCCAAAAGCTCCATAATTACATGTAAGTGCTTTTTGCCTTTCATCAATAGCTGTAATTACAGGCAGAGCAGCACCGGGTGTCTTTGCAGTCTTATTCTTCTTTTTTTCTCCTTCATTTTGCCGCCTCTTATGATGTTTGATGAAACCCTGGAATGAATTGCCACTGAATTAAGTCAAATTACAGCGAACATCACTGTTTATAGAACATCACCCATTCTCAATCTGGAAACCTGCTCATGATCGCAGTGTTTAGAAACTCTTGAAATCAGAAGTAGGGGCTGCACAATTATTATCGTTATCGTGGTAGCATAGGCGATATATAGACTACCGGTTAAAAGTTTGGGGTCAGTTTTATTTATTTATTTTCATGTTTTTTTTTTTTTATAATATTATTCTGTTCATCAAGGCGGTATTTATTAAATGTAAAAATTTGTTAAATATTTATTACAATTAGTTAGCATGTCGATTTCCTTGAGAGATGCACCATTGTTTTACTCCCTTGCCTCGATATCTGGTAAGATATCAGTGACTACGTTTACATGGACACCAATAATTCGATTTTAATGCGATTAAGACAATACTCTGATTAAGAGTCGACCATGTAAACAGCGATTTTTGATTGATTTAATCAGATTAAGGTCATAACCAGGGCCAGACGGAATCTGCGGACGTTTTTTGCTATTTCTGCGGAGAATTTTGGTAAAAATCTGCGGATTTCTGCGGAATTAATTTGGGAGTATCATAACTAAAACCTTAATATGTTAAATAAAAAATCATATCTTTTTAACTTGTATTTAATGTTTAAAATGCAAATCCAATTAGATTAACTGTAAATAGTTAACTTTAAGTAAATAAACAGAGTTAATGATGGGCTCAAAATCTGCGGAAATCTGCGGAAAATCGGCAGAAAATCTGCGGAAATCTGCGCCCGCAGATTCCGTGTGGGCCTAGTCATAACCGAACTAAAGAGAAATGGAATTAAGACATGTGGAGTATGCTGATCTTAGTCGCATTATTAAAGTGCAGTACAGACATGTAAACACCTTAATCGAACTATTTCCATCATGTAGGACTTTAAGCCGCTTTTTGCAACAGGGTAGTCCACACACACACACACGCACACACCCAGGCACACACGCACGGCTGATTGACACTATATGCACCTACCAAGTCAGTGCAGACCACAGACACCTGCATCGTGAAATGCAGAGTTTTTTTTTCTTCCATTCAGCATGCTGTATGAACTTCCATTAAAACAACACTTCCAGCAGTTCATAGTTGCATCCAATATCTCGTTTGTCATGGTGGGCTTGCCTGAAATCTTCGTGAATGAAAGTGAAAGTGCCAAACTGCAGTTAAAGTCGACAAATTAAAAATGAAACACCCGAAATTACATGAAACTCGGGAGGAAATGTGCATTGCATGGTGACACAATGTTATTAATCGAATTATGTGCTGTAACATGTAAAACGGGATCATGAAAGGAACATTCGAAAAGCAACTCATGTAAACACCTTAATCTTATTATTCTCTTAATTAGATTAAAGCAAATAAATCGATTACTGATGTCCATGTAAACGTAGACAGTGAGAGACTTCACTCTGGATCTGTTGCTCTGATGAACTATTACCGCTGTATAGCGTGTTGTATTCCGTGTGAGAAGCACCCTTGCTCTACACTATCCTTCTATATCTGGTGAGATCAATACCAGTTGTTATTCCTGTTATCCCTGTTAAAGAGCCCCTATTACACATTGAAAAGAATCATGTTTCGGTTTTATGGGTCTCCAACAACATACTGATATGTATGCAAGGTCAAAAAACACTTTCATGGTCTTATAATATGCATTTATTTTTACCTAATTATCCCAGTGACTCCCATATGAATCGTTCAGCGATTCATTTGCTCTCAAACCCCTGCTTAGCGCGAAGCTAATCTGCGCTGATTGGACCGATGACAGATTGGTCGACAGCGTTCAGCGCGAGACAGTAAATTGCCCAGCGTGGTTTATCAAGCCCCCTGGTCGCCAACATTGGATCGCAGCGGACGCCCGAAACACGCTTTAAAGTAAACTTACTAACACCACAGTAAACAGTACCCAGTTCTCAACACTGTTATTTAGACACCTCAGCGCCGAAAGCAGTGCAGTTAAACACCAGCATTGCTCTCAATATGACACATTCAGATTAATCCACACAGCAGCAAAAGCTGAACTATTCTGAACCTTGACCGCTACACGTGTACAGGATTAGCTAACAAACGTTAGTGAAACGAGCTCACAAACACATTTAAATGCGTAAACAAAGCAGCACGCGTCGCGTTTTCAACGTGGCATTAGACGCGATATGAGAATAAAAAGAGTTAACCGGATACAGCACATGCGGTAACTAGTAACAAAACATGTAGATCATTTCTATTTGCAATCACTGCTCTGGCACCTCGTCCGTGAACTGCTATATTTTCTTAGGGCTTACCTGTACTCTGCTATTCCAAATGATCACATACCCAGCCTGGAGGTTGTAGCATCCTCTGTCCTCTGACAAGCTATCTCTGCTCCCTTCACAAGCCCGAAGCCCAGCGTGCAGCAGCCTGCAGGTGTACCTAATATTTTGTCCTTATTTTGCCCGCACCCCTGGTGTATTGTCTGTCCATTACAAGATGGAGGAAGAAACTTAATGCATGAGCTGTGTAGTGATAGATCGCCCATTGTAAGTGTACAGATTTCTGAACGACTCCTTTCCCCTCACACTTCCAATAGTATCCAGGTAAGCACAGCGTCTTCATGAGCGTCCTGCTGCTGTGTTAGTGGGCGGGACCGCAGGTTTGAATTTTGCCGGGTCTGCGCGCAACCATTATGTTTCGTAACAACGCCACGCCGAAACGGCTGATGACTCGTTATCAAGACGATTCGTTTAAACCACTATGAGTCGACTCTTTTATAGATGAATCAATAGTTTTAAAAACTGTCAACTTTCAGATTTAAGCTTTAGCTGGATATTTCACTTCACTAAGAGCTGTGTTACACACTACATGGAAGGTGATTTTCAAAAACCCATAATAGGGGCTCTTTAATAAATCTTTTTGGATTCACTTGCATTTGGGTCTCCTGCGTTTTATGACAAAATGAATGCATAGATACTACTAATAATTCCAGTATCTCCTCCTATGTATCGGAATAATGTCTGAAATATCTTCCTAAATAAAAAAAGATACAACAGAAAAAATGTCTTGCACTTCAGATGGGAGTGAATGTCTGCCAAAGTGCACAAACAAAAAGGTAGAAAAGACAAAAAAGGCAGAGTAGATATTTATGTCGCTGCACTTTTTTGTATTTTCCACTTTCTTGTTTGAAATATTAAATAGAAAATTATTTAAAAATGAAATTTAACCTGAAGATAGCTCAGACAGTTCAGAATCTGAATCTGGCTGAAGTCCTAGGTCTTCTCCATCTGAGTCACAAGGCTTTACTTCATTCAGGATAAATTCCAAGGCCTGCGGAGTGGTGATTGTTCTCTGAAATCCTCCCCACACAGTTATTTAGCTAACAAGCAACTTGGCTAAAAGAGGGTTAGAAAACCTGGGACTTCTAGTGTTAAAGTGCCCCTATTATGGGTTTTTGAAAATGACCTTCTATGTAGTGTGTAACACAGCTCTAAGTGAAGTGAAATAGCCAGCTAAGGATAAATCTGAAAGTGCACAGTGTTTAAAACTAATGACTCATCTATAAAAGAGTCGACTCAAAGTGCTTCAAATGAATCATCTTGATAACGAGTCTTTAGCCATTTCGGTGTGACGTTGATACGAAACTGAAGCCCCGCCCAATTGTTGCCCTTGCAAAACCAGGAAAATTGAAACCTGCGGCCCCGCCCACAAACATTGTAGCAGACCCTGGTTGAAGGGTCGCTGTGCTCAGCTGGATATTGTTGGAAGTGTGAGGGAAAGTTAGTGTTATTTTCTCTACCCAAAGATGAAACTGTCAAGAGTCAGTGGTTGAAATTTATTTTTGCAAAAATACCTCAGCATTATTGACCCAGCCTTGTGCTGTTCTCGTCATTTTTCTGACGAGTGTGTAAAATCCGCTGTGTAAAACATATGCTGGATAAGTTGGTGGTTCATGCTGCTGTGGCGACCCCTGATTAATAAAGAGACTAAGCCGAAAAGAAAATTAATGAATGAATGATGTCCCAGAAAAGAGAGTAAATGCTATTATATTACAAATAGTTAAATTGAAACTGCTAACAAAATAAGCTAATAAGGATGAGTAAATGATGACAGAATTTAAATTTTTTGGTGTACTGTCCCTTTAAGTATTGAAAACAAATCCAACAAATGGATGCTTTAATAAGCTAGATCTGGCCTACAAGTCAGCCACATTCATTTATTTAGCAACATGTTTTCCCCTCTATTTTCATTAATGGAATTTTAAGTTTACCATGGTCCTTGGACCTCAGTAACCTCATAGCTGTTTACATGTCAGCCTTCATCTGCTCTCTTCATACCTGTAAATGCACATGCATATTTCATTAATATTGAGTGTAAAAGCATGTGTGAACAGGGTCCAGTGTGTCTTGGTGAGTGTTTAGCTATGCGAATATCAGCATTGCATCTGTAGTGTGAATGCTAATGTGTGCAGACAATCTCTACCGACGTGACAGTTCAACCCAAACAAGACTTTTAGATTCACTAGCTGAGCTCAGATGTTCGGAGAAGAAATGGAAATCTGTCAGTATTTCTCTAAATATGCACTTCTTGAAAAAAAATAAATGTGCATAATTGTATTGCGCTCCTGATTGGAATACTATGTTTAACTAAATGCACTCGATTTAAGGAGAGAATGCGCTTCTGATGTCTACTTTTTTTTTTAGACATTACTTAAAGTACATTTCAAGTAATTGTTTTAACAATAGTTTCACTATTTAAAGAAGTACACTTATCTTAATGTGCTGAATAGCTGATTAAATGTGTGAAAAGGACTTTCATAAAAAATAATATTTGACAAGATATTTTTCAAGACGCTTCTATACAGCTTAAAGTGACATTTAAAGGCTTAACTAGGTTAATTAGGTTAACTAGGCAGGTTAGGGTGATTAGGTAAGTTATTGTATAATGATGGTTTGTTCTGTAGACTATCGAAAAAAAAAATAGCTTAAAGGGGCTAATAATTTTGACCTTAAAATGTTTTTTAAAAAAATTAAAAACTTCTTTTATTCTAGCCGAAATAAAACAAATAAGACTTTCTCCAGAAGAAAAAATATTATCAGACATACTGTGAACATTTTTTCTTGCTCTGTTAAACATCATTTGGAAAATATTTTTAAAAGAAAATAAATTCAAAGGGGGGCTAATAATTCTGACTTCAACTGTGTGAATATATATATATATAAACAATCATAAATGTATTTTAAAAATCTGAAATCGTATTGTATTTACTTTAATTATAAATGAAAAAAATAACAATAATAATTACAACTTACATTTATTTCGGCAGAATAGCTGCCATTTGGCATACATAAAAAAAAAATCTTAAATTCATAAATAAATATTTATTTAAGGTTATGTCTGGCCCATTGCAATACTAAAAATAAATACACAAATGAAAATGCACAATAAATTCAATAAAACAATCCCATTATATTCATTTACTTTAGAAATAAAAAATAATTACAACTTACATACTTTTGGCAGAATAGCCAGCATTTGGTATAAAAGTATAATTTTATATATATATATACACACACACACACAAACAGTTGAAGTCAGAATCAATTGCCCCCCTGAATTATTAGTGTCCCTGTTTATTTTTTTTCCGCACTTTCTCTTTAACGGAGAGAAGATACTGTAAGTAAGAAGATGAATAACTCATTTCTAATAACTGATTTATTTTATCTTTGTAATGATGACAATAAATAATATTTTACTAGATATTTTTCAAGACACTTCAAGTGTCATTTAAAGGCTTAACTAGGTTAATTAGGTTAACTAGGCAGGTTAGGGTAATTAGGCAAGTTATTGTATAATGATTGTTTGTTCTGTATGAAATATGTTTGTTTTGACTATGAAAAATATATTGCTTAAAGGGGCTAATAATTTTGACCTTAAAATGTTTTTAAAAAATTTAAAACTGCTTTTATTCTAGCCAAAATAAACTAAATAAGACTTTCTCCAGAAGAAAAAATATTTTCAGACATACTGTGAAAATGGCCCTAATAAACACCATTTGGGAAATGTTTAAAAAAGAAAAACTATTTCAAAGGGGGCTAATAATTCTGACTTCAACTGTGTGAGTGTGTGTGTGTGTGTATATATATATACGCACACACACACACACACTCACAGATTATTAGACACTCACTAGATTATTCACCGACTACCCCCCCCCCCCCCATTCCTTTTGAAGAAAGTAAAATCATTTTAAGGTCAAAATTATTATTAATTTTTTTTCGATAGTCTACAGAACAAACTATCATTATACAATAACTTGCCTAATTACCCTAACCTGCCTAGTTAACCTAATTAACCTAGTTAAGCCTTTAAATGTCACTTTAAGCTGTATAGAAGTGTCTTAAAAAATATCTAGTCAAATATTATGTACTGTCATCATGACAAAGATAAAATAAATCAGTTATTAGAGATGAGTTATTAAAACTATTATGTTTAGAAATGTGTAGAAAAAATCTTCTTAATAATTTTTTTATATATATATATATATACTGCATATATATATATAATTAATTTAAGGTTATTTCTGACTATTACAAAATGTGTAATACTGTAAATAAATAATACTGTAAATACACAACATTTATTAAGGTTTTCTGCCACTATGACAAAATAAATACAAAAACATCATGAAAATCATAAATCATGCAATAATCACTTTTACTAATAATTAACTTTATAAATAAAAAATAAATGAAATAATTACAACTTACATTTCGATTGGCAGAATAGCTGGCATTTGGCATAAATTAATGAAAACAAACGATAAATTCTTAAAATACAGTACGTATTTAAGGTTATTTCTGCCCTATTACAAAATTAAAAATAAGTAAATAATGGAAATAAAATCATAAAGTCTTTCAAATATATTTATATTTGACTACTATTACAAGTAAAAAATAAATAAATAAAAAACATCATAAAAATCATAAATCATGTAATTAATTTTACAAATAATGTACCTTATAAATAAAAAGAAATAAATAAAATAATCACAACTTACATTTCTATTAGCAGAATAGCTGGCATTTGGCAGCGATTTTTATTATTATGATTATCATTTATAGTGTCTCCGATGCCCTTCACCGATAATAACATATCCCATGATGCCCTCCGAAACCCCAATTACAATTACTTACATGCAGACACGCGGCATTTGCATGGGCACATCACTAACAGATGACATCTTAAGTCTGAGACGATAACATCTGATACCAAATACAGCGTGAGCGTGATCTCAGAGCTCTTAATTAATAACCGGCAGAAATAAGAAGATCATTTCCTGCTCCTGATATGAGGAGAGGTGGAGAAGGTCAATCCCCCATAAACAATCATTCCCTACGGCATCTTTACATCTGGTCCTCCCCCTCAGTCTGCGCCTCTAATAGCCTGTCAACATGAATCTCAGCACCACTGAAGGATGGCAAGCGCTGGGCAGCCAAAATGCCACCTTGAAGGGTTTCCATTAGCGGCAAAGCAAAGCTGATGTTCATGCAAATGCCGTCATCTTGAGCTGACAGACGGAGACTCTCCTTCAATATGCCTGCCTTGAAAAGTCACTTTTTTTAAGGGGGACTTGACTGTCCGCTAGGAAGGTGCACTCTAAAAATGTCCAGTAATAAAGAAATATCCAGTCAAATTCGGTCATTGAGTTTAAAGAAACACCAGAACGAATGTTTTATAATTTACTCACCTTTTACTTTATGATTTTCTCTCTTCTATAAAAAGAAAATAAGAAAAGAAGATATTTTGAAGAATGTCGGAAACCTGTAACCATTGACTTCCACATTATTTTTTTCTGCTATGGATGTCAATGGTTACAGCTTTTCAGCTTTCTTCTTGTGCACATTCATTCATTCATTTTCTTTTCGGCTTAGTCGCTTTATTAATCTGAGGTCGCCACAGCGGAATGAACCGCCAACTTATCCAGCATATGTTTTAAACAGCGGAAGCCCTTTCAGCTGCAACTCATCAATGGGAAACATCCATGCACACTCATTCACACACATACATCATATCCAAAAGTTAAGTTTGCTTGCATAATATATGTATGTATGTGTATGTACACTCACCGGCCACTTTATTAGGTATACCTGTCCAACTGCTCGTTAACGCAAATTTCTAATCAGCCAATCACATAGGAGCAACTCAATGCATTTAGGCATGTAGACATGATCAAGATGATCTGCTGCAGTTCAAACAGAGCATCAGAATGGGGAGGAAAGGTGATTTAAGTGACTGATCATTTCATGGATGTTGGTGCCAGACGGGCTGTATTTCAGAAACTGCTGATCTACTGTCATTTTCATGCACAACCAATTCTGAGGTTTACAGAGAATGGTCTAAAAAAGAGAAAATATCCAGTGAGCGGCAGTTCTGTGGGCGCAAATGCGTTGTTGATGCCAGAGGTCAGAGGAGAATGGCCAGACTGGTTCCAGCTGATAGAAAGGCAACAGTAACTCAAATAAGCACTCGATACAACTGAGGTCTGCAGAAGAGCATCTCTGAACACACAACACGTCCAACCTTGAGGCGGATGGGCTACAGCAGCAAAAGACCACACCGAGTGCCACTCCTGTCAGCTAAGAACAGGAAACTGAAGCTACAATTCACACTGGCTCACTAAATTTAACAATACAAGATTGGAAAAACGTTGGCTGGTCTGATGAGTTTCGATTTCTGCTTCAACATTCGGATGGTAGGCTCAGAATTTGACATCAACAACATGAAAGTCTGAATCCATCATGCTTTGTATCGCTGGTTCAGGCTGGTGGTGGTGGTGGTTTAATGGTGTGGGGGATATTTTCTTGGCACACTTTGGGCCCATTAGTGCCAATTGAGTATTGTGTCAACGCCACAGTCTACCTGAGTATTGTTGCTGACCATGTCCATCTCTTTATGATCACAGTGTACCCATCTTCTGATGGCTTCTTCCAGCAAGATGACGTGCCATGTCATAACGTGCAAATCATCACAGCCTGGTTTCTTGAACATGACAATGAGTTCACTGTACTCAAATGGCCTCCACAGTCACCAGAGCTCAATCCAATAGAGCACCTTTGGGATGTGGTGGAACGGGAGAATCACATCATGGATGTGCAGCTGACAAATCTGCAGCAACTGTGTGATTCTATCATGTCAATATGGACCAAAATCTCTGAGGTTGAATCTATGCCATGAAGGGTTAAGGCTGTTCTGAAGGCAAAAGGGGGTGCAACCTGGTACAAGTAAAGTCTACCTAATAAAGTGGCCAGTGTGTGTGTTTTATATATACATATATATATACACACACACACACACACACACACAAACTAAATATACACAGTACATATACGTGTCGATATAAACTTTTATTAGGGGTTCAAGCGCGAAGCGCTGAAACCCTATTGTATTTGTAAGGATTTTTATTATTAGGGGTTCAAGCGCGAAGCGCTGAAACCCTATTGTTTTTGTTAAAGGTGCAGTATGTAAGTTTGACACCCAGTGGTTGAACTAGGTATTGCACTCCTGGATCATAATAAAAGTACGCTAGGATGCCAGATTGTGTACAGGAGCGAGCGATTTAAACTGTGTTCTAAATAAAAGCAACGACACGCGATAGAGGGAATATTTTCCATATTAAAAGGAGTTTTTGTCCTAACCAACACCTCGAATTGATATATTAGAAATGGCTTCTATTTCTCACAGCTGAACAACAGAAACCTATGACAGCTAGATCACCTCAGGTAAGCCTTGTGTGCTTTATTCTGTGCTAAATGCTAACAATGCGAGTTTGAATGCATTTTACATGGCATTTGTTGCCATATACTGAAAGCAGAAAGTTCACCTCAGATCTTGAAAATACAATAAACCGTCTGAAATTGAACTTTAGAACTAAACACATATGAGTGATTCAGCATCTACATTGATGTTAAAGTGGGTTAACATGTATTAAATAGATTCTAAACCTTACCGTTTCGTGAGCGAGTGCATATTCTGTGCTTCTGAAAGGCTGTATTTACATTTCTGCCGTGTCTCGTCTGGTGCAAACAGCCAAATAGCTGATCACTGCCTCTCTCGTCACAGCGTGTTGTTAGGACACGAGGTTACAATGTAACCTGCTCACTTAATGTTTACGTTCGTAATATTTATGTAATTTGCTAATTAATAACCTCATGTGGAACTGCATCTGTCTCCTATACTGTTCTTTTTGGTCACGGACGCATGCTTTCAGAGTCTTTCTGAATGAATGAATGAAATACGCTGTTTTCCAACAAGGCAACCCAGGGTGCTGACATATAATTGGCTAAACTGGCGTCGTGCATATGAAATTTATATAAATAAAGACAGCGTTCCGGCACGGAAAACCCATTTTCAAAGCAGAATATCTGACTTCAGCATTGTTTTTCAGTTAAACAAGTATGTTCACTTGGGATGTTTCTTAAATATCTGCACACATATTATGGTATTTTTATGCTTTAGAAGAGTCAAAAACTTACATACAGCACCTTTAAGATTTTTATTATTATTATTATTATTATTATTTTTCTGCCGAAGTTGCTATCAGGCCGACCAAACCGTACGTCCGAGAGAGCTGAAACTTGGCCAGATTGTAGTACTCCGGTACACTAGAGGTTGGCCAAAGATGGGCCAAATCGGACCATAGGTGGCGCTATGGCGCCAAAAACCAACATTTTTGCCATTTTTGGCCGCCATTTGTACACCGTTTGTCGTAGAGTCAAAAACATTACATTTTTTGAATCCTTGGGTTTGCCCGAACAAAAGTGCAAGCGTCGACTTTTTTCTCTAGGACGCTCCGTTTTTCCGCTACGTCGCAATTTGTCCAAAACCTACTTTTGCAAACTAGTCCTAGGTTTTTCATCCAATCGTAACCAAACCAGTGTAGAAATGTTCTCTGGACCCTGAATATCAATAGTTATTGAAAAAAAATTGAAATTTTGATTTTCACGCGAAACAGTAGACCAAAACTTCCATGCTAATTGTAAGCTAATTGCTAATTGTAGCTATAACCTTTGAATGGATTGAGATATCATCACCAAACTTGGTACAGGCATGTATAAGGTCAATTTGAGGCCACAGTGCAAAACCCGCGGATTTTGGCCACATGGCGGCGCTATACAGCTTAAAATAAATAAAAAAGACTCTAACCTTACAACCATTAGTCCAATCAGCTTGAAATTTGGCATGCTGTGTCTTTGTCCAACTTGTCATGACATATTATAAGGACACTGGCATATCTCAAAAAACATGGCCGCCATTAGCTAATTAAGATTGAGCAGCCATTAAACTAGGTTAACAATGAGTGATCGGATCGAAACTCGGTGGGCATGTTCGACTCATGGTCCTAAAGGTCTGTAAGAATTTTGAAAGAAATCGGCCACTAGGGGGCGATTTTGTGTTTTTTGAGGTTGTAATTGATTGGTTATTACACACAGTTTTGCACAGCCACACAAAATACATATCATATGAAAGGCCTGCTCATACCGAACACTGTGACACAAACCTCACTGCTGTCAGTCGTACTGTTCATTTAATAATAATTAATATAAGGAAAACCTACTTTTGCAAACTAGTCCCTGGTTTTTAGCTCAATCGCCACGAAACCAGTGTTGTCTGAATCTCTGGACTGCCTAGATCAATAATTATTGAAAAAAAGTTCAACTTTCAACTTTAGCTAGCTATAAATGGCTCATTTGCATAAAACGGCGTGCCTTTATTCACCTACATGCCAGTAAATGCATGAGGGAAACTCAAAACTTCATGAAATCAGAGACGCACATTTGAGAGGGGATTCTTAACAAGCATGGAAAATTTTGTGAAGATAGGTCAATAGGTGGCGCTATAACAGTAAAAAATGTCTCAAAAACACTGATTTTCACTGCTATTTGACCATAAATTGCAGAATATATGTTTAATTTAGACAGCTTTCACAAATATACTTAATCTGGCATATCTTATGATAGGCCTGCTTATTCTGATCACTTTGACACAAACTTCACTGCTGTCAGTCATACTGTTTATTAAATAGTAATTAATATAAGAAAAACCTACTTTTGCGAACTAGTCCCTGGTTTTTAGCTCAATCACAACGAAACCAGTGTTGTTAGAATCTCTGGACTGAGTAGATCAATAATTATCCAAAAAAAGTTGAACTTTCCTCTTTGAATAGCTGTAACAGGCTCATTTACAAAAGGGGCGTGTCCACATAAACCTACATGCCTGTAAACCCATAAGGAAAACTCAAAACATCACAGAAATTGTAGAGCACATGTGGCACATGAATGTAAACCAGCATGCAAAATTTTGTGGAGATCGGGCAATAGGTGGCGCTATAATAGTAGAAAAGGTCTCAAAAACATTGTGTTTCAATGTCTGTTGATGCTCAATACAGTGTTTCAATTACCATTTTAGCCACTAGATGGATCAGCTTTAAGTTTTGCATGCAGTGTATTTGCCCAAAGTGGACTGACATACTATAAAAATAAGACCGCCATTAGTGAATTAACTTTAAGCACCCATTAAACACAGTTAACTATGGCCGATCAGAATGCAACTCAATGGGCATGTTGGACTCATGGGCCTAGACGTCTGTAGACAATTTGAAAGAAATCATCCACCTCCGCGAGTTTAAGTGTTTTAGAGTGTCTAATTAAACATTTAACTCAATCTATAAACTCTAATACTCTAATCATTTATTTCATTGTCGAATAAACTGCTTACAGGCCTCCTAACTGATAAACCATTACGCTGCTAAAAGCTTGAACCCCGTTAATTGCTGCTTGCAGCTATATTTATTATTATTATTATTATTATTATTATTATTATTATTATTATTATTTTTCTGCCTTAATGTAACTCGTGCAGCCTAAACCGTAAGGCCTAGAAATCTCAAACTTGGCCAGATGGTCCAGAATGCGCACCGCTACTCAGATACCATAAACCGTCCAAATCGGTCCATAGGTGGCGCTATGGTGCCAAAAACTAAGATTTCAGACATTTTTGGCCACCATTCGTACACCGTTTGTCCTAAACTCAAAAACTCTACATTTTCTGAATCCTTGGGTCAGCCCGAACAAAAGTGCACAGGCGGTCTTTGGCCTCTAAGACGTACCGTTTTTCCGCTACGTCGCAATTTGTCCAAAACCTACTTTTGCGAACTAGTCCTAGGTTTTTCATCCAATCTAAACCAAACCAGTTCATAAATGTTCTCTGGACACTCAATATCAATAATTATCAAAAAAAAGTTGAAATTTTAATTCTCACGCAAAACAATACGCAAAAATGTTCAACGTTAATTGAAGCTAAATGCTAATTTTAACCATAACTTTTGAACCACATAACATATCATCACCAAACTTGGTACACACATGTATAAGGTCAATATGAGGTCGCAGTGCAAAACCCGCAGACTTTGGCCACAAGGTGGCGCTATAAAGTTCAAAAACTATAAAAAAAGCCCTAACCATACAACCATTAGTCCAATTAGCTTGAAATTTGACATGCAGTGTCTTTGTCCAAGTTGTCATGACATATTATAAGGACACTGGCATATCTCAAAAAACATGGCCGCCATTAGCTAAATAAGATTAAGCATCCATTAAACAAGGTTTACGTTGGCCAATCAAAACGAAACTCATTAAGCATGTTCGACTCATGGTCCTACATGTCTGTAAGAATTTTGAAAGAAATCGGCCACTAGGGGGCGATATTGAGTTTTTTTAGGTTCTAACTGATTGTCTATTACACACAGTTTTGCACAACCACACAAAATACATAACACATAATAGGCCTGCTCACACTGAACACTTTGACACTAAAATCGCTGCTGTCACTCAAACCGTTCGTTAAAAAGTCATTAATATATAAAAAACCTACTTTGGCGAACTAGTCCTAGGTTTTTCACCCAATCTGAACCAAACCAGCTCAGTAATGTTCTCTGGACACTGAATTTCAATAATTATCCAAAAAAAGTTGAAATTTTGATTTTCACGTGAAACAGTATACCAAAACGTTTCATGCTAATTGAAGCTAAATGCTAATTGTAGCTATAACTTTTGAACGGATTGAAATATCATCACCAAACTTGGCACAAACATGTATAAGGTCAAGTTGAGGTAGCAGTGCAAAACGCACAGACATTAACCACAAGGTGGCGCTATAAAGGCGATTTTGTGTTTTTTGAGGTTGTAATTGATTGGTTATTACACAAAGCTTTGCACAGGCACACAAAATACATATCATAAGATAGGGCTGCTCATACTGAACACTTTGAGACTAAAACCACAGCTGTCAATCATATCATTCATTAAAAAATAATAAATATATGAAAAACCTACTTTTGCGAACTAGTCTCTGGTTTTTAGCTCAATCACAACGAAACCAGGGTTGTTAGAATCTCTGGACTGAGTAGATCAATAATTATCCAAAAAAAGTTGAACTTTCCACTTTGAATAGCTGTAACAGGCTCATTTACAAAAGGGGCGTGTCCACATAAACCTACATGCCTGTAAACCCATAAGGAAAACTCAAAACATCACAGAAATTGTAGAGCACATGTGGCACATGAATGCAAACCAGCATGCAAAATTTTGTGAAGATCGGGCAATAGGTGGCGCTATAATAGTAGGAAAGGTCTCAAAAACAATGTGTTTCAATGTCTATTGATGCTCAATACAGTGTTTCAATTACCATTTTAGCCACTAGATGGATCAGCTTGAAGTTTTGCATGCAGTGTATTTGCCCAAAGTGGACTGACATACTATAAAAATATGGCCGCCATTAGTGAATTAACTTTAAGCACGCATTAACAGAGTCAACGACGGCCGATCAGAATGCAACTCAATGGGCATGTTAGACTCATGGGCCTAGACGTCTGTAGACAATTTGAAAGAAATCATCCACTAGAGGGCGAGTTTAAGTGTTTTAGAGTGTCTAATTAAACATTTAACTCAGTCTATAAACTCTAATACTCTAATCATTTATTTCATTGTCGAATAAACTACTTATAGGCCTCCTAGCTGATAAACCTTAAACTTCTCAAACGCTTGAACCCCGTTAATTGCTGCTTGCAGCTATATTTTTGGATGTGATTAAACAATTATTGATTGCCAAGCACTAGTAGTTTTTAAAATAGCTTTTTTTTTTTCTCAGCGTTTATCATTTGTCCTATATAAAAATGTATATTATAAATGTACTATTTCTATCATTTATTATATCTAAAAAATAAGTGAGCATTTTGTCTGTATACTGAAGAAATTTCTTCCATATTTAAAATGAAAGTGTTGTCATTTAGAGATTTTTCCTTTTACATTTAGTAAAAAAAAAAGGGGCCATGTTTTCAGTCATGTTTACATTCATTTGTTAACACAATACCAACATTTTCATTTTTTTAGTGTCCTGCTCTGCTATAGAGACGAGCATCATGACGACCTGCACAAATGAAGCCAGAGTCTTGATGGAGCCCACAGGAGACCCCGAGGACATCTGCGCTTCATTACTGAGGAAGACGAAGATGACTCTGCATGATCCCGGTGTGATTCTGTCCCAGGAGACCCTCTAGACCATCAGCTCTCTCGTCAGACTCCATCATGAGGAGGAGGACAGGTTTGTGACTCTGTCCAACAAGTGTCCAGTTCATGACCTTCTGGGGGTTTGAGGGGCTTCTGGACTACAGTATGTGTCAGAAATAATGGTAACACAATCAACCCTTTACAAAACAAGCTTGCTATAGAGGAATTACCAACCTACGTCACACATGACGTCACACGGGTTCCCGGTTGCTAAAAAAGAACGGTTGCAATGGCAAACATGCCGTGTTGTGCGGTAGGATGCCAAATACAAAACTTTACTTTTACTGTACACCACACTGCTTTTAATGCCAACCGCAGACGCCTTTGGCTAAAAGGAAGCTGAATGGAGTGATGACCTAATTAAAAATGTTCGACTCTTCAGTTCTCATTTCATATCAGGTTCACACTATGCTAAATCATACACATTACTCGTTTTTGCAGCTATGATTTCAGTTTTTAGCACTACAAAGTTTTGAATCTGGTAATCATGGAACATTATTTCCTGCAGATGACCACACAGAACAAAATTGTTGGCATCCAAAGACTTGTAGGCCTTTAACATCTCTCTTGTAAAATCATTTGGAGTTTCAATAAGATAGTTGTATATTTCAGGGTAGATGCTTGGCCATTTCGTCTTTGCGATCGCAAATGGACCTGTCAGACGAACGCCGCTCACTTTAACGTTAATTTTGCTGAATAACTGCTTATCACTGGGTGACAAGCTGTTATAATACATATAAATAATATATATATATAATATGTAATCAATATAACTTATTTCCAAGACAACAACAAACTCTGTACCGCATCGGATGTCATTCCCTCAATGTAAATGCTAGCACTCCCTGTTTTTTTCTGCAACCTCGCTGAACGCGCATCCTAAACATTTACAAACATGGTAATTCGTCTATACCAGGGGTGTCCAAACTCAGTCCTGGAGGGCCGGTGTCCTGCTGAGTTTAGCTCCAACTTGCTTCAACACAGCTGCCAGAAAGTTTCTAGTGTCCCTAGTAAGATCTTGATTAGCTGGTTCAAGTGTTTTTGATTAGGGTTGGAGCTAAACTCTCCAGGACACCGGCCCTCCAGGACCGAGTTTGGACACCCCTGGTCTATACAGTGCTCAGCATATATAAGTACACCCTTCACAAATCTCTTTTAAATTCATATTTGTTATAGGAAGCTATACAAAATTATATTTGTGCATATACAGTAGATTAGTCAGTACTGAAGCCAAATCTGGAGCTAATTTAACAAAATAACATAAATAACAAATTTATGTTATAGAAAATCAAGAGAAGCAAAAAAAAATTGAAAAATGTAGTTGAAATTCTGTAGGTTGGATTTTTTATTTTTATTTTTTGCAATATTTTGCTTGAATTTAATTGTATTATCTTTCAGTTTCGAAATATGTTTGGTGACTAAAATATTATTTTAATAGATATATATATATCTGTTTAATAAATCTGTTTTGTTTAAATGCACCAAAATACATTGCCTATATTCACTGAGAAATGGATTAAAATATTCATTTTCAAAATGGGGTGTACTCAATTATGCTGAGCGCTGTAATTAAGGCCCAATTCTACCCTTAGCCCTTACCCCTACCCCTCGTTTTGTGCATTCCGGTAAAGGGGTAGGGGTGTCCCAATTCTCTTTAGCTTGAAGGTGTAGGGCTACGGGGAAGGGGTAGATAGCCCTTCGAAAAGAGCTTTTTCAGGACCACACTCGAAAACGGGTACAAAAATTTCCCAGAATACACCAGCCACAAGTGCAGGATAGCTGCACCCGGAAGTCAGGAGATCCACAAATTAGTATTTTTTGTCAGTATAAAATTTTTTTACAACAAACAAACATGTTTTAATATATTCATAACCGTGTTCGTGTTTTACCGTCATGCTTAAAAAAAAAAACCCCGCTAAAATAAAAACCGCTAAATCTATAATCCATCATAATAACTCCTGTACAGCAGTCCCACAACATTCTGTCACTTGATGACACTCGAATACCCTGTCAGAAAAGTCTAGTGGCTGGGAATGAGCTTTTTACAGTGTCTGCTATAATGTTAGTGTTGTTTTTGGTGTGTTTACATACAGTAGATGAATATGGCCACTGTGGAAATGCGCAGTAGAGTTATGATCATATTGCCACATTAGATGATTATGATAACACAATATACGCCTTAAGTGATTTCCTGAAGATAAATACCCAAAAATAAAGCAACTGGAATAACTACAGCAGTCGTGATCGTCTGATCTCATATGAAGCAAGAGATCACGATGACATATGATGACGTGTGCAGGTGTTGTAGTGCTGTCCCAATTCTTTGGGGTAAATTTTGAAGCCCTTCTCCTTCACACTCGGCTTTAAGGGCCAAAGGGAAGGGGTACAAATATAGAATTGGGATTGGACCCCAGTTTCATAGACACTGTTAGTTTATTCAGGCCTTGACTACATGAAAACTTTTCAAAACTGCAGTTTTTTGTTTTAGTACAGGGTTTGGCTGTTTGTCTACACAAAAACGCAGTTGATATTTTGTTTATTTTTTTCTTTAGTTGCCTGAATCTTTCTTAAAATGCCGGCCGTGTTCAGAAATATGTCAGCATGCACGCTGACATTTCTCCTTTCTGATAGGCCAACGTGGCTTTATTTAAAAAGACATTTTGTTATGTCTGTTGATTCGGCATGCCCTTGACAGTGTGTTTTTGCTGAGATTTATTTAAATTTTATTTTTTAAACTCAAACTTTTATAAACCGTTTATAAAGACAGCCTCAGTCTTAACCATGCAGGGTGTGAATTATTGTTCATTGATGATCAGCAGTAGAAGTTTTTAAATGTTGTAATTTAAGAACTTTATTAAAATAAAACCAATGTATACAGTATTTCTGAGTATTTCTACATTGAATGGCCGTAACAGTCAAATTGACCACATACATTTCAGCGTGCACTTCTTTTTGCTGTGCCTTAACAAAGGCATGACTTTCTGATAGTAAAAACAGAACTTTACTTAAGTCGTATTTCAAACTTTCAAAAACATTTTCACTTCGGTAAAAACTTTTTGAGTGAAATATGAAACTTCATGGGTGGTCTCTTGTAGGGATGTCCTGATTAGGGTTTTTGCCCTCCGGTCCGAGTCATTTGATTTTGCGTATCTACCGATACTGAAATCCGATCCGATACTTCTATAATACGTAAAAAAAAAGAATAAAGAAGAGCGAAGAAACAGATTCAGGATGTTCCTTATTTTTATTTAATTCACCTTATTTTAACATTCAACAACTCTATTAACAAACAGCACTTCTGTGAGGTAGCTTGAACAATCAAGTAATAAATAACATCAATTCTTACATGCTCCATAATCATAAGAAATCCAGGGTTCTCTACAAAGGCGAATGGCAGGTCACTCATTGTGATCATTTGTGCTATCTTGGCTGTGATGTCCTGTGCCTTCGCACTGTCACGGGGCATTTTTTCTCTCCTCTTCAAACTTTCCTGCAGCGTGAGCGGACTCAACTTCGGTTGTGCTGGCTGTATTGTGTCGGGTGTTTGTTTTTGAAGTGTCTTATCTGGTTTGTTAAATTAAATGTAGCCTTTTCCTTTCAACATCTTGCAATCCCAAGTTTACATATCTCACAGTTTGCCACACTGTAAAATATGATATGATCAATTAGTCATGAAAGCATATGTTTTTAGTTCATTGTAACTTATACAATTAAGTTAGAACATGATTAACTTAGTTTAATAAATTACACAAGCTGTTTTAAGTCAGATTAGCATAAGTTCAATGGACCCATAATTTGATTCAGCTTAAAAATTGAAGGCAACCAGGTTTTTGTATTTTTTTTTGCGGTGTATGGCAATGTTGTCGTCATCAACTTTATAATACCTCCAGACCGCAGACATACTTCCGCTTCAAGCTGCTTCCGTGTCGCTGTTTCTGTGTGAAGTCAAGAAAGAGGTCTAACTGTGCCACCGCATTGCTATAGATGTGTTATAAAATAATGAGAATAAATATACACCTATATATTCGAGTCCTGATCGGGAGGTAACGTCTGAATTCGATCGAATCTGAAACCGCGTGATCTGGCCCCGATTTCCGATCACATGATCAGATCTGGACATTTCTAGTCTCTTGTACACCATTATAGGCTATATTACATTTTTATTTTTTTACTTTTTTTGTAAAAGTATTTTTAGGGTAATGACTTCAAAAAATATGATGAAAGACATTCAAAGCTTAAAGGAGTTAATAGTTAAAAATTCACCCAAGACTTAAAATTGTCATAATTTACTCACCCTTCACTAGTTCTAAACCACTTAGTTTTTTTTTTTATTATTTGGAAAAATGTTGAAACCATTGATGTCCATAGTAAGAAAAACATACTTGATTACAGATTTCCAACATTGGTCAATTTATTTTCATTTGTGTTAAAAAAACAAACAAAAAAAAAAAAGTTTAATTCTTGGGTGAACTATACCTTTAGTTCTAAAATCTCAATAGACACTTTGAACATTAATATGCCAATAATTCTTTGAATGAACACAATTTTCAATAGTCAATGGACAAATTTGAGGTGTATAAAACATGTTCAACAGATGTGAGGGGAAAAGGAAGTCAGCATGCAGGAGTTTGTTAATACTCTCCACGATTATGCTTGGAGAACCAGAACGAGCATCAGTTTATTGTCTAGGTTTTGTGTTGTGGAAAGCATTAGCAGATCATTAATTATCTGAAATGGATTAGCATTATAACACAAATCTGATCTGTGTGAGGTAACCTTGACAGATGAAGTGGGCGAATAAGACTCCATCATGAAGAGGAGGACAAGTTTGGCTCTTCGGTTCCAGCTGTGCTTTGACTTGTCCAATCCATCAAAACCAACCTGCCAATAAAACAAGCTCAGAGTCTGGCCAACAAGTGTCCGGATCATGACCTTCTGGAAGTTTGAGAGGCTCCTGGAGTATGTGTCAAGCAGGATGGTAACACAATGAACCGTCTTCAACTTTTACACAACACTAGCTTGTTATACTGTACTAGAAGAAGTATGAAAGCAACTATGTTTTTCAGGCTTTTTTTTTTCTAAGGGAGAGGAGGGGTGATAATTCTTGTGATAATATGGTAATTGATGTGTGAGCTGACATTATTATACTCAGAAAAAAATGAATGATTTAATGTAAATGTTAACTTAATTAGTTGTTGAATGAACTTAAATTAAATAAAAAAAGATTCCATTAAAATTGAAGTGACTTTTTTCAACTTATTTGAATTATTTCAACTTATTTTAGGCAAACCCACAAGCAAAATTTATTTTTAAACCAATTATGTAATTTTCATTGGAATTACCTTCTGAGTTTACACTTGTGGAGCAATACATCTCAATCACTTAATTTGAACAACCAGAATTGTCTGTCAATTATTTGCAGTTCGAACTACAACTGCATTACTAATGTCTACAGCAAGTGTGCCACAAACCTGCTTTTGAGTGAAGGTCTCGGCCGTTAGATCGCCCCCTGGGGGCTGGCTGCAGTACAAGTCATAAAGCCCGCCTCCTCCGTGTTAATGAAGGAGACATGAGACTAAATAAAACAATGAATTACACTTGCAATAAAATGTTCAGACAGATGGTTCTGGTCAGTTAAGGCAGTGGTTATCGTGCTGATATAGGTGCAGATCTTCATTTTTGTAAAGAGTATGTTTTGAGCAGTAATTTAATGCTGGGCGTGTCATCATGATTGACAGCTGTGATTGACAGATTCTCGAAGCAAACGTCTGAGATTCAGCAGGAGACTGAAGTGTTATTATTCGATTTCTGTGTTATTTTACCATGATAAAATGAGTTGCTCAGCAGGAAACTAGTTTCTGACATGCAGGATCTGGTGGAACAATGTTTATTCGGTAAGGTCAGGGCTTTATCAGTTTGCTGATACTCGCCTAACCACCCAGATACACTCGGGCCAGTTCCGGCTAAAATCTTGCCTGCCGGAAACTTACCCCTCGGCCGGACTCCGTCTGCTGTTCATACTCCAGATGTGGCGGCCGTTAGCGAGCGAAGTTTAGATGAAGTTTATTTATAAACTAATTTCGAGAGGAACATGCGCTTATGATTGATAACAGCTGGTCCTAACGCAGTATTCACCAATCAGACGATTCCTAAATCACTATAAATAACCAGAGTATCTTTCCTGAACCATCCTCGTTTTGAAGAATGCTCTGCTCCGCATCCGCAGCTACAGCAACAACTACTTCAAAAACAACAACTACATCTTCAACTATAACTCCAACTTCAACAACAACATCAAAACCTTCCACTTCAAGTGCCTCACTCAACTCATCTGCTGTGTCTTCAATCCAATTCTCCAAGATCACAGTCAAAACACCCAAGCCATTGCAATGAAGCTGAACTCTCACAGCTCTCCTAGCGGTGCAACTGCGGTAACGTAGCACGCTTTAAAGGAAAGCCTCTCTAAAAGATAACTACACTCCAACAAAGTCTAAACATTTTATAAATCTTTTGAAAGACGAGACTAGCATGAATAGAATGATCTTAACCAAAGATACTCACCGCTCAAACTTCCTGCCTGTCCACAGATCCATACAATTCAACAGCTTGTGAATTGACTGCAAGGGTCCAGGCAATCCAATCTATAAAAACATTAGTCCACAACATATTCACATGTTGATAAACATTCATGGAATGCACTTTCATTATCTTTCAAACTAGTTGCTGGAGTGCTTTCAGTAGAGCAGCATATCCAGTCATAAACAATAGTTATTTGATCAACAAAATGGCGGCCGGCACTTTTGATTGACACTCCTTTGAGCCAATAGCTGAAAGAAGAAGCGTCACCATCCAATGAGCTCTAAAAACTAGAGATAGTCCCGCCCTCTCTCTTACTGTTGCAAAAGTCTTTTGAATTGGGCCAGATATGCTTGTGATTTCAATCAAGTTAAGCCCATTAACTAACATTCCATTCACACAGTTTTACTAAGTGGTGATATTCTTTTTAATTTCAGCGTTTGATGTCGGCAGTTGATATTCATTCATTCATTTTCTTGTCGGCTTAGTCCCTTTATTAATCCGGGGTCGTCACAGCGGAATGAACCGCCAACTTATCCAGCACGATTTTACGCAGCGGATGCCCTTCCAGCCGCAACCCATCTCTAGGAACATCCACACACTCATTCACACACATACACTACGGACAATTTAGCTTACCCAATTCACCTGTACCGCATGTCTTTGGACTGTGGGGGAAACCGGAGCACCCGGAGGAAACCCACGCGAATGCCGGGAGAACATGCAAACTCCACACAGAAACGCCAACTGACCCAGCCCAGCTGACGTTCGACCCAGCGACGTTCTTGCTGTGAAGCGACAGCACTACCTACTGCGCCACTGCATCGCTGGCAGTTGATATATTTAAAATAGAATTAAATTAAATAATAACAATAAAATAAATAAATAATAAAATACTCTGCCACATCTGATAGGATTTAAATTTCTGAAAGATTTTTACCCACCTAAACATCATTTGAGAAATATTTAAAAAAGAAAAAAAAAAAAGAAAAAAAAAAAATCAAAGGAGGGCTAATAATTCTGCCTTCGGCAACACTTTATTTTGATGGTCCATTTGAGTATTAGTAGACTGTTAAATGTCAGTATCAACAGATATTAAGCAGACAGTCCTTCAACAGACATTTAACTGACTATAAGAAGCTTTGCAAGTACATGTCAACTTACCCTAACCCCAACCCAACAGTCTACTTATAATCTAATGAGAATTAATTGACATGTAGATGCAATTTAACTTATATTCAACAAACGGACCATCGAAATAAAGTGTGACCCTGCCTTCAACTGTGTATACTATATATATATATATATATATATATATATATATATATATATATATATATATATATATATATATAGCTAATCAAAGAAATATTGTCTTTTGTTGTTTCTTTTCCGACTTTTATATAAAATTTGGGTTTGGTGGGTAATAGTACACCACCTTTTTTTAGGACTACACCACTGCTCGGACTAAAACAAACAGTTTCTTCATGTTGGCCCATGACAAAACAATACAAATTTTAAGTGGATCTAACACAAAACAAATCAATTGTCCAAAGAAATGACAAGAATTGTGGTCTTTCAGCTCATTTTAAGCAACTAGTTAGAACAAGTAGCAACAATATTTTTTGTGTGTCATTCACTTTAAACTTAATTATTTTATGTTCAATCCACTTAAATTAGCAAAAAAAAAAACAATTAACTTAATTGATTTGAGTTGGGACAACATGAAGCAATTGTGTGGAAACCAGCATTTGTTTACAGTGCGTGTATGTGATGAATTTTACAGTTAACAGCAAAGTGATTGGGCCATCTGGTCAAATGATTATTTTTCTTTGTTTTCTGCCCAAATCCCTATCTTTTTACGGTCAATATTAATAACCCCCTTAAGATTTAAGGCTACAGAACAAACCACTGTTGTCCAATGATTTGCCTAATTTTCCTAACTTGTTTAATTGACCTAATAAACCTAGTTATATCTTTAAATTTAACTATAAACTTAATACTATTATCTAGTATAAAATCACTATTAAACTATTATGTACAGTACTCTTATCATGCCAAATACATTATAAATTGATTATTAACACTCTTGTTTAAAAAAATGTTTTGCACATCACATGGGAAATATTTGAACAAGTAATTAAGATTTCCTCAAATAACTCGGCTCATTTTAGATGCACTGTCCTTTAAACAACATGCTATATAAATTAAACAATGGCTGCTTAATTTGTAATGGTGTATTTTTGATTTACTGAAGATAACTAATCAGGGAAGGAGGTTCAGTTGCTGGTTCAGTGGATGTGAGCAGTAGGAGATCTCCACGTCTGATCTGGCAGACTTTGGATTCGCTCTGGATTCATAGGGTGAGTAGAAAATAGTGGAGAAATCGTTCCATAATGGCCAATTCCTTCCTGTAATATTGAAGCTCCTTTAAACCCTCATTTATTGTAACGTGGTGTTCAAAGAAGCACAGTGAGACATTTACCTTCCCCGCTGCCAGGAGAAAATAAAGCGTTGTCTCCTGCTCTTCCCGCTGAGCCCAAGCACAGATTATTCTTCAGCGTTACGTCAGCGAGGAGTAATGACTTTTCTTTCTTCTACAGAGCCTGCTAATGCATTCAAGCGACGCCGTTCTACTTGCTGTGTTTTGTCTGACACTGTCTGCTTTGATGCAGTCCTGTGTGTTTATAACTCTGCTTCAATGCACTGCTGTTTTACTGTCTGTCTCACATCAGTATTTCAACTATAAATATATTTATGAATACACACACATAAAGTAATGCAAGAGTTTTTATATCATTACCATCATCAACTTATTATTATTATTATTATTATTATTATTATTATATTAAAATAATACATTAAATCTTATTTAAATTTTAGTCATTTTTATTATAAAATAAAATATTTATATGTTATATATAGGTACAACATTATTATTAATATTATTATTATTATGTTAGTGTTAATATTGCTGTTAATAAACTAATAATAATAATAATGTTGTTGTAGTACCTATATATAAAATATAAGTAAAATGGTTTCATTTTATAATAAAACTGACTAAGATTATTAAAATATTAGAATATTAAAATATTATTTAATGTATTATAATAATATTAATAATAATAATTTTAAAATAATACATTAAACATATTTTAATATGTAATTTTTGTAATAAAATATTTTATAGGTACAAAAATATTATTAGTAGTATTATTTTTATTATTATAAGTAGAAGTAGTAGTTTTAACAGTAATATAATAATAATACTGTTAATAATAATAATAATAATAATAATAATACTGTAAATAATAATAATAATAGTAATGTTGTTGTAACAATATATAAAATATTAGTAAAATGGTTTTATTTTATAAAGATTATTAAAATATTAGAATATTAAAATATTATTTAACGTATTATAGCAATATTAATATTAATAATTAAAAAAATTATACATGACATCATATTTTAATCTGTAATATTTATTATAAAATACAATTAATCCATTTAATTTATATTTTCTATAGGTACAAAAACATTATTATTAGTATTATTTTTATTATTCTAAGTAGAAGTAGTAGTTTTAACTCTAATATAATAATAATACTGTTAATAATAATACTGTAAATAATAATAATAGTAATGTTGTTGTAACAATATATAAAATATTAGTAAAATGGTTTTATTTTATAAAGATTATTAAAATATTAGAATATTAAAATATTATTTAATGTGTTATAGCAATATTAATATTAATAATTTTAAAAATTATACATGACATCATATTTTAGTCTGTATTATTTATTATAAATTAAAATTCATTTTATTTATATTTTCTATAGGTACAAAAACTTTATTATTAGTTATTAATAGTAGTTTTAACACTAATATAATAACAACAATAATAATAATAATAATGTACCTATATTTATAATGTATTATTTTAATATAATTATTATTATTATTAATAATTATTATAAGTTGTATTAGTTGTGATGTAAATAGATTTTTATGACTCTTTTTTTTGCATGTATTCATTATTATATCTCATATTGTTGACTTAATATTTTGATATATTTATGATTATGATAATAATTAATAATAATAATTCTAATCCTACACAATTTTCATTGTTGTGTTATAATATTTAGATTATAATACAACGATGAAAATTGTGTAGGATTAAAATTCATTTATTATTACGATAATCATAAATGTATCAAAATAATAAGTCAAAGATATGAGACAATATGGAAAAATCATAATCAAGTGAATTATGGCATACGGTAAATCAAGTTATGAGACAAATTCATTAAAATGTAATAAGTATAGATCTGTGGTAATAAGTCATAATTATGCAATACAACTGTAATATATAATTGCGTCTCATAATTTAGCTTCCTTTGATCTAATGATAAAACGTCATAATTATGAGATACGTATGAGTAAAAGTCAGAATTATAGTCATAAACATGAGATTTAAAAATAAATTGAGAAAGCCTTTAATACGAGATAAAAGTAAGCATTATTACATCATAACAATGAGATACAATTTCACTATTCATTGCTTTGATATAAATATCATGGAATACAATACACTGAAAACTTGATTGATTGGAGATGTTCAACTTAATTAGTTTGTTTAAATTCAGCCCATATAAATTATTTGCAACTACTTACCTTAACAAAATTGTTTAAACCCAATGAATCATTCTTTTCAGTGTACACTACCTGACAAAAGTCTTGTCGTCAATCACAGTTGTAAGAGCAACTAATAATAACTTGACTTCTAGTTGATTATTTTGAATTTTTCTGATGAATCATCTTTTGAGCTGCATCCAAATCATCACAAATACTGCAGAAGACCTACTGGAACCCACATGGACCCAAGATTCTTACAGAAGTCAGTCAAGTTTGGTGAAGGAAAAAATCATGGTTTGGGGTTACATTCAGTATGGGGGCGTGCGAGAGATCTGCAGAGTGGATGGCAACATCAACAGCCTGAGGCATCAAGACATTTGTGCTGCCCATTACATTACAAAAATTACAAACCACAGGAGAAGGCAAATTCTTCAGCAGGATAGCGCTCCTTCTCATACTTCAGCCTCCACATCAAAGTTCCTGAAAGCAAAGAAGGTCAAGGTGCTGCAGGATTGGCCAGCCCCAGTCACCAAACATGAACATTATTGAGCATGTCTGGGGTAAGATGAAGGAGGAGGCATTGAAGATGAATCCAAAGAATCTTGATGAACTCTGGGAGTCCTGCAAGAACGCTTTCTTTGCCATTCCAGATGACTTTATTAATAAGCGATTTGAGTCACTGCAGAGATGTATGGATGCAGTCCTCCAAGCTCATGGGAGTCACACACAATATTCATTCTTTCTCCACTGCAGCATGACTTTATATTCTATACTGGACATTATTTTTGTTAAGTGACAAGAGTTTGGTCTAAGCGAAGTCAGACCTTACTAATTAAATAATTAAAAATCAAGACATGGTCATGGTCCTTTCATTTAAGCCACTTCTGATACCAAATGATCAACTAGTAGGGGTGGGCGGATCGATCCTAATATTGCTAGTATCGATACCAACGTTGGTATTGATATCGGATCGATAGTAGCTCTCCGAGATCGATACTTTTATTTAAATATTATCTAATTTACGCTAAAGTACATTGCTCCTGTGTCCTAAAAGAGCAGACATGTGTTTAAACACCCCGCTCCTTTTATATCTCATATGCACCATTGCTCCTTCTTGCTCTGCTGTTATTAGTTGTTCTTTCATCACGTGACTCAGCAGCGCCAAAGCGGAAGCACTTTTAGCTGTTCTGAGATGACGGAAAAAAAGAGGAGCGCTTTTTGGAGTTATTTTACTGCAGTTCATGAAAATATTGCAAACTGCGATGTTTGTAGAAAGTCTATTCGATACTGTGGCAACACCACAAGTCTACACAAACGCATACATCAACACAAAAAAGAGAACGCCGAGCTGCAAAAAAAGGAGAGAAGAGGAGGCAAATCCTCCAGACAGACCCCCAGCAGTGCCAGCTCTGAGACAGGTCACTGGACGAGTCGTTTCGGAGAGGCAATAAATATCCAGGTAGTAAAGAATTCTGGGCCAGATCTGGCATAAAGCTGGCACAGCAGGCATTCATCCGGCACTGGCATACAGCATGTGGGCCAAACATGGCCCGAGTTTGGCAGAGGTGGCACTGTCTAAGGTGGCATACAAGATTTGGGCCAGATGTAAAATGTAGTATTTAGACAAGATGTTAAAAATTGATATCTGGGCCACGTAAGTTTGGCCTGCCTTGACCCACATTTAAAATACATTTTTATTATTTTCAAATTATTTTATTTTCGAGAAAAAGCAATGATAAGCGCAATGATTCATGGGTTTATCAATTTCATTGCAATCGTGGCACACCAACCAATTTGGCCCTGTTCAGGCCCAGTTATGAATAATTAACTTGGCTGAGACTTGGCCCAGATATGGTCCATGTTTGGCCCTTGTCTGAAAGCCAGACTTGGTCCAGTCATGTACCGTAATTCACTGCGGCATGTGGGCCAAGCAAAACATGATTGTGTGGGCCAGACCTGGGCCAGAGAATTTTTGCTATGTGGGTAGCTACAGTGGTGAGATTAATATTTGAGTTATATAGGACATTCAGTATTAGTTAATACCAATTTGAGAAAAAAAAATCATCATCATCAGGCTGATTAAATGTAGCCTATATAGTCAGCATATAAACCTGCTATTTTTTCAGAATTATTTTGGAATTTAAAAATATACAACGGTGGCCAAAATGATTAGAAAGGGGATTTTTTCACTAGCTAAAAAAATGGTTTTAAGTCAGTTATCTTTTGCTGTAGTGTGTTAGTAGGAAATAATAATAATAAAAAAAAACTTTAAAAACACTTAAAACATTTTTCAGCTGGTGAGAATACAGGGGTTCTAATAATTCTGGCCACCACTGTATACCATAAACTTAAAATATGGAAATGTCAGAATATCTCTCATTATATACAAGCAACTGTTTGCACTTTGTTTATAAAATAAGGCAATGTTTAGTGTCTAATGAAAGAGAAACACTTTATTTTGTTATTTTGAACTAAACAGTGTACAAAAACTGAAAAAGTTTTAAAACAATGTATTTATTTTACATTTATTTGTTTAAAGACATTGAAGGGCTAAAAGAGGAATGGTTTTGTTATGATTATATTATTGTTTCTGGACAAAAACCCCAGACTGAAGCAAAGTAAAAAAAAAAATCCATCGTTCTCTAGTAATAAGTTTGTGTTTGCAAATCCAGATCATTACAATAATAAAAATGTTTTTATTTGGCTGAAACGTGTTTAAAATGTGTCCTGGGTTTTAACAAATACATTTAATTATAGCTGCTTTGAGAGCATTTAACTCATAAATCATCACACATTGTTCTCCCTTACAGAAAAGTACATTTAGGTTCAAGTGCATGCTTTTTAAAGTAAAAGTATCAGTATTGGTATCGATATCGGCGATACTGGCCCTGTATTTACTTGGTCTCGGATCGATACCAAATTTTGCAGTATCGGCCAGCCCTATCACCTAGAAGTCAAGTTATTATTTCTTGTTCCTAAAAATGGGATAGGCAACAAGACTTTTGTCAGGTATGTATAATGCATAAATAATAAATAACCATTTTGTTTTCTAGGTGAATTATGACTCAAATATCTGTATTTATGTATTAGGCTCTAATTAAGTTGACATTGGAGAGGACTGTAAGTACACTGAGGTCTGAAGAGATGAAATGATTTCCATGTAAATAAAGGCTCACTCACCTTGGTGATTTGCACTTCACTTGGAAGTGGCCTTTGTGAGAAAGGTCACCGCTGGCAGGATATCACTCTAAAAAGGGTCTTCCTGCACCTTCCGGGACCTCCAGACACCCAAAGCAAGAGCAATCCCACTGAAGTAATTGATTTTCGGACAGTTTGATTGTATCTGTTTACCTGGTGTATTTTAGGCAGCTGGCGGAAAATGCCACATGACTGTTGTTAAATTGCATCATCTGACCAGCGGGCACCTCTTCTTTCATCTTCTCTTTTGTCCTCCAGTCACCGCTTTCACTTTTTTCTTTTTTGCCACCCTGTGCGCAGCTCTTTCCCCATCATCAAAGTTTTGCTCTTTTGTGTTTACCCAAACTTTTTGACTTTTTTAAAATCTCATTATTGACTGTTTACATGCTGACTTTGTCTCATTCTTTGACTTTAATACAGACAGCCCCCCCACCTAAAAAAAAAAAAAAACAGTCTGACATTTTAGATTAAAAAATTCACGTTTGATATTGTCAAAATTAAAATGTGATAAAAGTCCAAACTATGAGATATAAAATCAAGCATGATAGTAAAAGAATGAGTCACAGTCAGTACGTAAATAATCAATCATTGGATAGTTAGATAATAGATTATGAGAAAAGTGATAACATAATTATACATTTAATACACAACTATGAGATAAAGTGAGATGTTAGATTATGAGAAAGTATGCGAAATGGTATAAAAGTCATAATTATACATTCTAAAAGTCATGTTTAAGCCGGGGCTGATCCAGGGGGTGAGACACAATCATGGCCACCCTGCCGGATACCCCACTTGTAATACACCCCCACCCCCAGCTCTTAACTTTTGTCTGCAGCTTTGACGCCCTCACACAATAACCCACTCTTCAATTTCATCTGCGCCGCCTACCCCATAATAGTTTATATCTTTACACTTACACTATATTATTTTAGAACAAATTTAAAACACTTCATGTGTGGGCCACTATTGAGGCCACTAATCTGTTCAAAATTCATGTCAAGTTTGAGATTATATTAACCTTTTAAGGCCCAAGGTGTTTTTTTACATGCATTTTTTTATTTCTCTTTGCTATTTGGGCTTATTGGAACCTTATTAGTATAAAAATCAAAGTATCATCTTTTGATATGATGCACTTTTAGAGACAAACTATGTCCATATATGTGGACTCGTGGTCTGAATTTACATAAACCACTTTTTCCTGAATTTTCTTTTATGCATATTTAACATATAATTTTTTTTTTTTTAACTTGCTTTGACTATCAGAGAGTAAAAACAAAATTTTTCCCCATTTTGGACAGTTAAAAATAGGGTTTGGGACATTTCATATGCTGCAAAACAGTTGCAGGATGACACTGTATGTCTGTAACAAAATATAAAACAGTCAAAGTATTTTAAATAGCCACTTAAGAGCTAAAATGTGCTGTGCATGTATGTGGACACTCAAGCCCTAGGAGGTTAAAATTAGACAATATAGTCGATACCGAGATAAAGATCCTAATTATGAGATAATTTAATGAAAGGTGTTGGTGAAGTCAAAAATGAAATGTGTCATGCCCAGGTCAAAGTAAATAATAGTTTTAGGTATAGTAGTTAGGCCTTTTGTGAAATATTAACGGTAATGTTCAAATAAAAGTAATAATTAAATATGAGATCAGTCCTGTTTTTGAGACAGTTGTTAAAAATGAGATAACGTTCTAAATTACAGAACAGTCACACTGCACTTTTCGCCCCATAGACTTCCATTCATACGCATACAAAGCAACAAACTGGAAAAGCAAGCTCATGCGACAAGTTTCACAGTTTGCTGCATTGGAAAGTTCAAGCTTGGTGAACTCTGACCTGCAAAAATCGCAGCATGTGATTCCATGAGACTAATCAAAGATTAAAACCCCTTTGTACCGAAATTTAAAATATGGACTCACTTTTTTTATGTCTAATCGTCTTGTTTAATCCCGCCCCTTTTTGCAGCGATGTGCGACAGATTTTTACAATAATAAACTTTAGTCAGCCCACGGCATAACAAATCAAGTTTCATAGGTGTAAATGTTGAGATAAAAGTAAAAAATGATGAGACATTGACGAGACAAAAGTGAGAAAAGTAAAATGATTAGAAAATAAAAATGATGAGACATTGAGTCAATATAAGATAAAACTCAAGATTAAAAAAATCAATTATGAGTTAAGAGTTAAAGTCACAATTCTGAAACAAGAAGCCTAATTGTGATACATGGCTTACACTTCTTCTCGTCTTTTTTGCCACCTTGTACGCAAGTGTGTTAGATAATATATAAAAATATTTATATTTTGTTTTCAGTTGACTCAACTCTCTTATAAAGACTTCATGTTTCATTAGATGAATCATGTTTAAGGAATTAATAAAGTGACACATTTAGATGGTTGTTTGTCGCCACCTATTGGCGTAACAATGTAATTTCTACAGCATTAAAAAGTCACAATTTCGACATTGTCATAATTTTGACTTAAGGCATAATTTCGATTTGGTAAATCATAAAATCCAGGTGTAATTTGACTGTCTCATAATTTTGATTTAGTAAGTCATAATTTGAATTTATGTCAGAATTTTAACTTTTTATCTCAATTTTCATGTCATAATTTCGATTTAATTCTTAATATCAATTTATAAATCCTAATCTCCAGTCATTACATCATAATTTTGAGTTTTTATTTCGTAATTTTGACTTCCCAAAGTCACAATTTTGAGATAAAAATTAGAAATTATGACTAAGTTATAATTTCAACTCTAAGGCATGATTTTTTTTCATACCTGGCAGAAACGATGAAGGGAAATGGTAACTTGTAAATTTCAAGTTTTATTATATTGAACAAATCCATATTGTTTTTTTTTTTTTTCATTTTCAGTTAATGACTCAACTCTGTTATAAAGACGTCATTTTTTTTAAGAACTAATGAAGTGAAACATTTAGATGGTTGTTTGTCGCCACCTACTGGTGTAACAATGTCATTTTTACAGCTTGAAAATCACAATTTCGACTTTGACAATTGCGATTTAGTAAATCATAATTTGGGCTTTTGAATTTCTGGCAGAAACAAGCTTTGATATATGAGAAGAAAAAAGTCAAAGAAGTAATAAAACGAGGCAGTCGAAATGTTGAAATAAAAAGTACAATTATGAGACCAAGTCAATATGAGATAAAAATTCAATTATGAGAAGACTTAAAGTCACAGTTCTGAAACAAGAAGCCTAATTGTGATACATGACTTCCACTTTTTTTTTTTCCTCTTGTCTTTTTGCCACCTTATACGTAACTCTCTCTCTCTCATCAAAGTTTTGCTGGCTCTTTTGTCTTCTCCACCCCTGCTCTGTTTCTAGTTCCTCGTCTCATTATCTCGTAGGCTATGAAGGGAAACGGTAACTCACTCCTGAGCATTTTTAGGATCTCCCGCACACCCACAATCCTCTTCAACACGCAGATTCCAAAATAGGACCTTTTTCTCTCTTTCCACACGCAGGCACATGAAGGAAGTTCATACAAAGCTTGGCGAGGCTTGACAGGGTTTGACAAAAGCGAGCGAGCGGCTGTGATCAGACATCAAGTCTGCAGGCACTCTGGGACTGGAAGACTTCACAGTTTGCCACCTCCAGAAGAGCTCCACAAAACACTGACAGATGGAGAGCGGATGACCGGAGGACGTATAAAACCACCATGTTGTCAAGATTTACAGTGTCCGGTTTCTTCAATATGCTGGCTTTTGTTTACTTGTCATGTGCACTTCAGGTCAAGGTATTCTTAGCAAGAGCTGTCCACTCACACAGACCAGCCCGATCTCATGAGGATATGTTTCCGTTTTACATTTTGTCAGTTTAGAAGCTAATTTGGATGATTTTCTATATATTTAGTAGTATGAGCAGGTTTCCCACGCTTCCTGAAAGTACTCAAATTTCAGATATACTGTACACTGTATGAATGCAAGCCCTGGAAAGTAGTTGAAAACAAACTAGAGCTGTCAAAATCAGCGCGTTAATGCATGCGATTAATTTGAAATATTTAATGCGTTTAAAAAAAAATTAACGCAAATGACGTTTTTTTTATTTTCTGTTGTGGCTGACGTGTGTTCAGGGCCAGGGCGTCCATAGAGGCAACCTAGGCGGCCACCTTGGGCGCCACAATAGTGAGCGAACCCCCCGGTCCTCACTTTCATCCGCAACACCCAGTCCCTCCCTCCCTCCCGGTCCTCACTTTCATCAGCGAACTGGTCACTTTCTTTTTCACTTTCGGGTTGAGGGCGGCGTGATCACCGTTCGCCTAGAGCTTCAGCTTGCTCTGGACATGTGTGTGTTTAACGTGCAAAGAAATATGGATAAGACCAAGGAAGCGCTTTTAGAAGGAAAGTTTCAGTATAAAACAATTAATGTCGCATCACCATCCAGCGTTTCCTCCAGAGTTTCATGTATTCGGGTGTTTCATTTTTAATCTTTAGACTTTAACTGCAGTTTAGCAGTTCACTTTCATTCAGCAACATGTTGTTCATGCCTCGTGACAATTATTTGATGAAAATATGAAGTAAGGAGTGCTGGAAGAGTGCTGTTTTAATGGAATTTGATACCGCATGGCGAACGGAAAGAAAAACCTCCGCATTTCGGGACTCGGGTGGTCCTTTAAGATAATCAAAAATCGTGGTTTACATGGTAGACTCTTAAATCAGAGTATTATCTTAATCATAAAATCAGAGTATTGGTGTTCATGTAAATGTAGTGAAAGTGCCAGATGTTGTCGCAAGCTGTCAAAGACAGCCCTTTCCATGCACCCTTGTGTTTCCCCCCTACACGCAACTTTTGTAAAGTGTGTGTGTGTGTGTGTGTGGGTGCGTGACAGAGCAAACGCCTGACATCGCTGACTGTGTCCAAAGTCTCTTTAAGGCATTCTATATGTATTCTTTAGTCTTTGCGGTGTCTGTATCTCAAAGCTATTTAGAATTAAATATTTAGAGATGGTGTGGCCAAAGTCCCTGTAAGAAGTCTGTAGTCTTTGGTACGTGCTTTTCATGTACCCCTTGGCCACATTGCCCCTGGATAATGTCAATAGACTGGACTGTCTTAGCAACTGGCTAAATGTAAAGGAGGACTAAGCTAAATTGTTTCTACTTTATAATTAATGTTCTCAACTCGCAATACAACTTTACAATGAGTACAATTGTTTGTATTCAATAATTTATTATTATTATAATTTTCCATATTTGCAATGCCTGTATTTTGGATTTTTTTTTTTTTTTTTTTTGTAGTCCACTTAGAATCCAAGATGTAAATCGTTTTTGTTTGTCATTGGCATTGATTGTTTTGAAATTCAAACGGCACTTACATGCCTATGTTTTATTTCTGTAAAAAATACGGATTGACATTGGGGTGGGGGGAGGGGTGGGGGGGCTTGTTCCGGGAGTTTTCCTGGGAGACAGAACAATATGGGAGATGGGTCTGAAATGGGAAGTGTTGGCAGGTATGGTTAAGGCGCATTGTTGGCGTGTTGCTATATTGAGAAACTGAAATAGACTGCTCAATAGACCAGCTGAAAGCAGGGTTAAAGTCCAGCGCAGAGTGCGTTAGTTGTGCGCCTTAAACGCTGACACATTATTTAATACACGCAAGGATGTACAGCAGTATGCAGATATCTTTACAAATGAAAAAGAATTAAAGGATTGAAATATTACAAAAATAATAAAAAATTATAATAAAAATTATTATAATAAAAAATTATAAATATAAAAACGATGGCACAGTTGGTAGTACAATCGCCTCACAGAAAGAAGGTCACTGGTTCGAGCCCCGGCTAAGTCAGTTGGCATTTCTGTGTGGAGTTTGCATGTTCTCCTCGTGTATGCGTGGGGTTCCTCCGTGTGCTCTGGTTTCCCCCACAGTCCAAAGACATGCGCTATAGGTGAATTGGGTAGGCTAAATTGGCCGTAGTGTATGTAGTGTGTGCAAGAGTGTGTAGGCGTTTTCCAGTGTTGGGTTGCGGCTGGAAGGGCATCCGCTGCGTAAAACATATGCTGGATAAGTTGGTGGTTCATTATGCTGTGGCAATCCCAGATTAATAAAGGGACTAAGCAGAAAAGAAAATGAATGAATGAATAAATATAAAAACCACTGCCCCTATGCCTTCACCTCGGGGGGCTTTTTTTAGTTTATTTATGACAACCTTCTTTTCTATAATGTTATTATTATGAATATTATTTATAATATACATATTTATATTTGTTTTAATAAAAAAAATATAGATTTGTCCACCTGTCGGGTTTTGGAGACGTCTGCATTACCATATAGAGCATAAGATTACTGTAGGATGTGTGTTTGGATATAACTATTATATATAATTAATATTATTGTTCATTTATTTATTTGCTGGAAATTAGAACTGAATTTAGAAATAGTTTTGAAACAAATCTTTACACTTAACAAATGAAATTAAATATGTAGGCTAATGGATGTCTTTAGTGGAGTGCGCACAACACCGTTTCCATATTCACGAAAGTAAAGGAGTAAAGAGTAAAAGGAAAGAGAAAGTAAAGAGGCTGAATGGAGGAGGCTCGTTCTGTATCCTCGCGCTGCAGATGCTCTGTTTAACTGTTTTCTCGCTAGTGAAGCGTTCAGTTTTTCCACTTACAAAGTCCACCATGTAAATAGCAAATGTGCCATGGCGTGACGCAACTGACTCTTAAAGGGAATGGGAGATGAGATTGGGTTAATGCACGTTATGCTCAAAACACACCCAGAACTCATTAAGAAAATAAGCACAACCCTGTTAGACCATGCGTCGGGGTGCAAAACGTATTTTTCCATCCTTAAAATAGCAAAAGTGGATTCGGACACACCCTTAATGCTTTTGTGTTATGCGCTTAAGACTTTACGTCTAGATCATTGAAGGGCACCTATGGTTAAAAATCCACTTTTCAAGCAGTTTGAACAGACATATGTGTAGGTATAGTGTATAGACCATCATATTGGGGTGATATAAACACACCCAGTCCTTTTTTTTTTTCAATTTAACAACATAAAAACGGTGGACCAATCGGAGCAGTTTTCAGACCGACCGCAACTTGACGTAGGAGTGTGGTCCCCCCGCCCACTGAATTGATTGACAGCTGCGTATTAACATGTCTCCGTAGTAACGCTTATAATCATATCAACAAGACAGGACGTGTGCAAAGCAACCAGGAATAAAGGATCTGTTCAGTTCGCTAGGATCATCAACATACCTGTCAACCCTCCCGTTTTTCCCAGGATTCTCCCGTATTTTACAGTTCTATCCTGCTGTCATCCCGTAAAGGTATTTTCCCGTATTTCTCCCATATTTTTTATCTTTCTGAGAAGAGCCGATCCTCCCTGTATGCAACCCATACCGCCGAACCACCAGAGGCTGCCTTTGCTCTTAAATGTGAATCGGTTCTGCGCTTTCATTTTATTTAGGCATGGAAACACTTTAAAATAAACAAAAAAACGGGGCAAATAAATTTCTTTTTCATTACAGGCACCATTGCCCCTATGCAATCCTCAAAACAGTCTGTTCATATAAAGATGTATGACTGTCAGCTGATGCGCTCCATAGTGATAATAGGCGATGTTTCCAAAGCGGATTCTGTACGTACACGATTTGATGCTGAGCTCAAGTGGACACTGGGTTTTGGGTGCGTTTTTAAACAGACATTTACACATAATCATCATAATAATAATGATAATAATAATAATAATAATGATGGCATTTCATTCCGCTGTGGCCACACCAGATTAATAAAAGGGACTAAGCCGAAAATAAAATAAATGAATGAATAATAATAATAATAACAACAACATCTAGACATGTCGATCTTGTTGGGTTTTCTTTTAAACACAACCAATTTTTGTCCTCAATGAGCAGAAACAGTTTGGAAAACAATCAAATGCTTTCATTATAGATCTGTGCAGTTTTAAAGTGACAGCTCTGTTATTTAATGTAATCAAACCAAAAAAATCTAAATGAGAGATTCATTCGCTGCTCTTTAATCAGAATGTTCAAATTATACAATGAAGAAAAGATGAGATTTAATAACTTGATTCTATTTCTTTAAAATAGCCAATAGTTTTAATGAGCTGAACTGTTTGCTAATTTATTTGCAGCTTTTTCTAATGTATACTAATCACTATATCCTTTATAAATAAAAATAAAAACGTATTACTGATTGTTTCAGAGTTTTGTTTACAATGAAACAGCTCCAGATGAACATATAGATTTTATGGGGGGGGGGTTAGTATCCCTTATTTTCACATCCCAATGTTGACAGGTAGGATCATCAATCATCATCAAATGTGATCAAGAGTGAGTTTTACAAGTTTAAAATGTTTTAAAACAGTGCATGTTAATGAATTACAGCCATTTACTTCAGCTTTACTTCATCAACACAGCTGTGTGTCATTTGTGTGTGCGCGTGAACTTTGTAACGACATTGTGTGTGACTCGTCGTTGCAGCTCCACAAGTGCATCAAAATACTCATTTGTAAAGGTCTTACTGCAGTAGTATTTCTCAAAAACGTTAGGTGAAATCTTCTTCCTTTATGTCTGTCTGCTGTCTGAGGCAGCCGAAGGAGGAGATTAAGGCACGTAGAAACGGTGGGCGTGAAGGACAAGCCTTAAAGGCGCAGTACACAAAAACCGCTACCTACTGCTCAAAGCTATAAATTAGTATTTTATGAAAGGTATAATAAAAAATCTGACGGGTGTTTTGAGCTGAAACTTTACAGACACATTCTGGAGACACAAAAGACTTATATTAAATCTGGAAAAAGTGGTAACCTAGGTGCCCTTTAAAATAGAGCCTATTAAGTTAAACTGTACAATAAAAATATCTATGTTGAAATCTGATTAACTTATTAAAATATGTTAGTTGTCTTTATTATTTTTTGGCAATTAGTCAGAAACCCATTTCCAACAAAGCAGAAAAAAACATTTCTGTAAATAAAAAAAAGTTTTAGTTCATACATGAGATAACCACTCAGTGGTTAGCACTGTTTCCTCACAGCAAGAAGGTTGATGGTTCGAATCCCGGCTGGGCCAGTCGGCATTTCTGTGTGGAGTTCGCATGTTCTCCCTGTGTTGGTGTGGGTTTCCTCTGGGTGCTCCGATTTCCCCCCACTGTCTAAGACATGCACTATAGGTGAATTGAATAAACTAAATTGGCTGTAGTGTATGAGTGTGTGTGTAAATGAGTGTGTATGGGTGTTTTCCAGTACTGGGTTGCGGCTGGAAGGGCATCTGCTGCATAAAACATATGCCGGAATAATTGGTGGTTCATTCCGCAGTGGTGACACCTAAAATAAAGACTAAGCCGAAGGAAAATGAAATAAATAAATGAATTATACTTTTCAATATTGTACAATTTTCATTATTGTGCATACATTTCAACTTATTATTGTCACAAATCTTAATTTCATTCATTCATCAGTTTATATTGATGTGAAAATAGGAATGATGTGAAAATTTCCAAAGATGTTGGATGCTGAAGTTTTAGCAACACATGCTCAAATACACTGCCAAACAAGCTTTTAAAACAGTTAGAATTGCTGTTTTTGAGAAAAACAAAGAATTGTCTTACATTAACGTCACTTCATATTCATCATATTCACATAAAGCACATTTGTTGGTACTCTCAAACCTAAAACAGGCATTTCCTTTTTTTCCCTTGTCCACAGTGCATTAAGCTTATGGCCAGGAGTGTCATGCATGTTTAAATTCACACAGACATTTTAAAATGCCTTTTTTATGCAGCCCTTTTCATAATTCAAATCACGAAACACAAGATCTGACGATAATAAAAAGAGAGAAATCTGTGTTTCATTTAAATTGATTATTTTATGGGTCACTGCAATTTTAATAGAAGAGATTCAATTAAGATCTGAAAGATTATTGACTAAGAGCCTGACATGGTCTGATTTTTGGATACATCTGTACAGAAGGATGTTTAATATCAAATATAAATGCATACTCTGAATCTATCTCTCTCCTGCATCTTCGCGCCATCATCTAATATGAATAAGCCACCAATTACCTCAGTTTAGCCCCGAATTATGTTTCAAGTTTCTGAAAAATGTAAAAGTATGTTTTCACAGTTTCACAGGCTCCTATAATTATAATAAAAAAAAAATAATAATAATAATAAATAAATATATATATACAGGGCTCGAAATTAACTTTTTTACTTGGTAGCACCGGTGCTCCCAACTTCAAAAATTTAGGAGCACCAGAAAATATTTAGGAGCAGCCACCCAAAATGAATGAGCACCACTGCAAATTGTATATTAAGGGATTTATTGTATTTGAAAACAAAATGAATTAGGACTAACAAAAACCAGAAACAACTATCTAACTAATTCTGTGATGACTTATTGATTTTTGTGCAATAATTCCAAAATGAATGTCAAATAATTATAAAACATTATTGATGACGATGACAATAATACTAACAATGAATAACATTTGTCATTATCATGCTGCTTGAATGAGAGTTATCTGCGATAAAACGTCCTACTGTTTCTTCGTGAAAAAAAATTTATGGTTTGAATCAAACAAAAATGAAGCACTGCAATAAGAAATATGTCAATTTAATAAATAATATTTCTGCTACAAAACAAACTAAAAATTTATAATAAATCATTCAATTCAATGCTGAAAGCTGAAAAGCAGTCACCAGTAACTAAATAGAAAAATAATATACATCTCAAGAAAGAATGGGCAAAAGAAAGTAAAAAAAGTCTCACTTCTGCCACACTTTATAAGTTTTGGTTTCGGTTTGTGTCTTTGTAAATGCTCAGTCTCGTTATGAGCTGATTTACAGTTTTCTGTGTTTGTGGAAACAAGCAGGCGAGTCAGCCGGTCTATTTTTGAGGATTCTCGTGATGACCACCGGCGCAATATCGTTATTTGTTATGAGTCGCAGATTTAGTTCAAACTCAGTAAAGGCGAACTTCTTTGGCAATGATGTACAGTGTTAGATTTTACATTTAGCGGACATTTGCGCTGAACATGCAGTGAATGCAACGCATCGAGATTTGGGCACCTTCTCCGAAAACACTCGATTGATCTCGGCTGGCGGATCAATATTCACCACATGATCGCTGTCATCGGCGACATCATTTGTAACTTTAGCTGGGGTTTGCAAACCCGTGTACTTTTCACTCTTCAGCAGTTTGCATTTCCCGCGGTCACAAAAGCTCCTTGTCATCTGACAGCGGAAAGCCTTGAGTGATTGACAGCTAATATGAACCAATATATCGGCAGAGAAGCACGTTAGAAAAAATCAAAACGGGTCGCACCACAACCATTATATGCAGTCGCACAAATGCTTCCAAATATATTATGAGGTTGCATAGGTTAAATTTTGGGCGCATATGCGCCCAAAATGGTCGCAATTTCGAGCCCTGATATATATATATATATATATATATATATATATATATATATATATATATATATATATATATATATAT
>LR812536.1:9012134-9074718 GCA_903798195.1 Danio kyathit | reverse complement strand
CGGAGTAGTTCTTCAGCATCCTTCTGCTCTTCCTCAGTGTAAATGAATATCAGCTGCTTCAGTCCAACATCTACAATTACAGGATGATGAATATGAAGCCAGGGTGGACATTTCAGGAAGACAATAATCCAAAACACAGCCAAGGAAACTCTCAAATGCTTTCAGAGAAAGAAAATCAAGCTGTAGAATGGCCCAGCCAATCACCTGACTTGAATCCAATAGAAAATAGAGATCAGATTTGATAGACGAGACCCACAGAACCATCAAGATTTCTACACTCTGCTAAAGAGCAATGCATGTGACTTCATTCTCCATATGAGAAGTGTCTTTAGGCTGCCAGCACTAATAAAGTCTTTATATAAAGTATTAAATATATTTCAGTAGTTCAGCACTTTCCCCTTGTGTCATTTCGTTGTTATTAAACAACTCCTTTTTCCAGATTTTTTTTTTTTTTTTTTTTTTATGTTTGTATTGTTTGAGTTTTTACCAAAATCAATTCCATGTCAACAGCTCCTTCAGAAATATTATTCCCAAGAAAAAAAGAAAAAACATGACATGTTCAATACTTATTTTCCCTGCTGTATATCTGAGGCCTGAAAGTGTTTGTTGAAATGGTGAAAAGAAAATAAAGCAAATCTATGATATTGATTAGATAAAAACCAGTGCCATTATTACTGTTCATATCACTGTGTTTACAAGTACTGGATATGGTAATGAGGATTTGGTATACTGTATAAGTGGTCAACCAATCATAAAATACTACAGTAGATTAGATCTGACCAATCAGAGCAGAGCAGGTTCTAAAAAAGGAGGAGTTTAGAGAGAACATATCCTTGCACAATGCAAAAAAATAAGCTTTTTTTGTGTTTTCAGTCTAAATATATAACTTTTTTTTTTTTTTTTTTAAATCAAGAAACATTTTTTAGGTACGCAACAAAAATCCTGTCTTGTTTTCAGAAATAACAAGTCAAAATTAAGTGGGTTTTTTCTTTAAAGCAAGCAAGATAATCTACCAATGGGGTGAGCAAAATAATCTTGATTTTGCTTTGAAATATGATTATTTTGCTCACCACATTGACAGATTATTTAGCTTGTTTTATGAGAAAATTCACTTAATTATGACTTATTATTTCTGAAAATAAATAATTATTTTTCACTTGTCTAGAAAAGGCTTCTTATATTTAAACATTTTTGATATTTGGACTAGAAACGTGACAAAATCATAAGAAAATAAAAAAAATTTCCACACATTTTTTTACATTTTGCATGTTTGTAGTCCAATAATGTAAAAATATTTTAAATTAGGAAGCATTTTCTAGACAAGTAAAAACATTTTCTTGTTTTCAGAATTATCATGTCAAAATTAAGGGTTTCTTTTTCCTCTAAACCCCGTCAAAATAATTTTGTTTTTGTTTCTGATGTAAGGTTATTTTTCTGACCCCATTGACAGATAATGACTTTTTTTTTTTGTTTAGAAAATGCCATTTTTAGATTTTTGGACAAGAAACATAACAAAAACTGTAACTGTAGGACGCTGGACAACAGAGTTGGGGATCCACAAGTTTATTAAACAGAGAATGGTTAGACAGACAATAGTCAATCATAGGAGCAAACGGGTACATACAGGGAAATCCAGAAGCGTAGTCAAAGTCACAGGCGAGTGGTCAGAACAAGTGGCAAAGAATCAATATAAACAGTAAAACAAGGCAAGGCTCAAACATGAAAAGACTTAGACAAAGAAATGCTTTGTGGTGTTACAGACAGTGTTAGGGAGGTTACTTTGCAAATTACCCTATTTAAAATGTAATAAGTAGTGTATCTTTTCAATTACTTTATAAAAGTAAAGTAACTGATTACATCTGACTACTTCTTGATTACTTTTAATTTTCTAATGGATATTTTCAACTAAATCACTTTCAAGCATTTACAGTTGCAATCAGAATTATTGAACCCCCTTTGAATTTTTTTTTCTTTTTTAAATATTTCCCAAATGATGTTTAACAGAACAAGGAAATTTTCACAGTATGTCTGATAATATTTTTTCTTCTGAATAAAGTCTTATTTGTTTTATTTCGGCTAAAAAAAAGCAGTTTTTAATTTTTTTAAACCCTTTTTAGGTCAAAATTATTAGCCTCTTTAAGCTATATTTTTTTTTCAATAGTCTACAGAACAAACCATCATTATACAATAACTTGCCTATTTACCCTAACCTGCCTAGTAAACCTAATTAACCTAGTTAAGCCTTTAAATGTCACTTTAAGCTGTATAGAAGTGTCTTGAAAAATATCTAGTAAAATATTATTTACTGTCATCATGGCAAAGATAAAATAAATCAGTTATTAGAGATGAGTTATTAAAACTATTATGTTTAGAAATGTGTTGAAAATTTTTTCTCTCCGTTAAACAGAAATTGGGGAAAAAAATAAACAGGGGGGCTAATAAATCAGAGGATTGAATAATTCTGATTGCAACTGTATACCAATCAGGTGTGAATTTACAGCAGCTCTTTTTACTGTTAGAATTTCTAAATCTCTCATCACTTGAATTAAGATTATATTAATTTCATTGTAAATTATAGCCACCACAAAACCAGACCTTATAACAAAGCAAAGTGTTTACCATTGTTACAAAACCTAAATTTTAGTTAGTTGTGCAGAGTGATTTTTGTGGCATTTGCAATAAAAAATACATCTAAGCTGTTTTTGCAATTTTCATTTTTAAATAGAAGCAACTTAAATCCAAGTCAATCAGATCTTAGTGATCAATAACACTGTCAATGAAGCATATGAAGCAGAATTGTTCAGTTCAATTATTTATTGTAAATAATATGCTGTACCAAACAGAAACAAATTATATATAACAGCAAAAACTAAAAATCCAATAAAACCAAGTGTCACACATTAAATGTATAGTAAAGGGAAATATTTAGGAATGAGGATTATATTGTATATATATTATACAATTCTTCATTAATAAATTACACTGCATAATGTAGTATCATTAGTAACTATCATGAACTAATAGTAATCACCATAGTATACTTTAGCCTTTACTACAGTAAACTATATATATATATATATATATATATATATATATATATATATATATATATATATATATATATATATATATATATATATATATATATATATATATATATATATATATATATATATATATATATATATATATATATATAGACCTCTTCTCCCTCAGTCATCTTTCCATCAAGCAAGTTTCTTGTGTCAGCACAATGATTGGTTGGCGACGTCCCCGACCAGAGCGAGAGGTGCAGTAATGCACCAAAATGTTTGTTGACGACCACCGTAAAACAGGTAGAAGAAGAAATTGTCATTCTCGCAGTCATCTGGATTTACTTTCATCGGCTAGACACCGGTCCGTGATCGGTAAATGTAGCTTGCGTGAATGCTACTGCGCTACTTCACTAATAAAATAGCTTTGCTACTGAAAAGCTTTTTGGTTTATAAAGTAGCGACGCTACCGCCACGCTACTGAGAAATGTAGTTAAGCTAGTAGCGTCACTACTTGTAGCCTAGCACCTGCCCAACACTGTTAATGTGATAAAAGGCTGGTTGTAGTAGCCTAATGCTTTCAGCAGCAGAGAGAATTAACGTAAATGGCAGGGCTCGACAGTGCGACCATTTTGCTCGCATTTGCGACTAAAAATAGATGTGTGCGAACTGGAAAATTTATTTAGTCGCACATGTGCGATTTTTTTTTTTAATAAGCTTGAATGAGGACTTAATTCACTCAGCCACCGTGAAACAACTCTTCACATTAAGTTATGGAGTATAATGTAAAAATCTATCGTGACTGTAGCACACACAGGTGCGATCAACAACAGCACATCTCTAACGTTACTGGTTTATTTACGGTCTTCATATTGTTTTGAATACGTTGCTGAGCAACGCCAGGCACCGTATGATGGCGGTGCCGCACATCGTGCGAGCCTTAAAGAAAACGTTTACAATTCGGTCATGGCATATCGTGGTGTATTTAGTGTAAGACCCAATTCAACACCAGCGCTTCCACACATAGGAGTTTACCTGGGCGGCCCGGTTCTGCCACAGACTCGCATCCTCTGCTGCTGCAGACTCACAGAGACGCGCTGGACACAAAACTACCTCTTCTGAGTTTGGTAGTTAGACGTGGTGCGCCGCAATCAAACCAGAAAACCAATCAAAAGCATCAGAATAGCACCGCATTAATAAATTGCTTCAGCAGAAAGCATCGTGCATATCAAACACAGGCAAAGCAACAGATTCATATTATTCAACATTTTTAGATGGAACCCCATTTGTAATCTTTAACATTTTCATAAGTAACTGTAATTTAGTTGCACAGTTTTTTCTCAGTAACTGTAACGAATTACTGTTACTTTTATTTTGTAATTAATTTACGTAACGCTGTTACATGTAACTAGTTACTCCCCAACACTGGTTACAGACTAACAAGACTCAGCCCAGAAGTGTGTGTGTGCATGCTGTGTATATAGACCTCATAATCAGTAAGAATGATCTTCACCTGTGTGCAGTCCAGATAGTTTGCAGCTGTAGCAGGTGTTGATTGGTGCTAAGCTTCACGGTAGTTTTAGTTCGGTTCAGTGGTAGAATTGTAGTTCTCCAGCGATCTGCATAGGCTAGATCGCTGGTGATTGTAACAAAAACTCTATGAAAAAAAAATTGCAATGTGATGCTGGAATGGATATTATGAGGTCTCTTTTTGGCCTTGAATTAACGTAAACCTATTCCAGGAACCTTACAAGTCTCTGTTTTAATTTCTATGCCAATTTTGCACTTATAAACTTCATATTTGCTTCACAATCTGACAAATTCAAACAGGCAGCTTGAACAATAATACAAGCTTCAAATGCAACCAATGGAGCATGAAGCTGATTTCAATCTTGAGACATAATACATCATGCGCACTAGGTTAGCTTTAAATGCTTTGCCAGCCGTAAAGCCCACGCGGCTCTACGTACTGTCATCATTATTATTTCATGACTATAATGCTTGCAAGGAATTGCTGGATATTCCAGTAACCAGTAGCTGGTAGGGCTGTGTGAGATTTGTCATCTGTAATAACATCACACTTGTTTTATCAATGATTAATTCTCTTTTGATTTTTTTCAAAGTGACTGATAAACTCATTTAAAAATGTCAAACAAAAACATGTCTTGAGTGCAATAGCAATGGCTGTCTGAAGAAGCCTATATGAATACAGTTAAAAGTACGAAATGTAAAATGTGAAGGCAAAAAAAATCTCTTTACTTGAGTAAATAGTGTTTTCTCAAATACCAAGAGTTACAAGAATTTGATTTACGTGAAATTACATCTACAGTTTACATACACCGTATAAAGAGGCACATAACCATTGAAAAAAAAAGTCAGATGTTAATGTGACTAAACTTTTTCTCTTTTAGGTAAGTTAGGATTATCAAATTTGTTTCTGTTATGCTTAATAGCAGAATAATGAGAGAGATATTTTTTGAGAAATTGTTATAACTTTTCTTGAAAGTCAAGTTTACATACAATAAGATTATTATGCCTCTGAAAAAGCTCAGATGATAGTATGGAATCAGATAAGACTCAAAAGTCTTTCACGCAAAAGACACGATGTACACATGCGTAGCCTAATTCACGTGCATAAAACCAAATTCACGTGCGTAAAATATTTATATATATTCACAAAAACAATTCACGTGCTCAAAATAAAAATACATATTCATAAAATACGTTTCACAAATGCAAAACACCACTTGCAAATGTATAAGAGTGTACAAAAAGTTTTGAATGTTAAAATCTTGCGAGTTCATCCTGAATGAGAATGTGCAAATCCTCTTTCACGTACGACTCCCCCTGGATACGTGTGTGTGTATTTTTGAGACTGTCCTGGCAGAGGCAGGCAACTCGTAACCTTTCAGCCAATCAGATGAGAGCTGTATTCAATATCACCCACTCTGCGCTCCTTTTGCGCAGTCAGTTCCTCTCCAGCACCGCGGACGGAGAAAGAGATGCGCAGGATTCAAGCATTACATTCCCTGACTTTCACTGACTAACTTACTTTCCATTGTGTCTAATGAACGTAAACAGGTTGTTGTTGTGCTTTAGTAATTTGTATAATATAAAGATAGTATTAATACTTTTTGGGATCTTTTTCAACACAAATCAGAGCCTCTCGGATCATTTCAAACATGTTTGATGCTGTTCAGGATTTTAAATTGGGCTGATCACTGCTCTGATAAGCTGCCCTCCAACCTACAGCCGCATCACAGAAGAGAAGAGCTGAGGAGAACCGCGTCAGTTTTAATAAATTAAGTTTTAAGTTTGTTTTTGTTTATTTGCTTTTGTTTTTTTATTATTATCAATAATTAGCCTGTTTGTTTGTTATTTTATTTTATTACTTGTCATCTGGGTCATGAATAACTTACCGCACACACAGAATAACTATATAATATAAATCAGCTTTTATATATATATATATATATATATATGTGTGTGTGTGTGTGTGTGTGTGTGTGTGTGTGTGTGTGTGTGTGTGTGTGTGTTAAAACTGACGCGATTATTCCCAGCTCTGTCAATTTAATTTGTGATATTATGCCGCATCTCTCATGCAGAAAAGACTTTGCAGAATAGAAATGCTAAATCATTCCAGTAGGTGGCGCATTCAGATCAGTAATGAGGAGTGATGAGTAGGGCCAGACGGAATCTGCGGACGTTTTTTGCTATTTCTGCGGAGAATTTTGGTAAAAATCTGCGGAATTATTTTGGGAGTCTCATAACTAAAACCTTAATATGTGAAATAAAAAATAATATTTGAGGACAATAATTAAAAAATCAATTATTTGAGGACAACTTTGATGCAAGGTTTTAAACCACTTTAAATGTTGACTACTGTGATATATATTTATATTAGGGGTGTAGCGGTTCACAAAAATCACGGTTCGGTTCGATACAACACAGAGGTGTCACGGTTCGGTATGTTTTCGATACAGCGAAAAAAGCCAGAGGATTTCTCTGATTGAAATCTTTTTAATGTATTAAAACTAACATCATAAAAGCATGATCTCTCTTCTTCTTTTTTCTCTTTTTTTTTTACTTTGAACAGTGATATAAAGCTATACGTGCGGGATTTCTGCTTAGCAGCAAATAAAACAAATCCTTCTTTATACTCAAAACCAAAAAGCTGCTTATAAAAATAAATGTAATATTTTAGCAGTTAAACAAATAAAAAGAACAGTTTAGTTTTTATATGGAACTCAGTTTCAATCAATTTTTAAGTAATTTTTTATTTTTTAGAAAGTGTCCACCTTTTCTTCAGACAGCACAGATCTGCTTGATTTGACTGTCACCTGCCATTTCAGTGGATCTGAAAGCAGGAATTATTATCTGACTGAAATGGGCTTATGAAGGAATAATGTAACGGGGCTCTATTACATTTAACACTTTTCTTAAAACCCGAAATTTCCACTACTGGTTAAGGTCTCATATCCACAGCTCTAAATGTACTGATCGCCTCGGTGATTTGTTTTGTCCTGTTTGAATCTGTAGAAATTGCCTGTCTGAATGCTGCGGGGATAGTTGCATGTAGTGCGCGTGTCTAGTTTTCGTCTTATTCCAGTTAGTGATTTCGTGATGTCAGTAGCTATGTTTCCAGCCATCTATTTTTATGCGCATTTTGTCATTCTAAAACGCCTTACCGTTTAAATATTAGTGTTATATTATTAATGACATCCAGAATCAAGAGCGTCTGTGCTCTGCGTCTGACACCTTCAAACGCCACCGCGCGTTCACTGTGTGTCAGGATTGCCTTCCCAAGCGCAAGTCATTTATTAGATGAAGAAAAGATTGACGCAGCTTCTCCTACTGTAGTAAATTTAGTTTTTATTGTTGATATTTGGCGCCAGTTAATCAGGAAGTGACGGTTTTGTTCGCTTTGATTCGTTGGATGGAAACGCTGATTTATTCGCCCGTCTTTTATGCGATAATCCAACAACATAGTGTTTTTTTTTTATCCACCACTCTCTTGCCATTACCCTCATAACTTACAGGGAAACCAAAGTGCTCCCAAACGCCAGACCCGCTGTTGGTTAAAGGAGGATTACATTAATGTTAGCCATTTTGGGAGCTAGTGCAGCGTGTGCCTGATTGGAGTAGTGTTTGGAGGTGGGCGGGGAGGGCAGCAAGTTGCCTGTCACGTCCAGGGTCACGTCATTTGAGATGCCTTGTTGAGCGTTGTTGCACTGAAAACATTATATTCTGCACACTAATTCTCTTTTATCTTTTTAGAAATTTGTCTGAATCGTTCGGTTTGTAATGCGTACCGAACCGAAAGTCTCGTACTGAACAGTTCAATACGAATAGGCATATCGTTACATCCAGGCAGTGCAGAATTATTAGGCAAATGAGTATTTTGACCACATCGTCCTCTTTATGCATGTTGTCTTACTCCAAGCTGTATAGGCTCGAAAGCCTCCTACCAATTAAGCATATTAGGTGATGTGCATCTCTGTAATGAGAAGGGGTGTGGTCTAATGACATCAACACCCTATATCAGGTGTGCATAATTATTAGGCAACTTCCTTTCCTTTGGCAAAATGGGTCAAAAGAAGGACTTGACAGGCTCCGAAAAGTCAAAAATAGTGAGATATCTTGCAGAGGGATGCAACACTCTTAAAATTGCCAAGCTTCTGAAGCGCGATCATTAAACAATCAAGCGTTTCATTCAAAATAGTCAACAGGGTCGCAAGAAGCATCTGGAAAAACCAAGGCGCAAAATAACTGCCTATGAACTTAGAAAAGTCAAGCGAGCAGCTGCCAAGATGCCACTTGTCACCAGTTTTGCCATATTTCAGAGCTGCAACATCACTGGAGTGCCCAAAAGTACAAGGTGTGCAATACTCAGAGACATGGCCAAGGTAAGAAAGGCTGAAAAACGACCACCACTGAACAAGACACACAAGCTGAAACGTCAAGACTGGGCCAAGAAATATCTCAAGACTGATTTTTCTAAGGTTTTATGGACTGATGAAATGAGAGTGAGTCTTGATGGGCCCGTGGCTGGATCGGTATAGGGCAGAGAGCTCCAGTTCGACTCAGACGCCAGCAAGGTGGAGGTGGAGTACTGGTTTGGGCTGGTATCATCAAAGATGAGCTTGTGGGGCCTTTTCGGGTTGAGGATGGAGTCAAGCTCAACTCCCAGTCCTACTGCCAGTTTCTGGAAGACACCTTCAAGCAGTGGTACAGGAAGAAGTCTGCATCCTTCAAGAAAAACATGATTTTCATGCAGGACAATGCTCCATCACACGCGTCCAAGTACTCCACAGCGTGGCTGACAAGAAAGGGTCTAAAAGAAGAAAAACTAATGACATGGCTTCCTTGTTCACTTGATCTGAACCCCATAGAGAACCTGTGGTCCATCATCAAATGTGAGATTTACAAGGAGGGAAAACAGTACACCTCTCTGAACAGTGTCTGGGAGGCTGTGGTTGCTGCTGCACGCAATGTTGATGGTGAACAGATCAAAACACTGACAGAATCCATGGACGGCAGGCTTTTGAGTGTCCTTGCAAAGAAAGGTGGCTATATTGGTCACTGATTTGTTTTTGTTTTGTTTTTGAATGTCAGAAATGTATATTTGTGAATGTTGAGATGTTATATTGCAGGGGTGCTCAACCCTATTCCTGGCGATCGACCTTCCTGCAGTTTTCAGCTGCAGCCCTTATCAAACACACCTGTCTGTAATTATCAAGTGCTCCTCACGTTCTAAATAATTGGTTCAGGTGTGTTTGATCAGGGTTGGACCTGAAATCAGCTGGAAGGTCGATCGCCAGGAACAGGGTTGAGCACCTCTGTTATATTGGTTTCACTGGTGAAAATAAATCATTGAAATGGGTATATATTTGTTTTTTGTTAAGTTGCCTAATAATTCTGCACAGTAATAGTCACCTGCACACACAGATATCCTCCTAAAATAGCTCAAACTAAAAACAAACTAAAAACTACTTCCAAAAATATTCAGCTTAGATATTAATGAGTTTTTTGGGTTCATTGAGAACATGGTTGTTGTTCAATAATAAAATTAATCCTCAAAAATACAACTTGCCTAATAATTCTGCACTCCCTGCATATATATATATATATATATATATATATATATATATATATATATATATATATATATATATATATATATATATATATATATATATATAGGGGAAAATCCCAAATAATTGGGAACTCATATAGAGTAACTTTGCCTTGATGTGGCCCAGTAGCAACTTTTTCAAGACTCGTAAAAATGCACAAAAATGTAGACAGCGCCCTCTAGAGGATTTGTCATTTGAAATGTGCAATAAACATACCCATGAGCAATGTATTTTATGTTTTGCCAAAATGTAGGCTGAATAAAACATTAATTGATTCATTTTCTTTTCAGCCACAGTGGAATGAACCGCCAACTTATGTTTTATGCAGCGGATGCCCTTCCAGCTGCAACCTATCACTGGGAAACATCCATAAACTCTCATTGACACACATACACTACAGACATTTTAGCTTACCCAATTCACCTGTACCGCATGTCTTTGGACTTTGGAAACCGGAGCACCCAGAGGAAACCAACGCCAACACGGGGAGAACATGCAGACTCCACATAGAAATGCCAACTGACCCAGTTGAGGCTCGAACCAGCGACCTTCTTGCTGTAAGGCAACAGCGCTACTCACTGTGCCACTGCTTCGCCTCTGAATAAAACAGTAATACAAAATGTACTTTAAATAACGATAACATATTAGTTGTTGTTTATTATAATACATCACTATTGGTCAATATTTCACACAACTAGTGGCTGGAAGCCTGCACTTGATCAGCCATTATTAAACCCCCCTCAGATATCAATAAAATCCTGTCGCATTAGCAAAACTGCATCTGTATTCCCGGCTGTGTTTCCAACACTTATCTGCACACAGACTGGATCAGAAGACAATTATTATTTTTAAATAACCAGAGTGGAAAGGGACGATAAACACTGGTAGTCTGGAATTATAATATGATTTTTGTTTTTGGTTCATGGCTGGAAGCGCCGGAAGCAAAATTGCAATCACGTTTGCGGAGGACACTGTGGTGCGTGAAGATTCCTGCCATGGGGAACATATGTAATTACGCATAACTCTCTCTGTCACGCAGAAACACATATTCATATGCCAAATGAGATTAGCATACCAGTGGCGCATCGTCATATACATCACGTTCCCTTTAAAAGAGCCATTATCTCACGCCAACACTGAAAAAGCGGCGGATATATTGGCATGTAACAGAGGTGAAGGTATTATAAACAATCAAGCGCAGTTCACTCAAAACACTGTAATTTACTCCTGGGAAAATGTGGTTTTGCCAGCTGAAGTGCTTGTGCTGATGATTGTGTGTGGAAGAATATACACCGATAACGCTGATATTTAAGACTGAAGCTGTGGTGCGTTTAAAAATGTTCAAAGGCTTAGAAATGGTAGAGCTCTCTGCAAATATTACTCTGCTAAACAAGCCGTTGATTAACATTTCATCAGTTATGCACGACAGAGATCCATTGTTAAACTGAAAGCTCTTTTACATTCAAGCTGTTCGCTGACTGGTTATTTATTTTACGCAGAGACACAAATATATGCGTGGATTTTCATTTTCATTAAGGCCTGACTTTTCCTTTGCTGTCCTGAATTGACTCCGGGTCAACATTTCAGATCAAACTCAAAAAGTTTTCTAATTCATAATGAAACACCTTTGAGTTAAACAAATATATGGCTTACAATGTTCTTCTTCTTATTATTATTTTATTATTACTATGCATAACCTAATAATACATAATAATACTTACAATTCTTAGGGAAGCTCCAAAATTATTATGTGTAGTTCAACTTCTTATGGAAAATAATTAAGAATTTACTATATATACCATAGTGTATTTATATATCTTTTCATTTGAACAATAAATAAATAGGTAACACTTTATAGTGTAGTTAATGTTAGTTAATGTATTTACTAATTCATAGTATTATTCATCGTATTTATTAATGGCCGGTAATGTTAGTTTGACACCCAGTGGTTGAACTAGGTATTGCATACCTGGTTCGAAACACATGCAAGTGCAGGTTGCCAGATTGACAACACCAACAGCAGGGTGCCTGAGTGTCGAGCCTAACGCCCCATTCACGCCCGCGTCAGCTTCAACGCTTGCCATTCACTTTGAATGGGTGACGTCAGGCGTTGTCGAACTGCATTGTGGATCCGTCGGCGGCGCTTTAGAGGCGTTGCTTGCTGCAGAAGTTGGGACTTGCTTAACTTTTCAAGCGCCGACGGAAGCGTCAGCCAGTCAGATTGCTGTATGCAAATACACCAGCTCAGACAGTGGCCTATTGCTGACTAATTTCATTGGCTGACGCTGCTATGACGATCGCGTCAGCCCCAACTTCAGCCACGCCCTCTGTCAAGCGCTGACGCTGAAGCCCCGTGTGAATGGGGAGTAAAGGCTGATTGAAACAGTGTTCTAACTAAAAACAATGGCACATGATAGAAGGAATATTTTACATATTAAAATGAGTTTTTGTCCTAACCAACTCCTAAAACACCTGCAGCTGAACAACAGAAAACTGACAATGTTCACCTCAGGTACTCCTTATGTGCTTTATTCAGTGTTAAATGCTAATAATGCGAGTTTGAATGCCATTTTACATGACATTTATTGCCAAACTACTGAAAGCAGCAGCAGATAGTTCACCTCAGATCTTGAAAATAAAGTAAACCGTTTAAAAGTAAACTTTAACCATCATTGACCAACTAAAAGATGCCTTAAAGTCAATTGCACAGTTTGTTGTTGTTGTCATTTCTTATTTAAAGAGCATGTTAATAATAGGTGGGTCTAAACCAGGCATACATGTTGCTTATTACACACACGTGGATGCACAGCAGCACACAAACATATTTAAATATAAAAAATGAAAAGATTAAACTATAAAAGATTATTATTCTGTACATAAACATAAAAACTCCTACCTCCTTCAATGACTTCTTCAGCTCAGGGGGTTTTGGTGAATTCATATCTTCCTGTAGATTGTCTAGTGGTTTTAAACACGAGCACGAGCAGATCCGTTTCCTCGCTAGTGAAGTGTTCAGTTTTTCTGCTTACACAGTCTTGGCCCACACACTTTGGGCCCATTAGTACTAATTGAGCATCGCCACAGCCTACCTGACTATTGTTGCTGACCATATCCATCCCTTTATGACCACAGTGTACCCATCATCTGATGGCTACTTCCAGCAGGATAGCCCACCATGTCATAAAGCGCGAATCATCTCAGACTGGTTTCTTGAACAGGACAATGAGTTCACTGTACTCAAATGGCCTCCACAGTCACCAGATCTCAATCCAATATAGCATCTTTGGGATGTGGTGGAACGTAAGATTTGCATCATGGAAGTGCAGCCGACAAATCTGCAGCAACTGCGTGATGCTATCATGTCAATTTGGACCAAAATCTCTGAGGAATATTTCCAGTACCTTGTTGAATCTATGCCACAAAGGATTAAGGCAGTTCTGAAGGCCAAAGGGGGTCCAACCCAGTACTAGTAAGGTGTACCTAATAAAGTGGCCGGTGAGTTTATACATAAATACCTGGCACTACCATGTGTCACAGGATAATCTAGACACAATGCCATGACAACTTTAAAGCAACACATTCTAAATAATGATCACAATTTAAATAAAAAGCTGACACAGGAGGGTTAGCTGGAGTATTTAGAACTCATACGTGTGAATGGCTTGAAAGAATAAGGACAACCATTTTAGCCAATGCGCCTGGCACACTGACCGTTTTTCCCCTCCTTAAAATAGCAAAAGTTGATTAGGAAATGCCCTAAGTGTCATACGTTTTAGACCATATGCTTAGATAGTTAAAATAGAGCCCCTTTAGATCCTTTTGACTGCAAAGATTTCACGTTGCAACCCAAACACAGCAGCACACGTTCTGGATGTGATTATATATGAGCATCATTTCTCTTGTCAGATGGTGTTGAATGTCCTACACGCCGTCGCCTCTGCAGAGTCTCTGACCTCAACTTTCATCTCCAGCAGACAGAGGTCCGCGACTGGCCTTTTCTTCCCGATCCTCTTCAGATCTGCTATTAGCGGTTCCCTCGTGTGCAGAAAAGCGGTCGACAGCATTCATATTTAATCGCTGCAGATCAATTATTCAGCTCGGGGATGATGTGCCGTTCTCTGGTGTGAAACGTCTAATATGAAGGGACATTTCCCTCGACTCCTGCTGTCTTTTGCTTCATCCGCCTGTGGAGGATCAACAGCGCACTGTTAGAGCCTGAAAACCTGAGACTACAAACTATAACCACTCGATCTGGGTGAAGATGCTTAAAGTGCGCAATTAAAATCTGTGTCTGTGTTCATAAAGTGAAAGAGGAACGAAGAGACGCTCCCAAAGTCCTGTTCAAGGATGGTCTGTTCACTCGGGGGCCATATTTGTAATGCCTCAATCAACGATCATCCAAGACCAGGCTTAATGAATAGTGGAATTCTGAAATCTCAAAAACAATAATAATAATAAATTCTAGAAAAAATAAATACCTTAATTTAGGTTAAACATTTGAATTATTTAAACATCTGAATTATATTGACCTTATTAGCCAATGGGAGAAATGACTAGGAATAATAAACCACAGAAAACAGTCAAACTACTCACTCTACAAACAAGTGTTTGCATGACTATACAGACAAAGCAGAATAATATAATAAGAGAATAATATAATAAAATAATATCAGTTTGCAACATTAAGCAGCATAACGAGCTGTTTTTAATATCTAATACTGAATGGAAGTGAATGAGAGTGGAAGTCTCGAGCCAAAAAGATTCAAATGGTTGCGCCCGCTCGTACGCGAAGAATAAGGTGAATAAAGTTAAATTAAAATGTAAAACAAAATAAGAACAAATTACACATTACAAAATCAACAAAACTGCATAAAAGTTACTTTATTTTTGACTATAAAAATAAATATAAAAAAACAAATAAAAAATCTAAATAAGTGAAATGAAGATCTAAACAATTACTAAGAACTAAAAATTACAACAAACAAAATTACTTTCAAAATGTTGACATATATAACAAAACATACACTTAGTGAAAACTAAAATATTAAAAACTAAAATATTAACAATGAGGAAATATGAAATAAAAATTTTTTTTGAAAATAAAAGTTGATAACAAATAGTATGAATAATTTAAAAGTAATATAAAATCTAAAACAAAATAACTAATTACATAAACAACTAAAAAACAGATTTTATGGTAGCCAAAATAAAACGAATAAGACTTTCTCCAGAAAAATAAATATTATTAGACATTAATTTTCTTGCTCTGTTAAACATCATTTGAGAATTGTTGGAGTAAATAATTCTGACTTCAACTATATACACACACACACACACACACACACACACACACACACACACACACACACACACACACATATATATATATATATATATATATATATATATATATATATATATATATATATATATATATATATATATACATACATATACACATAAATACATATACACATACATACATATATATATATATATATACATACACACACACACACACATTATATATATATATATATATATATATATATATATATATATATATATATATATATATATATATATATATATATATATATATATATATATATATATATATATATATATATATATATTTATATGTATGTATGTGTGTGTGTGTGTGTGTGTGTGTGTGTGTGTATGTATGTATGTATGTATGTATGTATGTATGTATGTATATATATATATATATATATATATATATATATATATATATACATACATACATACATACACACACACATATATATATATATACATACATACATACATACATACATACAAATACACACACACACACACATATACATATATATATATATATATATATATATATATATATATATATATATATATACATACATTCATACATATATATATATTTATATGTATGTATGTGTGTGTGTGTGTGTGTGTGTATATATACACATACACACATACATACATATTTATATTTATTTATGTTTAACAGGGCAAGAAATTTTCTCTTCTGGAGAAAGTCTTATTTGTTTTATTTCGTTTCATTAAGAGCAGTTTGAAATTTTTAAAAAGCCATTTTAAGGTCAAAATTTATAAAATAAATAGCCCCTTTGGGCTATATATTTTTTCGATAGTCTACAGAACAAACCATCATTATACAATAACTTGCCTAATTACCCTAACCTGCCTAGTTAACCTAAATAACCTAGTTAAGCCTTTAAATGACACTTTAAGCTGTATAGAAGTGTCTTGAAAAATATGTATGAATATTATATACTGTCATGGCAAAGATAAAATAAATCAGTTATTAGAACTATTATGTTTAGAAATGTGTTGAAAAAATCTTCTCTCCGTTAAAATGAAATTGGAGGAAAAAATAAACAGGGAGGCTAATAATTCTGACTTCAATTGTGTATATATATATATATAATAAAAACACAAAAATATAATTAAAATAGATACATAAACTTAAAATAAATAAATAAATGTATTGCAGAATACACCAAAACATCACAGAATTAACAGCATCTTGATGTCCTGCACCTGAAATGAACTAGAGCGGATGCTCAAAGTCAGTTGTGCTGAACTTCTAGTGAATCAGCATGGAAAATAACTGAAGAAAGACTGATGGACTTTCTCATTCTGCTCTTTTCCCCCCTGAAATACTCCCTAGTGGTGGTGATATTTTATGAAGCGTGAGGGCTGATTGAAAAAGACATGTAGACCGGTGTCGGCCGAAGTGAAATCTTCATCTTCATCCGCTCGTCTGCTGATTTCACTCATTGTGTCTGAATGGAGCACCTGCTGCTGCTAGATTCCTTAGAGATGCTCAAAACACATGAACATGTCTCTATACGACACACGTGTGTGGAGAGAAATGGCCAATTCACTGACATTCACTTCATTACTGACCATTGGGAGGCCTGAATGGAAGCAGGTGGCTGGATTCATGATTACATGTTTGGATTTACACGCGCTGATGAATCATTCACAACACCAGGGATATTAAAGTTGAACCAGAAACGGAGACCCTTTTTTTTTTGTATTGTGACGCAGTTCCTAGAGAAATGAAATATTAAGTGAGAAAACAGTGGGCGTGGCTTGTTTTTGTCTACTGCGAGCTGATTGGTTGTGGTAAAGTAGGCATTTCATTCAGAAAGATTGGGAAAATGGTTTATTACAACCTAACAAGGTTTAATTTCACAGGGATGGAGGATAATATATGTCCATGCACACAAACACATGCTCTTTGTCAGCAATGTCCGTGCGATCACATCGATGCAGAAAAGTGATGTATATTAATAATGTTCGTATTTAAAACAAATATTTGCATAGTGACCACCGGGAAAACTCCTGATCATAGATATATGTATATGTGTATATATCTCTGGTTCTGAATGTCCAGTATTCCACTGCACCTTGGTCCCACATTGATTTCAAATGAGTGCTATCCTGTACTAAAATGGTGGCTCTATTGATGCATTGCTTTCAATAGACAACAACAGCGTAGGCGACATCAAATGTAAATATCTATGAGCCACACCCAATACCCAAGACAGACGTAATCTGAGAAATGAACTAAAAAAAACAAACAGGAAGTGCATTTTCAGATTTTAATTAAGAATTACAAGGGCAAATGATTTATTTTTTTCCTAATGACATGCACCGATTGTTTACCACAAAACTAGCAATTTGAGCTAACAAGCTTTGATTTCATTTGTACTCTAAAGTCTTCCGTCAGATCAGAATTGATAGTTTTGGGGTGGAATTTATTATGGATTTGTAGGCTATTTAAAAAACATCTGGATGGAAAAACATCTGGATGGAAAAACATCTTTCCATTAAACAGAAATTGGGGAAAACAATATACAAGGGGATAAAATAATTCTGACTTCAACTGTAAAGAATATCAAGCATCCACATGCAACAATAGTCAAACAGACCGGAAGCTCATCCAAACAAGCAGTATTTTTACACAGGGGTCTGAACCCTTCACAACCCTCCTTCATTACAGCAGCACTTCACTCAGCTTTAAGCAGAGAATTAGCCGCTGGTTCACTTTCTCTTCCTCACTCACGGCTCAGGACTCATTAGCCACAGTCTCAGGCAGTGGCTGGCCTGAGTGTTAAAAATGATTTATTTTCGTAATAAATACTCTGTCTCTCTCCGTCCTCCTGCGTGTTTATGCATTCCCCTGATGTAGCCAGGCTAGAACACTTTTACTAAGGTGACTTTGATTCCAGGGGGTTGTTAATGTTTTAACACTCTTATGTGGCTCTACTCGCTTTCCTTTCCTATTACAGGCCTTTATAACACTCTTAATGTGCATTTTCTGTGCATCTGTTTTCATACAATGCAAATGAGACATGCGGTCTGGGTCACGGCACCATTTTTATGGCCAATGGTTAATTCTGTTTCTGAAAGTGATATGAAAATTATTATTTTCAGCACAGGTCCATTTTACAAAAAGTGTCAAATAAAAGGCAATATTAACTTCGATTCCAGGGGATTGTAAATGTTTTAATTATTATGTTGTTCTACTTGCTCTTGTTTCCAATTACAGGCCTTTATAACACACTTAAAGTGCTTTTTCTTTGCATCTGTTTTCATAAAATGCAAATGAAATGTGTGGTCTGGGTCACGGCACCATTTTATTGCCAATGGTTAATTTTGTTTCTTAAAGTGCTATCAAATCCCTAATTTCAGCATAGCTCATTTTTACAAAAAGTAAAAAATGAAAGCCAATAGTTACTTCAATTGCAGAGGGATATTAATGTTTTAACACTATTATGTGGCTCTACTCACTCTCTTTTCCTATTACGGGGCTTTATATCACTCTTAATTTGCTTTTTTTTTGTGCGTCTGTTTTCATACAATGCAGATGAGACATGCGGTCTGGGTCACGGCACCATTTTTATGGCCAATGTTTAATTCTGTTTCTGAAAGTACAGTATTATGGATTCCCTCATTTCAGCATAGGTCCATTTTACAAAAAGTGAAAAATTAAAGGCGATATTGACTTAGATTCCAGGGGATTGTAAATGTTTTAATGATTATGTGGCTCTACTTGCTTTCGTTTCCTATTACGGGCCTTTATATAACTCTTAGTGTGCCTTTTCTTTGTGGCTGTTTTCATACAATGCAAATGAGATGTGTGGTCTGGGTCATGGCACCATTTTTAATGGCCAATGGTTAATTCTGTTTCTGAAAGTATTATGGATTCCCTCATTTCAGCATAGGTCCATTTTACAAAAAGTGAAAAATAAAAGGCCAATATTGACTTAGATTGCTAGAGATTGTAAATGTTTTAATGATTATGTGGCTCCACTTGCTTTAATTTCCTATTATAGACCATTATATCACTAATAATGTGCCTTTTCTTTGTGTGAGTTTCCATACAATGCAGATGAGACACGCGGTCTGGGTCACAGCACCATCTTTAATGGCCAATGGTTAATTCTGTTTCTGAAAGTATTATGGATTCCCTCATTTCAGCAGGTCCATTTCACAAAAAGTGAAAAATAAAAGACCAATATGGACTGAGATTCCAGAGGATTGTAAATGTTTTAATTATTGTGTGGCTCTTCTTGCTTTCGTTTCCTATTACAGGCCTTTATATCACTCTTAATGTGCCTTTTCTTTGTGTCAGTTTCCATATAATGCAGATAAGACATGTGATCTAGGTCACGGTACCATTTTTGAATGGCCAATGTTTAATTCTGTTTTTGAAAGTATTATGGATTCCCTCATTTCAGCAGGTCCATTTCACAAAAAGTGAAAAATAAAAGACCAATATAGATTTAGATTCCAGGGGATTGTAAATGTTTTAATTATTGTGTGGCTCTTCTTGCTTTCGTTTCCTATTACAGGCCTTTATAACACTCTTAATGTGCATTTTCTGTGCATCTGTTTTCATACAATCCAAATGAGATATGTGGTCTGGGTCACGGCACCATTTTTATGGCCAATGGTTAATTCTGTTTCTGAAAGTGATATAAAAATTATTATTTTCAGCACAGATCCATTTTACAAAAAGTGTCAAATAAAAGGCAATATTAACTTCGATTCCAGGGGATTGTTAATGTTTTAATTATTATGTTGTTCTACTTGCTCTTGTTTCCAATTACAGGCCTTTATAACACACTTAAAGTGCTTTTTCTTTGCATCTGTTTTCATAAAATGCAAATGAAATGTGTGGTCTGGGTCACGGCACCATTTTATTGCCAATGGTTAATTTTGTTTCTTAAAGTGCTATCAAATCCCTAATTTCAGCATAGCTCATTTTTACAAAAAGTGAAAAATGAAAGCTAATAGTTACTTCAATTGCAGAGGGATATTAATGTTTTAACACTATTATGTGGCTCTACTCACTCTCTTTTCCTATTACGGGGCTTTATATCACTCTTAATTTGCCTTTTTTGTGCGTCTGTTTTCATACAATGCAGATGAGACATGCGGTCTGGGTCACGGCACCATTTTTATGGCCAATGTTTAATTCTGTTTCTGAAAGTACAGTATTATGGATTCCCTCATTTCAGCATAGGTCCATTTTACAAAAAGCAAAAATTAAAGGCGATATTGACTTAGATTCCAGGGGATTGTAAATGTTTTAATGATTATGTGGCTCCACTTGCTTTCGTTTCCTATTATAGACCATTATATCACTAATAATGTGCCTTTTCTTTGTGTGAGTTTCCATAAAATGCAGATGAGACACGCGGTCTGGGTCACAGCACCATTTTTATGGCCAATGTTTAATTCTGTTTCTGAAAGTATTATGGATTCCCTCATTTCAGCAGGTCCATTTCACAAAAAGGTAAAAATAAAAGACCAATATGGACTGAGATTCCAGAGGATTGTAAATGTTTTAATTATTGTGTGGCTCTTCTTGCTTTCATTTCCTATTACGGGCCTTTATATCACTCTTAATGTGCCTTTTCTTTGTGTCAGTTTCCATACAATGCAGATAAGACATGTGATTTGGGTCACGGCACCATTTTTGAATGGCCAATGTTTAATTCTGTTTCTGAAAGTATTATGGATTCCCTCATTTCAGCATAGGTCCATTTTACAAAAATTGAAGCAACAAAAGTAATATTGACTTAGATTCCAGGGGATTGTAAATGTTTTAATTATTATGCGGCTCTACATGCTTTCGTTTCCTATTACAGGCCTATATAGCTTTTAATGTGCCTTTTTTGTGTCTGTTTTCATACAATGCAGATGAGACATGCGGTCCGGGTCACGGCACCATTTTTATGGCCAATGGTTAATTCTGTTTCTGAAAGTATTATGTATTCCTTAATTTCAGCATAGGTCCATTTCACAAAAAGAGGAAAATAAAAGGCAATAATGACTTTGATTCCAGGGGATTATAAATCTACTTGCTTACATTTCCTATTATATACAAAAAGTGAGAAATAAAAGGCCAATATTGATTTAGATTCCAGAGGACTGTAAATGTTTTAATTATTATGCGGCTTTACTGGCTTTTGTTTCTTATTACAGGACTAAATAGCTTTTAATGTGCCTTTTTTGTGTCTGTTTTCATACAATGCAGATGAGATATGTGATTTGGGTCACGGCACCATTTTAATGGCCAATGATTAATTCTGTTTCTGAAAGTATTATGGATTTTCTCATTTTAGTATAGGTCAGGGGTGTCCAAACTCAGTCCTGGAGGGCCGGTGTTCTGCTGAGTTTAGCTCCAACTTGCTGCAACACACCTGCAGGAAGTTTCTAGTATGTCTAGTAAGAGCTTGATTAGCTGGTTCAGGTGTGTTTGATTAGGGTTGGAGCTAAACTCTCCAGGACACCGGCCCTCCAGGACCGAGTTTGGACACCCATGGTATAGGTCCATTTTACAAAAAGTGAAAAATAAAAAACGATATTATCTTTGATTTCAGGGGATTGTAAATGTTTTGATTATTATGTGGCTCTACTTGTTTTTGTTTCCTATTACAGGCCTTTATAACACTCTTAATGTGCCTTTTCTTTTCTTTGCATCTGTTTTCATACAATGCTGATGAGACAGGCGGTCCGGGTCACGGCACCATTTTTATGGCCAATGTTTAATTCTGTTTCTTTAAGTATTCTGAAATCCTTAATTTCAATATAGGTTTATTTCACAAAAAGAGGAAAATAAAAGGCAATAATGACTTCGATTCCAGGGGATTATAAATCTACTTGCTTACATTTCCTATTACACTCTAAAAAATGCTGGGTTGGTTTTTTAACCCAAATGCTGGGTTGAGACTGCTTGGTCACAAAATTGGGTTGATTTAACCCAATTTGGGTTGAAAGTCGATCTTGATCTATAACCCAGCAGTGCTGGGTTGGGAACGCGGACGTGAAAGAGAACACGCACGTCACATCAACATGCAGGGACATCAACGTGAGAAACCGCCATTTTCTTTGCGACGTCTTTAGAGGGAAGCGAGTGAAATTCTGTCTAAGACGTAAGTTATTCAGTGTGTATTTAACAACTTTCATAAGAAATAACACATTTAGTTTACAGTATAATGTATATACGCACTTTTTTTAAACCTCACTTTTTTTTTAAACCTAACCACTACGCGACGACCGCGCTTCGCCTCGGGGCCGGACCTGCGTCGCCTCACGACCGGACCTGCTGCTCGCCTCGCGACCGGACCTGCTACTTCACTTCGCGGCCGGACCTGCTACTTCACTTCGCGGCCGGACCTGCTGCTCGCCTCGCGACAGGACCTGCTACTTCACTTCACGGCAGGACCTGCTGCTCGCCTCGCGGCCGGACCTGCTGCTCGGCTCGCGACCGGACCTGCTACTTCACTTCGCGGCCGGACCTGCTGCTCGCCTCGCGACCGGACCTGCTACTTTACTTCGCGGCCGGACCTGTGGCTTTGTGAATGGGAAAGCGCGCGTGACATCGGAAGGAGCTTGAAAAGATAAGGTAATTTCCTTAATTTTTTAATATTATTTTTGTATAGGCAAAGTCCCTTTATTCTAGAGTCTTTGGTATCTACTTTGTTAGATTTTATAAGCCCCACACCAAGGATAGTTAGGATAATTTAGGAGCTTTTTGTTGTAATAAAATGCCTTTTGAATGACAGATTTCTCTGTGTAGGTTAGGTAATGGCAGCACGTACTGTGATTTGTATTGTTAAGCTGTAAAACAGTAAGTAGTATTTTTACTCCTGTACTTCTTAAATTGATTTTTGTAACAATACTTTGATGCATAAGAGTGTTAAATTCAGCTTCTCTAACGATGTTTTTTTTTGGTCAGAACATACTTAATAATTTTCCTGCTCTGCTTGTACATGTTGTTTAGCTGTACATTGAATAGCAAATGTTATTAGTTTACTGTGAGCCTTTTACATTGTAGACATGATTTGAGAGAACTGTTATCTTTAATTAATCCTGTACGTATGGCTATTTTGATGCAGACGTCTGAGCTAAGGCTAAATCCAACCTAATCATCTTTGAAAAAAGTTTGACCACCATTTTATGTGACACCCTGGATAATTATGATCATTTAGGAGTATTTTTGTGATAAAGTGACTTTTGGCTGATCTTTTTTACTTAATTTTGCTAAAATGCTTCTGCTTCTGTTATTCTTTTTCAGATGAATGAATATGTGCAAACCAAACTAAAAGAGTGGAATCTTCAAGAGTGAATCCCCACATGTGAAGGTATGTAGTAATATTTTACTTTGTTCATTGTAATCATTAGGGCTGCCCTTGTCTAAAGATTTGTCTGGTTGACTTGTGATGTTCATGTGAAGCATTAGTTGAATAATTACACATTTATTAATAAACCATCATTCATTCATTTTCTTGTCGGCTTTGTCCCTTGCGGGGTCGCCACAGCGGAATGAACCGCCAACTTATCCAGCATGATTTTACGCAGCGGATGCCCTTCCAGCCGCAACCCATCTCTGGGAACTTCCACACACACATTCACACTCATACACTATGGACAATTTAGCTTACCCAATTCACCTGTACTGCATGTCTTTGGACTGTGGGGGAAACCGGAGCACCCGGAGGAAACCCACACGAACGCAGGGAGAACATGCAAACTCCACACAGAAACGCCAACTGACCCAGCCCAGCCGAGGTTCGAACCTGCAACCCAGCGACGTTCTTGCTGTTAGGCAACAGCACTACCTACTGCGCCACTGCGTTGCCTCTTTAATAAACCATATCAATCATAATTAATAATGATTGCATAATGCTTTTCTAACAGTTATTTTATTAATAATGAATGTTATTTTTATGTTTGTTATTAGGGAGGCATGGGGGTGCAGTGGTTAGTGCTGTCGCCTTACAGCAAGCAGGTCGCTGGTTCGAGCTTCGGCAGGGTCAGTTGGTGTTTCTGTGTGGAGTTTGCATGTTCTCCCCGTGTTGCCGTGGGTTTCCTCTGGGTGCTCCGGTTTCCCCCACAGTCTAAAGACATGCGGTGTTGGTGAATTGGGTAAGCTAAATTGTCCGTAGTGTGTGTATGTGTGTGTGAGAATGAGAGTGTATGGGTGTTTCCTAGTGATGGGTTGCAGCTGGAAGGGCATCTGCTGCGTAAAACATATAAGTTGGCGGTTCATTCCGCTGGGCTGACCGCTGATTAATAAAAGGACTAAGCCGAAAGGAAAATGAATGTTTGTTATTATAAAATAAAAATGAAAACTATAATTTTGCATCTGTTTAACAGAAACATTTTTTTAAAATCATGTAAATATAATTTCTTTATTGACAAATAATTTTTAGTAAGTAGGGAGTGATTTGGTCACAGCTATGGCTTATATTTCTCTAATGTTTTGTGATAAGATGCTTTATATTGATAGTGAATGCAACAAACTCTATATGGCCTGTAAGTTTAACATGAATTGAGAAAGCACTGGGTAGCAGTTCTGCATTTTCATTTAAGGAGAAGTCCACTTCCAACTAAAAGATTCACACATAATGTACTCACCCCCTTGTCACCCGAGATGTTCATGTCTTTTTTTCTTCAGTCGTAAAGAAATTGTTTGTTTTGAGTTTTTTTAGGAAAACATTTCAGCATTTTTCTCCATCTCCATGGACTGAGATGGTGCCTCAATTTTGAACTTTCAAAAGAAAATTTTAATGCGGCTTCAAATGATCCCAAATGTGGTTGCAAACAATCCCTGCTGAGGAAGAAGGGTCTTATCTATTTTCATTAAGGTAATACAATCAAAATACCTAATAATTTCAAATGCTCACTTTGCCTTACTCTGCCTGCACTCTGTGTAAAATATAGTCAGAGTGTTCAGTACCCAAACTTTCTTGAGCTAGAATACACACAGTTCAGACAAGGCAGAGCAAGACAAGATGAATGTTTGACATTGAAAAGTATTTAAATTGTATTTTTTAATGAAGAAAAAAAAGAAGATTGTGTTATTTAAGACCCTTCTTTCTCGTCTGAGGTTGTTTACAACTGCATTTGTGATGGTTTGCAGTGGAATTTAAACTGCATTTTGGAAGTTTATGCATCAAGTCATCTGCATCTGGGCCAAGAAGTTGCAGCATAGTGCCATGGTCAGTTTTTAACTAATGCCAACACTGGCTGATAGCTTGGTGTGTTATGATCCTTTTTGCTCCTACAGGTATTTTAGGTGTTCTAAAGTTAACTAACTTGTACAATTTTGAGTTCTTAATCAATTTTTTTTATTTTGTATTTTTTCAGATCGGGACCAATATGGCTGAGTATCTTCGTCCATTCAATTCAAGAGTCCATTGAATTTCCGTATGTTCTCATGCTTGGAGACCACCACTGCTTACAAGCCTTTGCTATAATAAATGGCACAGCACGTGAGCAAAGTACATTTCTTGCTGCAGTGGACGTTTGCTTTAAAGCATTCTACATCTTTGGTGTGAACTACCCCGAGCAGTGTTCCCTGGTTTGGCAGTTTCTACAGACTGTGGTGTATGGAGTTCCTGTGCAGGGGACACTGGCAGTAACAGTTCTGCAAGCATTAATTTTTACTGACAAACAGTCATTATTAACACTGTGACCTCACCGCTTCCTTGGATTCTGTGTACTTCAACTTGTACACCTTTACTTCTAAATACAGTTGAAGTCAGAATTATTAGCCCCCGTTTGTTTGTTTCCAATTTCTGTTTAACGGAGAGAAGATTTCTTTAACACATTTCTAATCATAATAGTTTTAATAACTCATCTCTAATAACTGATTTATTTTATCTTTGTCATGATGACAGTAAATAATATTTGACTAGATATTCTTCAAGACACTTCTATACAGCTTAAAGTGACATTTAAAGGCTTAATTAGGTTAATTAGGTTAACTAGGCAGGCTAGGGTAATTAGGCAAGTTATTGTGTAACGATTGTTTGTTCTGTAGTTTCCAGACGAAATAAAACAAATAAGTCTTTCTCCAGATGAAAAACTATTATCAGACATACTGTGAAAATTTCCTGAATCTGTTAAACATCATTTAGGAAATATTTAAAAAGAAAAAAAAAAATCAAAGAGGGGCTAATACTTCAACTTCAACTGTACTTCAAAACTGCAATGAATCGTACTGTGACCGCTTTTCTCACATGGTATCTTGACGCTCATGCATGTAAATGTTTGTGCACGTTATCAAATGTTTTCATGTTGTAAATGCATATTTTCTTGTAAGTAAATTTGTCTTCAGTCAGTTTGATGCACTTTCATTATTCTAAATATATTTTTCTTCTACACTGCAGTTACATTGCAACTAATGTGACTCTTTTATATCTCAGGATCTATTGATGTTTGCACGTGATTGTTCAAGTAAAAGTTATGAAATGTTTTCCTATTTTAAATTTGTTTTCTCAAAGTAAATGCTTCTGTCTTCAGCTTTCATTATTACTTCTGCAGTACATCTGTTATTTCTTCTAAACTGCATTTACATTGCAATTGATCATCTTTACTGATGAGTCCTTTATATCTCAGGATATATTGATGTTTGCACATAATTGTTAAAGGGAAGGTTATAAAATGTTTTTTTTTTTTATTTTTTCCTAATCTTAAATTTGTATTTTCTTAGTTTATTTTTGTTTAGTTTTTTCAGTCAGATTGATGTCATTCCATTATTACGTTTACATATGTTTTCTACATTGCAGTTGATGATTTATATATATGAGGATATGTTGATGTTTGTGCACAAATTTGTATTAGTAATTTAAGTTAATCATTCTGACTTCAGTCATTTAGATGCATTTTCATTATTACTTCTACATACTTTTATTTTCCTCTACTCTGCAATTACATTGCAGTTGATTCTTACTGATGATTTCTGATTTATGCATGATGTAAATGTTACTATGACTTCAGTCTGATGCATTGTTACTGACTTTAGTCACAGTGTTTCTGTCATTTCTGTTATTGAAATTTTTATTGAAATTGTCTTAATGCTGAAGTGAAAATGGGAAAAATGTTTTAAATTCATATTGACACATTTTTTATGTTTTGTCATAAATAAAATTACATTACTAAAGTATGTATTGCTGTAGAATTGTTTTTATTTTAGTGATTTTAATCACCAGGTTCTAGATTAAATTTCTGACCCATTTTTGGGTTACATTCAACCCAGCAGTGTAGTAACTTTTAACTAATAGTTGGGTTAAAAATCACAACCCAACATGCTGGGTTAAACGTGTAACCCAATTTTTTGGGTTAAAGTAACCCAGCGTTGGGTTCGTCCCTTTTTTACCCAGCGTTGGGTTACCAAAACAACCCAAATTGGGTTGTTTTCAACCCAGCATTTTTTAGTGTGTATAGACCATTATATCACAAAAATTTTGCCTTTTTTGTGTGGCTGTTTTCATACAGTGCAGATAAGACATGCAATCCGGGTCACAGCACCATTTTCTAATGGCCAATGTTTAATTCTGTTTTTGAAAGTATTGTGGATTCCTTCATTTCAGCATTACAAAAAGTGAAAAATAAAAGGCCAATATTGATTTAGATTCCAGAGGATTGTAAATGTTTTAATTATAATGCGGCTATTCTTGCTTTCGTTTCCTATTACAGGCCTTTATATGACTCTTAATGTGCCTTTTCTTTGTGGCTGTTTTCATACAATGCAGATAAGACGTGTGATCTGGGTCACAGCACTTATTTTGTTTTCATGGCCAATCATTAATTCTGTTCCTGAAAGTGATATGAAATCCCTAATTTTAGCATAAGTCAGTTTTACAATGAGAATAATAAAAGGCATTTGTGGGTTTAAATCCAGCTGGTTGTAAATGTTTTAACTCGTATTTGACTACTTGATTTCATTTGCTATTATAGACCTTTATATCATTAATAATGTGGCTGTTCTGTGTGTCTGTTTTCATACAGTACAGATGAGATGTGTGGTCTGGGTCACGGCACCATTTTATGGCCAGTGGTTAAATCTGTTTTTGAAAGAACTATGAAACCACTGATTTTGGCATAGCTCAGTTTTACAAAAATAAATAAAAAAATAAAATGGAATATTGATTTTGATTACAAATGGTTGTAAATTTTTGTAATGCTTATGTGGCTCTACTTTCTTTGATTTTCCTATTACAGACCTTTATATCACTCTTAATGTACCTTTTTGCCTGTCTGTTTACAGTGCATATCAGATGTGTGGTCCGGGTCATGGCACCATTTTTTTTCCAATGGTTAATTCTGTTTCTAAAATATCTATGAAATCGCTGATTTTAGCAAAACTCAGTTTTAGTAAAAATAAATAAAAGGCAATAATGACTTTGATTCCAGGGGGTTGTAAATGTTTACCTCTTATGTGACTCTACTTGCTTTTGTTTCCTATTACAGCCTTTATATCGCACCTAATGTGTCTTTTCTGCGTGTCTGTTTTCATACCAGATGAGATGTGCGACTTAGGTTACGGCACCATCTTTTATGGCAAATGGTTAATTGGGTTTCTTAAAGTGCTTTGAAATCCCTAATTTCAGCATAGGTCAGTTTTACCGAAAGTAAAAAAAAGAGACAATATTAACTTTGATTCCAGGAGGGTTGTACTTTTTTAACTCTTATGTGGCTCTACTTGCTTTTGCTTCCTATTACAGGCCTTTATTTCACTCTTAATGTCCCTTTTCTGTGTGTTCGTTTACAATGTAGATGAGATGTGTGGCACGGGTCACCGCACCATTTTTAGGACCAATGGTTAATTCTGTTCCTTAAAGTGCTATGAAATGCCTCATTTCAGCATAGTTCAGTTTTACAAAAGTTAAATAAAAGTCAATATTGACTTTGATTCCAGGCGGTTGTAAGTTTTTTATTCTTATGTGGCGCTCTACATGCTTTTGTTTCCTATTACAGGCCTTAATCTCACTCTTAAAGTCCCTTTTCTGTGCATCTGTTTAAAATATAGATGAGATGTGTGACCCGGGTCACGGCACCATTATTATGGCCAATAGTAATTCTGTTTCTTAAAGGGTCACGAAACACCAAAACACATGTTTTGAGCTGTTGACAGTCATATATGTGTCCCACGCTGCTATAAACACTATTAGGACACATATATTGCACTAAAAAGTGAAAATTGGTTGTTTTTGCGTTATTTTGAGCAAATTCGTTCTTCCGGTTTGAAACTAATTTTTGAAGCTGCGTCACGGCCATGAGATACTTGCGTGTAAATCCAGCATGGAGAATGGCTGTCTGCCCCTGCGAGAACATTGTGACGTCTCTGAGTGTGCAGCATTAATTCATGAGAAAGACTTTGTTCAAACCAATTAGCGCGCTCTATTGTGTATGACGTGCAACTTCATTAATATGCATGATAGCTTCGGAGACTGTATACCTCTTACAGTGTTCAGACGACAGAGAGACGCCACGATGTGTTGCCAAAACAAGTGAAAGAACAAGAATTTGAAGACACGAGTCGTCAGTGTTGCATTTGTTAATGTTTGTTTAACCCAGATGGCAAAGTTACTTTGTATCGTCAGCAGTGCTCTTTCAGTTTTTAAAGATATACCTCAGTCAAAATGATTTAGTTACTCAGTTTACAGTATGTTAATATCACTGCAATATTATAGTACAATATTATAGACTGAAAGATCCGCTGTAAATGCTGCTCTCCGAGTGTAAACATGTTAACACAATCAAACTATTCCCGTTGAGAGTATTTTCGCCGCATTAGTCTATACACATACGGCTTTCTGACGCTACCTACCAAGTGCATAAGTTACTGAGAAATGCGGAGGATTTTTTTCTCCCATTCGCCATGCGGTTTCAAACATACCATTAAAACTCCACTCTTCCAGCAGTTCCTCGCTTTCAATATCTCGTTTGTCACGGGCGACATGCAGGAAATATTCCTGAATAAAAAGTGAAAGTGCCAAACTGCAGTTAAAGTTGACAAATTAATAATTTGGCAAGTAATTCGATTACTGATGTCCATGTAAACACAGTCACTGTCTTTCTCCCTGCGTCTGCGTGCCCAAACGGAAACTCCCATATTTGCAAATCCTTCCCTCTTTCCCTCCCCTGACACTCTCTCCTAAACAGAGCTGGACACGCCCACTTTCCTGACTTTTTCCAAACTAGAGGTGTGAAAACACCCTGCGGAGACAGGGGGGTTTCATGGCCCTTTAAAGTGTTATGAAATGCCTAATTTCAGCATAGGTCAGTTTAAAAAAAAAAGTGTGATGGTCTGTTCCAGTCAGTTTTTTTTTTTTTCCTGTAATAGATTTAAGGGTATCTCTACCAAATGCTCACTGCAATTGTCAAATGCATTCAACAAAGCGCTTAACTATATTATGCACTATTTTGTATGCTTATAAAAACAAAAACACACAGGATAGTTTATTTCAGCAATTTAATCCACAAATAAACATCATTTTGTGTGCAATTTTTCTTTGCATTAAAATAAATTTCTGGAATAAAAGGGAACATATATTTGAATGTCAAAATCGAGTAAGTAATAAACCATTTTGAATAACAAATAGATGGATATTTATATCCTGGAATGGGACATTAATGTGACACCTGCCTTCTAATGAAGTTTCACAAACTAACAGATCAAAACTGATTAATAGGATGAGGAAAACCTCTAAAGGCAAACAGGTTTTATAGAAAAAGAGAGAAGGAACTTTTTGCAACCTAGTGTTTTTTTTTTCTTCCTCTAGCTGTATATTTGTCTCTCAGGGTTGCTGCTTTGCAGCGAGTATTAAATAGCTTTTAGTGAAACCCATAATTTGTAACTTCAAAGCTATGGATGTTAGATTTTGCCAGCACTTTGAAAGCTATATAGCCTTCATAGTGTATTAGTTAAATGTTCTTTACTCCATTCGATTAAATTCCAATAGAAAAAATACCTTGTAAAGAAAGACACTGCATGCATTTCAGCTTGGCCTCAACAAACCATGCTAACTGTTTACGTCTCGCTTTGCCCTTTCACAATCTATTTTGCTGTCTTACATTGCAGTGATCGCGCCTGTAGGGAAAACACTGCTTGTACTGACCTCTCTACCTTTGGCCAAGGAGCCGTGAGATTAAAACATCACCATCGTGAACAGCCTCGCTCGCTCAACTTACTGCCCAAGACATGGCAGAATTATAAATTCAGGTTATCCCTCAGAATTAAGTAGATAAGGGTCTGTGTCCAGAGCTTATCCTTAATTTATGCAGATACTCTCAGAATCCCACTTTAAGAGCTGGATTTGGCTCCAAAGTAGTCCAATTAGATGGTCTATTCGGCCTCATCATACTTATAATTCAAATTGTTTGGCTGAGTGAGGTTTATGCAATACAGGTAATGATGAGCGGGAGAATCTATCAGCTTTCGCCAATTGAGAGTGTTTAATATTTATGACGAGTCAAGATGTCTTTTCCAGCTGAATACAAATGCTTTTCTGAGTGTGCAAATCAGCTGAAAATTCTCAATTTCTGCCCCTAAACTGTTTTTGTCATTCATGTCTTCTTCTCCTCTCCTCTAGCAAGACCATTATGTAAACTAGATTGAAAAACAACATCAACACCATCACAAAAAAAAAAAAAAAAAAAAACGAAGATATGAATCCACACTTCACTGGGATAAATCGTATATTTTTAGATGAATGTTGTACGAGTTGGCAAAGAAATACGTGATTGACATGAATGCCCTTTGCTTTTCGGCAACCCTTGAGTGCTTTGCGGTTTGTTTTGTGTTCGCTCTTTTATAAATGAACCTTCTCACCTTGTCTGGCAAAAAATCAGAGTGTGTTTATGTGTCGTCTGTCTGTCCTTCTTGTGGTCTCTGTTCAGGCTTGTAAAAGAAGGACAACCCGTCAGGGAGAGTGATTTGATTGCCTGTCGGTGTGAAATAAAAACATATACATTGAGAAACATGGACGCGACATCCAATCAGACGCCTGTAAATTGTCCCTTGGATCAAAGCGAGAACGACACATGAAGCACATCAACAATTCACCAGGCTTCGATAATAAAAAATAAAAATAGTCACAACCATGTCCAATCAAGGGGAGAAAAAATACACACTTTCTGTATTTATAGCGCCCCCTTTTGGCAGAATTTAATAACATTTGGTGCGTCTCCTTGAAATATATTTTAGTTAATACACACCAAGTTTCATGATGATTGGACTTGGAGTTCAGAAGAAACAGGCCAATTACTTAGAGGACACGGCCAAAATATTCATTGGTTTTCCTCAAACTCTTTTGATGATACGAGGCACAGTTTGTGGCCTACATCTACCAGGACTGCTAACTGTGTTAGTTCGTTTGAAATGGAAATTAAATCCTGGAATGAGGCATGCTGAGACACCTGAAAATCACTTTTCTGAGTGTTGATGTTGTTGTTAAATGTCCCAACCAAAACACTCAGCAGAAGAGAGTCATGCTTCATATATTGCATTGAACTAATGACAGGAGCTTCAGTAAACTCGTTCTCTCAGCTGTGAAATTACAGCTCTGCTTTACCAGACCCATTTAATCAATACAATTACAGTGAGGGACGGACGAGATGAGTTAATAAAGAAATTTAGAGCAGAACACAAAGATGTGTATACTGATAAACTTGTCAACTGGGGTTACCTAATGTTGCTAAATAAAAATAAATGGTAACACTTTATTTTGATGGTCCATTATTAGTAGACTGTCTGCTTAATATCTGTTGATAGTGCTGCTAAACAGACATTTAACTGACTGCAAGAAACTTTGTAAGTACATGTCAACTAACCCTAACCCCAACCTAACAATCTACTTATAGTCAAATTTATAAGAGAATTAGAGAATTAGTTGGCATGCAGATGCAATGTAACTTAAATTCAACAAACGGACCATCAAAATAAAGTGTGACTAAATAGATGAATGTCTGTTGAAGAATCACTATCAACAGATATTAAGCAGACAGTCTACTAATACTAAAATGGACCATCAAAATAAAGTGTTACCAACCATGGTAACTTCGTAACCACAAATCAACCATAACTATGCTACACTAACTAGTTATGGAGGCAGCACAGGGCATCAGTGGTCAGCACTGTCGCCTCACAGAAAGAAAGTTGCTGGTTTGAGTCCTGGCTAAGTCAAGCCTGATTTATTCTTTCGCCTGGCGCCACATCGCGCACCTCACGAAACGGACGAGTCTTTTGTACTTGACGCGTTCACCTTTGTGATATGCTTTAAAACTACAGGGGGTGGTCAAAAGAAACCCACCGTAAAATCAGACAGAGAAACAGAGAAATAGAAAGTTTCCAGAACTACGTCATATCATTAATATTATTGAAAAATTTAAAACTAATTATTTTTATTAATTATTTTAATGATTATAAAGATTTTTTTTAAATCAAACTTTGATGCATTACTTGCTTTTGTTCATATCTCAGACAGTTCTACCAAGTAAAGTTTATTAAAATATTAATGACAACAGAACATGAGTTGCTCTATAAATCTATATTTTTATTATGGCAAGAATAAAAGCAAAAAAGTACACTTACTAAAAAATACAGATGTTTTTATAGATTTAGCCCACTCCACATTTACTGTCTGGCTAGTTTCTGTCCTCTTCTTATGCTAAAAATACAATAATGGTCCAACATTACTGAGCATTATCAACAATAAAGCCTAGAAAAACAGGGCATCAGTATATTGTAAACCAATAGGTTTAAATATTCCTTTCCAGATATCAAAGAAATAATTTGTTCCTTAATTATAGTTTTGTAGCTATTAAATTGTTTTAAATTCAAAATTGTAATATACACATCAGTGTTAAACCTATAAAACATGTTTGGAACATGGAAAAACATATTTCTCTAATTGTGTACCCGGGTCTCCACTTTTGCCATGGCCTCCTTTGGCTTTAACAACCTTATCCCTCAGGTTTTTCCAAACATTTTAACAAAAACTTTTCTCCTTTCCCATGGCTGTTGCAATTTCTAGCCAATAATTATTGGTCATCTGGTTCTCCCTATGATCGCGCATGGACAGATCATAAAGATGTCTGTACAGACGTACCTGTTTCAGACAAAATGTCTTCAAAGTGTTTCTTATTGAACACAAATCAAATGCGGTGAACTGTTCGCTCGAGTCTCAAAACATTTTGTGCGCTCCGCCAGCTGTAATCATGTCACGCGCACCCAAAGGGAACCTCCGCAAACACATCGATGATGTCACATTCGCCGCGTCGAGTATAAACCAGGCTTTAGTTGGCCTTTCTGTTTGGAGTTTTCATGTTCTCTCCGTGTTGGCGTTGGTTTCCTCCGGGTGCTTCGGTTTCCCCCACAGTCCAAACACATGTGCTATAGGTGAATTAGGTCAACTAAATTGGCCGTAGTGTATGAGTGTGTGTGTGTGAATGTGAGAGTGTATGGGTGTTTGCAGTACTGGGTTGCAGCTGGAAGGGCATCCATTGCATAAAACATATGCTGGATTAGTTGCCGGTTCATTCCGCTCTGGCGACCCCTGGGACTAAGCTGAAGGAAATTGAATGAATGAACAACATGTAGGTTTTACCTACATGCTTATAATACTCATTTTAACAACAGTGGTTATAGAAATAATAATCAATATGCCAAAAAACATTATTCATTCATTCATCTTCTTTTCGGTTTAGTGCCTATATACATCAGGGGTTGCCACAGCGGAATGAACCGCCCAAAAATAAATAAAAAACACATTATAATACATATAAATATATGATTTTTGATATATTGGAAATAAGATGATATTCATAATCTATGTTCTGGAGGCATTTACAGTATATCAGACACTGCTACAAACACAAACGAGGTTTTTTATAAGTGCATTTATTTATTTTTACTCCCTAAAAGCGCCCACAATTAAACTCAAAATAACAATAGTCCATATACTGTCTGACTGTATGTCTCCGGAAAACAACTAACAGCACCAAACCCACAATGTCAGCAAATGCTTCATGACTGATTCAACAGAAGTGACAGTAAGTCTATCATAATCAATATCCCTCATTCACTCTCATGCCCTTCTCTGACTCCGATTTCATCCACTCGCACAAATATATGAATCTTGCAACACGCATTTCAATATCTTCCACCCCTAACCCTCGCGCACAGATGTATGGCAAAATATGGATGAGATGAGGTCGTGCGCAGCGGGGAACATGCCGAAACATGCATCCAAATCCTCATTTATGAAACATGTCCTAGATATGGAGCCGGGAAAATAAATCAACACTTGCACGGAAGTGATTGTTCTTTTAATGCAATTCTGGGCATGAAATGTCTACAAAGAGCCATTTCTGAAAGACTCACTTTCGTGTTCAAAGATATCCTGCTTCAAATAAACTCAAAAATCAAGCGACGGGAAAGTAGTACAAATGCAAAACTCCTCACCTAGTTTGGAGGCTCTGTCCTCAGCAAAGGTTTACTGACACTGCATGGTCATGAAAGGCAGCGAAATAAACCTGCGTAGAGGAGGAATAGTAGTCATGGATAAATAATGTTAACCTCAGAAACAGTTATGCCCAGTTCAGACTGCAGGATTTTCAAAGTAGTCATGTCACAGATGTTTTCACACTGCATGACTATCTGAGGTAGCATTCTGTCGGTGCTGTGTTTACACTGTAGGATGGATCAGCGAATGGGGGTTTCACACTGTATGACTTTAAAATAGGAAGAATCGCAGACAACTTTGTCCAAACTACATCTCTCAACCAAACACACATGAGAAGGGACACGGAAACAGCGCAAGGTCACATAGTTTATCTATTGTTACTAACTAAATAATGATAAAGAAGCTTTTAGTGGGGTAGAAATGTACTTATTTGCTCAGTTGGCTTTGAAGGGAATTAGCAATTTCTCTCAACTTTTTTTCGAGTCGGTTGTGGGATTTCCCAAATGACAGACGCGGGTGCTCCTGCAAAATTTACACTAGTTTTTCCTCCATTTGGGTCCAAATAAACTGAAAATAAGCGCTTTTAACTTCTCCCCATCTCTTAACTTTCCTCTCGCTGGCCTGCAGATACCCATACTAGTGAATGCTGCTCTCTCATTGGCTGTAGGTAATCGCAGATGTTATTTTCAGTCAGAACACATTTCACACGGCATGATTTGAATCGCCGACAGCTCCAGATAGCATGCCAAATATCTCATGGGTGTTAGCGAATCATCGGCGATTCTCTCAGAAGCGTCTTTGATAGTTCACACTGTGTGATTGCTACTCGTGTGAACAAACACTGATTTGCTTGTGATTTCGACATTTGTCGGCGATTTCTCAAAATCTATCGGCAAGTCAAAATCGGTACGGTGGCCGGGAAGTGCAAAACAATATTACAAAGTGTGAAAAACTTTAAAAAGCTAGGGACAAATTTACATTTTGAAAAACATTTTTACCTATCATAAAACACAATTACATAGGAAAAACTATTTTACAAGGGAAGAAACAAATGTACATTTTAGAAAAAAATTAACAAGACGCAAAAGACTTTTACCAGTCCCGAAACAAATTTACAATTACAGATTCTTTATGGAAAAGGAATGTACCCCACACCATTGTAAATGTGTTATACTGATAAATAAATGTCAGTTTTTGAGGTCAACATGACGTTGGTTTAAGATGTTGGCTTAACGTTGGATTTTGATCACTTTCTAACACAACCTAAAATCAACCAAATATCTATATTGTGTGCCTGCTGGGCAATAACTAACTGCACTACAGAATGTTACGTTTACACATATCCACAAATTACATGTAAATGCGTCAGTTTTTTACAGCATAATACTCACTACTCACTACTAGAGTACTTTTGAAAGGGCTACTTTTTACTCATACTTTGAGTAATATTTACAACAGATACTTTTACTCTACTTGCACTACACTTTTAGGCAAGTAATGGTACTTGAGTACGATTTTTCAGTACTCTTTCCACCACTGGTAACAGGCAAAAACAGTCTTCAAAGCTATATCCTGCATTTTAATGAAGCTGCACCTCATTCACAATAGAGCTCGCTGATTGGTTCGAAGTCTTTCTCATGAATTAATGCTGAAAACTCAACGATGTTATGCTGTACCGGTCAGCACAGACATCCACTCTCCACACTGGAATTTACACAATGATCTAATGGCCGTGACAAAGCTTCAAAATTTATTTTCAAACCGGAAGAACGAATTTGCTCAAAATAACGCAACCAATTTTCTCTTTTTAGTGAAATATATGTGTCCTAATAATGTTTTTAGCAGCGTGGGACACATATATGACTGTCAACATCTCAAAAAATGTGTTTTGGTGTACCATAACCCTTTAAATAGTAATAGTTCTTGACTCCAGTGAGCTACAAACATTAGGTATCATTGAAAAGAAGACACTTTAAGCTTTACTATGGTCCTTCTAGAAAGCTTCATGCTAAAAAACTATAAAAAGAAAAATTGTACGGTGTTCAATATTTGTTTTTCCATATACAAACACATGAAATCAGTCATGTAATACTCTAGAAAATACACTCACCGGCCACTTTATTAGGTACACCTGTCTAACTGCTTCTAATCAGCCAGTCACATGGCAGCAACTCAATGCATTTATGCATGTAGACATGGATAAGATGATCTGCTGCAATATAATATGAACAATGGCAATTTTTGAACATCAATTATATTATCGACATTAACACTGGACATCATGAATAGTCAATAACAGAATGCTCATTTTGGTTTGATTTATCACATTAACATTCTCTCAATAATGACCTGAAACACACAGGTCAACAATGGTGACCTTTCATGGATTTCTTTAGTATGCTATGAGCTGTTAGTCATTCATTAAGAGCCTGGGTCTTTTACCAACAAAACACAATAAATAAATCAAACCAAATAAGAGCACCTTCGTCTTCATTAATCAGTATCTAATAATGTTAATAACACAGTCAACGACAGAAAGCGTTGTTATGAGCGATATTGGTGATGTATGGACTCATCAACAGTAGACATTTCCTTTTTCTCTTTCTTTTTTCCTTGTTTGGTTGCTTTAATACTTGTTGCTTATTTTCTGAGTGGCAGGAATCTTCTCCTTCAGTCTCCCTCAGCTCACGGCAAACTCAAACAATAAAACTCTCACAACGGTGTGTGTTTGTGGATCTGCTGAGGGCGAACCAATGACCTGGGAAAATAGATGTGTGTGTGTGTGAGAGAGAGACAGATACATATCAAAGTTAATGAAAACCGTACACACCTGCAGAGCTCCTTCTGCTTACCAGTGCTGAATCAGGGCTCGGTGCTGGGACCCATGAGGTTTTATTGGTTTATGAGTGCGAGCTGTCCGTCAAGCCTTTGGCAGATACTGTACTGAAGAAATGATGGAAATAAACAGTTTGGTGCTGCCTAATTTCTAATTTCACAGTGTTTCCAAAAACTTGGCGCCTGCTTGCTCCCAATACACAAACATCCATATCTGACATCAATGCCAAAACTATACAGAGGAAAATATTAAATTATTCAAAATGGTGAAAACTTAATAAGAAGAAACAGAACTTTTCAATGAATAAAACATTCATGAATGTCATGTGTAGGGAGTTAATGGATCTTTCCAGAACTGAACAAATCACACACCATATTATCCTTAAAGATTGAATGGTGCCTACATGTTTGAGCTTTGATTTAATTTTCGAAGCAATCCACAGGCACCCAGCAAAAGGTTATCCACCGGACGACTTTCCAGTTGCGATCACGAATGATCGCTAATTAACTTTACATATTAAAACAATAAAAGAGGCTACACTCAAAGACACCCCCAAACTGGTTTTTGAGAGTGCTCAACAAACGCCTTTTGGTTTAAGCCTGAAAATGGCATCTGCGAGGGAATACACATTCTCAGGCAGACACAGAAACGATCAGAAACTTCCAAAGTTTAAATGGACATTCAAGTTAAACTGTGTTTATTTGAGTAATGTATGCTTATTTTACATTTCTGTAGGTTTTTGTGTGTACATGTTCCATGTGTTTAACGTGACTGTTATGGATGAGTTATAACCGTTGCTGTTGGATGAAATCTATAGAATGTGTGTGAAATATTTCATGTTTGGTATTGATTGAAAGCTAGGAAAGCTTCAAATGCATTGGTATATATGATGAAACCATACTATGAAAAGTGTCCATGTTCCAATACTTTATTTTAATAACTTCCAAACAAAAGGCAGATATAACGGCACTCACACAATGTGCCAACCCGGCCTCCTAGCGGAGGGAATGGGGGTGTGATCACACCCCGCAGCTTCTCTGATTGGACAATCATTGTGTATGCGCAGCCTATACCAAAGCCTATAAAACTTTAAACAAGGAAAATTTCTTGGTCGTCACCGTCGTCACTGCCTGGACGTTGCTCTTCTCGTGCTGGCTGTTACATCGCCTCTCCGGAAGCCTCGTTGCATCACGAAGCCAACCGCGACCTTCACTTGCCACCGGCTCGACCCCCGAACTGCTTGTGCAACAGCTTAAACAACAAGCCATCGGGTCAACTCATTAGAACTCTGAAGCACTGTCATAACTACAGAATTCCGCAGAGAGCTGAAACTCCAGGAAGGACTTCACCTACGAAACCGCCTCCTCCAACATCCGTATCCCTAGCAACCGACTCCAAGCTTCCCTGAAAGTAAGGAAACCCCTCGTTACCGACGAGGGAATTCCAGCACGTCATTGGAGTTGCTACGCTGATCAATTAGCTTCGCCGGGATTTCCCTTTGAACCAGTCAAGGAAACCAAAGTCCCATTAGAACGCAAGTAACACAAACAAGATTTCTATCCATTGCTGAACTGGTGTGAAATATATTTAAGTAGTAAAGAATAGCGAAATTCTCTGCTTTTATGGTTTCTCTCAGGTTGCAATGCTAAGAACTTAGCAAATGCTAGAAGATGAATCCTTACTCGCTCTCCATCATAACTCTCCTCAAACTGCTTGTGTGTATGTATGTGCGTTTGTTTGTTATATGTAAATTAGTACGTTGTGTTGTAGAGTAGCAATAAACTTTTGTTTCGTTTTTAAGATCCATGTTGGTGTGTTGTGTGCTTTATAAGTTAACGTCTCAGCTTCAGATATTGCTACCTTGCTTATTAAATAATTAGATACTGTTTATATTGTTATTGTTGGCCACGTAATAATATAATACAGGATTGCTTTACATTGACTATTCTATTTGCTGGACATATGAGTAGGTTAAGTGTAAGCTTTGAATAATTCTATATGACTCACGTTTGAATCTTTAGATTCGAATCCCCAAAGTTTAAATGTGATTTAAACCAAAGAGCTGATTCTTACACACGTAAAACAAGGAATTAAAATTGTACATAAATTTCAAGGGTAACACTTTAGTTTAAGTAATAATTCACAATATTAACTGGGATATTACATGCTTATTAATAAGATATTAGCTGTTTATTTATAAACTGATCTTATTCTACATCCCAACTACTACCTTACACTGTCAGAAATAAAGGTGCGTGAGCTGTCACTGGGGTGGTACCTTTTCAAAAGGTACAAATTTGTACCTTAAAGGTCCATATTAATACTTGAAGGGTACATATTAGAACCTAAAAAGTACAAAAACATTCCTCTTAAAATTTTTAGGTACTAATATATACTTTTGAGGTACCACTATGGACCCTTTAAGTACAAATGTGTACCTTTTGAAAAGGTACCACCCCAGTGACAGCTCGTGTACCTTTATTTCTGAGAGCGTACTAACTATAAATGAGCTGCTAATTAGGAGTTTATTGAGCTAAAAGTCTTACAGTAGGTAATGGTTTGTTATTAGTGTGAATTATAATACATTAAACATTACACCAGCGGTACCCACACTTTTTCAGCATGTGAGCCACTTATAAAACCATAAATAAATGACCAAGTTAAAATTATCTACCTAATATTAAAATGCAAAACATTTATTTATTTATAAACATATTGAAAATGCTGTATATGTACAATATATATTGATGTATCTTGCATAACTGTATGAACCCATATTGTGCAAAAGCCTACAGCCTTACTCTGATGACTTGGAATCAGCCAGGGAAGCATGGTCCGGACAGTAGCTGTAGCTGACAGTCATGGTGGAACGATACTTTGGATTTAACCACACCAACTTCGCTAAGTGCTGCAAAACTATAGCTGCTAGTTTTGCAGCACTTAGCAAAATTGGTGCAGTTTTACGCACATGCGTGGTTACCCATGTGTCGAATGGTCAGATATCAGACTGGCTACCCTGTATGTAAATCAAGCGACAAATTTTCAGTGAGTATGGATGATAGACTGAAATCAATTTTTTAATGCCATGCGATCTACCCAGGCAACCTTTGCTATCGAGCGGCAGATCGCTATCGATGCTATATCGATGTATTGGGGACCGCTGCATTATACTGTACATTATAATAAATATAAAATGATTTTAAAAATTATATTAATATTAAAGTGTGATAATTTCATAAGACATTGATTTATAATTAACAATTGCACATATGTAAAGCATTAACAAAGCAGTACCTATAACATTAATATAATAATTATATATTTACAAAATTATTTCATAATTATATATTTTAAAATAATTTTTTTTTTTTTAAATAACACAGCTGAAACTCATGAGGACTGATTACCTGGACTATAAACACAACACACATACTCCTTTGCTAAGTCTTGCATCTTGTAAGTGAGCATTTCGATTCGTTATCCTTGTCTTGCCTTACCATGTTTTTGACCCTTCTGGATTACATTCATGCTCCTGTCTGTTCCTGTTTGGACCATGCCTGTACGACCATCCCAAAATAAAGATGCATATGGATCCTCACCTTTGTTGTCAACCTGGCTCATTAGAATCAGATATCTATGGCAGCCCAATTCTGCAACAAAACAAATTATAATAATATCAATAATAATAATAATAATAATAATAATAATAATAATAATAATAATAATAATAATACAGGTTATTGCTACAAATTCACAATTCTGAAGTTTTTTATCCAAATTGTTAGCTGTAAACTCAAAATTGCAAATTATTAAGTCAATATTGTGAGATTTAAATTCTGACAAATAAAGCTACAATCCCGAGTTATAAAGCTTGAATACTAAGAAATAAAGTCACTATCGCATGATAAAGTCAGAATTCTGAGGTAAAAACTCACAAATTTGCATGATATAAGGCCAGAATTCTGAAAAATAAAGTCGCAATTGCATGATATAAAGCCAGAATTTGAAGAAAGTCACAATTATTAGATATGAAGCCAAAATTACGAGATAAGTCACAAATCCGAGTTATAAAGCCAGAAATATGAGAACTTACATTTACTAGATGTAACGTCCGAATTAAAAGATAAATAGTTGCATTTCTGATTTATAAAGAAAGAGTTATGAAATAAAAAGTTGCAAATCCATGTTATATAAAGCCAGAATTATGAGAAATAAGTTTGCAATTGCATGATATAATGTCAGAATTCAGAGATAAAAAGTCATAAATCTGAGTTATAAAGCCAAAATTCAGAGAAAAAAATATATAGTCAGAATTTTGAGATAAAAATTCACAAATGTGAGTTATAAAGCTGTAATTCTAAGAAATAAAGTCACACTTACTAAATATAAAGAATTATAAGATAAAAAGTCGCAACTCCGAGTCATAAAGCCAGAATTCTGAGAAATAAAATCGCAATTGCATGATTTAAAGCCAGAATTCTGAGATAAAATGTCAAAAATCTGAGTTATAAATCCAGAAATCTGAGAAATAAAATCGCAATTCCGTGATATAAAGTCAGATTTCTGAGATAAAAAGTCACTAATCTGAGTTATAAAGCCAGAATTCTGATAAATAGTTGCAATTGTGTGATATAAAGCCAGCATTCTGAGAAATAAAGTCACAATTCCAAGCTAAAAATCCAGAATTTCGGAAAATGAAATTGGAAAACCGAGTTATAAAGTCAGAATTCTGAGAAACAAAGTCACAATTTAAGTTATAAAGTCAGAATTCTGAAAAACACGGCTTGATTTTTTTGATTACCAGCCACTGTGGCTAATAGTTTTCCAACATTACTAGCCACTCTGCATTTTCACTAGCCACAATTTTGTTGTTGGGAAAATATATTTCATATGCATAAATGTGACTTTGTCATGCTAAAATTACTTGATTTAGATTGTGTGTTAGGTCCACATGCCTCCTCATTCATTTCACTTTTTGTGTGTTGTGTATGAGCTTGCTCAATGTGCATGAGCAAATGGTCATTGTTTTATAGTGTCGTATTACAATTAGTTTTTATTTTACATCACTTTTCAGAGGTCAAATTGAAGGATTTACCAAATTTATCTGACCACACCAAACATAAATAAACTATTATTTCTTATGCACAAATTTTAAAATGCGTCAAAACAAGCAAAATATATCTGTATACTATACTTTTTATTCAACAAAACATTTCTTAAATAGACAATTGACATTTAAAAAATAATTATTGTCAAGTATCTAAAACTATGCACAGTAATCTGTCCTGGCTAAAGGTCCCAGATCACCAGTTAACTACACATAAACAGGGAGTTAAGCAATGTAAACAATTTGTAAAAAATTATCATTTAAACATATTAACAAAAATAACTGTTAGCAAAAGAAAGCAGGTGAAAAACACACCACGTGTGATAATGAAAGGATGATCTCACGCACAAGGTTAACGTTAGGCCAATAATCTGTTCAAAGAATGGTTAAAGCGAAAGCAACTGGCGCTGCTTACAAAAAGACAAATCTGGAGCTCTTGAAAGCAGCAAGACTGTGGGTGTCTAGCAAGCGGCAACCTCCCGCTCTCCCTCAGGAAGCCAATACGGAAGTAACTAAAACTGCAATTCATCGACTCGCCTAGGGGGGCTGGCTCCAGGAAGTCCAAGTGCTTTCCTTCCGCATTGGTGAATTGGCCATTTTTACAGCTGATAAAAAAACATGTTTACAGCCTGGTACAAACGATGGCTTTGGTGCATATAGCTTATATTACCCTTCATGACAAGTGTGAGAGGGGTGAATTTTTTTATAACTCATCCGTTTCGTTTTTATTACGTTTTATTAAGTCTGCATAAATAAGGATGTGGCCACTTGAGTGACAGCTAGGTCTCGCTGCTCGCTGTCTCGTCACCTCAGCTGATTCTGGCTAATTAGCTGCTGAGCTCGGCATATACATCATATTTTTGTTTTGGTTAATGTTTCTTTACACCGTCAGTTGCCTTTTGGAATTATTTCCTGCAATATTCAGATGATATGGCATGCTGTGTGGACTTAATTGTGCTTACAAACCATTCACATGGCCTCCATTTCCCAGGTGAGTGAAATTATATACCTATATACCATCTCTATAAATGTATTTGTTTTATTTAAGATCATTTATCATTTAAATGTTCTTTAGACCTGTAATGCACTCCAGAATCTGACAGATTGATTAGCTCTAGGCTATAAAACAGTCATCTGAAGCGTTGTCATACAGTGTTAAGTCTGGATTTTATAAACAGCCTTGCATTTACTAACACAGACTATATCTGAAGTGTTTGATAGTATTTCGCGTTTTCCTCCTATCGAAAAATGTCATAAGAACAATGTTTAGTGGCTCAATGTGTTACAGCAGTGTTTTTAAAAGACTAAACACTTTATTGATATAGTGTACAACTAAGCTCATGTGGTCAGAACACAAACGAGTCGCAGATAATGAAGTATTCAGCGTTCTCCCATAGTAAAAAGTCTGTCTAAGCCAGGTCTAAGCAAAATGCTTAGAATCCAGCAGGTGTCTGTAGCTCTGCTCACTCTCGGCCTCTTTGCCCTTATTTGGTATCCGGCGTTTGGTGCAATGACGCGCTAACAAAATGGCGACGGTTGGCCGCGCCTACTTGTAGCTTCTTTTGCAGTGTTCAGAAACCTATGGGTGACGTCATGGATACTACGTCCATATCTTTTACAGTATATGGTGTCTAGTCTATTTGAAAGAAGACCTATAACACCAGTTGTGTTTATAGGCACGGTTGCTTCACGCCATAGATATATACATTAGATGTCGCCTACTCTGCTGTTGTCTATTAGCAGGAATGTGTCAATAGAGACGCCATTTTAGTACAGGGTAGCTCTCCTTTGAAATGAATGCGGGACCAAGGTGCAGTGGAGGACTGTGGCCATCCAAAGCCAGAGATATACATATAAACACATATATCTATAATCGGGACGTTTTCCCAGTGGTCGGTATGCAAATATTTTTTTAATATACGAAGAATTATAATTTTACATCACTTTTCTACATTGATGGATGTGACCGCACGGGCATTGCAAACAAAGAGCGAGTGTTTGTGCGCATGGAAATGTACTATCCTCCCTCCCTCCCTGTTAAATTTGATCTAATCCATGTCCTGAAACACAGCCCCCTCTCCTGCTTTTACTTCTCATTCTGACGGAGGGAGTGATTTGTTTGTGAATGAATCCCCATTATGAATGACCCCTTCACTTAGCTGACAATAATACAAGTTTGTATGTCTGGCACCGCAGCATCTTATTGTCATATTTTATAACATTGTTTGCTTACTTTAGTCAACAAAACTAGCATAAGCCTAGTATTTAGTGCGAGTTAGTGCTCCTTTGCCTTATGGTCAGTGCAGTAAGGGACTGTATTATCATCAGTAACATTAATTGTTAAGCAAAAAAGTTCATAACATACAAAAACGTAAAAAACCGAAACCTTATCCATGAGATGTTCTGCCTTTGTGCTTTGTTTTCTTTGTTTGCTCGTTACTATACCCGTACACAGCACTAAAGTCCAGCATCTTCACATTGGCACACTGTCTTGTCTAGTGCGGTTGAATGACTTTTGTCCTAGGAGCACAGTACAAATGTGACCGCGCTATTGACGCATGCTCAGGGACGTATGTGATATCTAGTGTATATATCTATGGCTTCATGCAAGGAAACGGGAGCGCGCATTCGGTATTCACCTGCTTTCTTTTGCTCACGCAGACACAGTTATTTTTGTCAGTCGTGCTGCTTCTCGATTCTAAAATCGCATTTGCACGCATATTGGGCCATCTTTATTGTCGAACCCTGCTTTTAAAGGGCCACGAAACCCCCCTGTCTCAGCAGGGTGTTTTCACACCTCTAGTTTGAAAAAAGTCAGTAAAGTGGGCGTGTCCAGCTCTGGGAGTGTGGGAATGTCGGGGGAGGGAAAGAGGGAAGGACTTGCAAAGAAGGGAGCTTCCATTTGGGCACGTGCTGATTTCACAGGCAAAACATACACACAGACGCAGTATGTTTGATACCGCACGGCTAGTGGGAGAAGAAAATCCTCCGCATTTCTCTGTAACTTATGTACTCGGTAGGTAGCGTCAGAAAGCCGTGTGTGTATAGACTATCCTGTCACAAAATGTGGCGAAAATCCTGCACGACGGGAATAGTTTGTGTTTACATGTTTACACTCGGAGAGCAGCATTTAAAGCGGATCTTTCAGTCTATAATATTGTACTGTAATATTGCAGAGATATTAACATACTGTAAACTTAGTAACTAAATCATTTTGACTGAGGTATGTCTTTAAAAACTGAAAGAGCACTGCTGACGATACAAACTAATTTTGCAATCTGGGTTAAACAAAGGGCACTGCACTGCACCAAATCTGTAGACAGACAATCAAACTGGAACTGTGTCTTTTTTAAAAGGAGACGAGCGGCAAATCCGGATTTCACCATTTTCAGATGCGAAAAACTCTCGGGTAAAAATGTTTGCGCGCACTGTAATCCACACGTGAGTCCAGCAGCTCTCTCATAAAAGGGAAAAATGAAAACAAAACCTTCGTTGCAGCACACAAATAAATGCAACACCGACGACCCGTGTCTCCAAATTCTAGTTCTTTCACTTGTTTTGGCAACACAACGTAGCGTCTCTCTGCCTTCTGAACGCTGTAAACAGGTAAACAGTCTCCGGAGCTATCATGCATATTAATGAAGTTTCACGTCATACACAATAGAGCGCGCTGATTGGTTTGAAGCACGTCTTTGTCATGAATTAATGTTGCACACTCAGATACGTCACAATGTTCTCGAAAAGACAGACAGCCACTCTCCAGGCTGGATTTACACCTATGTATCTCATGGCCGTGACGCAGCTTCAAAAATTAGTTTCAAACCGGAAGAACGAATTTGCTCAAAATAACGCAAAAACAACTAATTTTCACTTTTTAGTGCAATATATGTGTCCTAATAGTGTTTATAGCAGCGTGGGACACAGATATGACTGTCAACAGCTCAAAAAATGTGTTTTGGTGTTTCGTGACCCTTTAAGAAAGCTACAATTTAAACATTATTTTTAACCAGCCGAAGTGGCCAGTGGAAATGTCTGTCTAACCTACCACAACTGAAATCTACCCGCATTTGGCAGGTGTAAATGTCAAGCCCTGCTGAGAAATAAAGTCACAATTGTGTGATATAAAGCCAGAATTCTGAGATAAAAGGTCACAATTCTGAGTTATAAAGCCAGAATTCTCAGAAATAAAATCGTTAATCCAAGTTTTAAAGTCAGAATTTTGAAAAATAAAGTCGCAATTCTGAGATATAAAGCCAGAATTCTTGGAAATAGTTGCAGTTGCATAATAAAAACTCACAATTGTGAGATTGTCCTGGAGTCCGCTCGGTGTAGAACCATATACACGACATGCATTACCTAATAAGCTACTGGCTGATGCTAATCACCCACAGCATCCACTAATCCAGCGGACACACTTTAAGATCAGTACAGACGCTGTTAGCTCAGACTGGCTAATGAGCGGCAGAATTCACCACTTTGATGTCTTTAGTGACGCGTTTCTCCATAACTCACACACATCTCACATTAATGGCCGGCGTCTCAGAGGGGAAGCTGATAACAGGTGCAGAAATAGACCTGAACACCCGTCTCCACTGAGCGCTTCTACAAGAAATCTTGAGCTTATATCATCAGTGTTTTTCCTTTAGCATAGGTGAGCAGGTTCACTATAGCTGTGTTTCCGTCCAAAAATGTGTATTAGGCTTATGCGCAAATGTTGAATATCCTAGAACACATTTGCAAATAAAGCACCCTTTCCGTCCAATGAGTCTTGGCTGCATTTTTACTGTATGGTTCAAGTGACCCAATTCTGATTTTGTTTCTTCCATGTGGCACAGACCGAATTCAGGCCCATGTACATGTAAGCAGTAAGAAAATCCAACCCAGGCCGTTTATTGATACGTACCCCTATATACATTTCTGGAGATCATAAAATAAATCCCAGGAGGTCAGTTTTTTGCAGTTGTTGTTTTTGCGAATGCACCAGAGGCCGCTGTGTACGCTTTTCAGATCTCAAACTTCTCTCGCGAGTGCCATTTGCACCTGCTGTTCTCACGTAAATCCAGCAGAGGCCACTGTCGATTGACTGACTGACTGACTGACTGACTGACCTTTTGATAACCCCACCCACCGTGATGGATTCGGATTTCTGCCTTCTAATTCGTCCCAGCCTGGATCAACATTTATCCTTTTTCTCATTACTTTACTAATATGATTATTTGAATAATGAATAAAGTTAACACATTGCTTAATGTAAGAATGTTTTGAACTAGTTTGATAAGACAGCTGAGAGTATGAAGAAACAACCTTGGGTTTTTATAACAGATTGTCTCTTGCATGCATATATGATCTGATGGGTCAGTTCTACAGGTCTGAGACCAGCTTTTAATTGTCTACGGGCGACTTGACCCAAGCCTCTTGTCTGGATCTTTATCTGGATTCAGATACGACCCCACATTGACGTACATATTTAGAATTGTTTATCTTTGTTTTAACCAATCAGAACCTGTTACCTGAATCACACCCTTTCTGGTCTTGTGTAGAGAGTATAATTGTTATTGATTTGTGACTGTAAGCAGAGCGGCCTAGGAACTCATTGCGAGTGTTTAAGCTGGCTTCATCTTTAACCATGTGGATGGATGATAACAGATTTCTGAGCCTACCAGTAGGCGCAGGAGGCCCCTACTGGCCCATATCCATCAGCTGATAACCACTGCTAATGCCCGTTCAATCTAGTAATAACATTAGAAGCAGGTGATAATTGTTGTTTCAAAACAGCTTTACAAAAGGTGCACGTTACTGCATTACAATCAAATTCTGACAAGTGAAGGTTATAGGTCACCATAACGTTATTAGTTACTAATAACTTTAGCTAATAACTAGTGACTAATAGTTTTTAATAAAGTTATTTTATATAAACAAGGTTAACCTGCAATTTTACACTATCTGACAAGTAGAAGTCTTGTCGCCTAGCCAAGTTTTATGAACAACAGATAATAACTTGACTTCTAGTTGATCATTTGGTATCAGTAGTGACTTATACAGTATGAAAGGCAAAGGCCTCTAGATTACGCTTATTTTGCCCAAATAAAATATGATCATGTCTTGATTTTTAATTATTTCATTAGGACAGTAAGGTCTAACTTTGCTTAGACAAAAGTCTTGTCACTTAACAGAAATAATGTCCAGTAGAGAATATAAAGTCATGGTGCAGTGGAAAAAGAATTAATATTGTGTATGACTCCCATGAGCTTGGAGGACTGCATCCGTACATCTCTACAATGACTCAAATCACTGATTAAAAAGGCATCTAGGAAGCATTCTTGCAGGACTCACAGATCTTATCCCAGACATCCTCAATAATGTTCATGTCTGGTGACTGTGCTGGCCAATCCTGGAGCACCTTGACCTTCTTTGCTTTCAGGAACTTTGATGTGGAGGCTGAAGTATGAGAAGGAGCGCTATCCTGCTGAAGAATTTGCCCTCTCCTGTGGTTTGTAATGTAATGGGCAGCACAAATGTCTTGATACCTCAGGCTGTTGATGTTGCCATCCACTCTGCAGATCTCTCACATGTGCCCATACTGAATGTAACCCCAAACCAGGATTTTTTCCTAACAAAACTTGACTGATTTCTGTGAGAATCTTGAGTCCATGCAGGTTCCAATATGTCTTCTGCAGTATTTGTGATGATTGGGATGCAGCTCAACAGATGATTCATCAGAAAAATCTACCTTCTGTCACTTTCCCAAATGATCAACTAGAAGTCAAGCTATTATTGTTGCTCTTACAACTGGGATAGATAACGAGACTTTTGTCAGGTAGTGTATAGTATTTAGTTGATGTCTATGTGTACTTGTGTGTTGTCCTCAAAGTATTTTATCAATCGATGAATCCATTAAAAGACTCCTCTGTCAAGCTCCTAAAGTTTGCAGACGACACCACATTTATCGGCCTCATTCAGGACGGTGACGAGTGTTTTGAACACGCTCAAAACAGTGGAGATGATAGTGGACTTCAGGAGAAACCCCCCTGCTTTCCCCCCACTGAGCATCATGGACAGCATTGTGGCAGCAGTGGAGTCATTCAGGTTCCTGGGCACCACCATCTCTCAGGACCTGAAGTGGGACACTAACATTGACTCCATTGTCAAAAAAGCTCCACAGAGGCTGTACTTTCTTCGTCAGCTGAGGAAGTTCAACCTCCCAAAGGAGCAGCTGAAACAGTTCTACACCTCCATCATTGAATCAGTCATCTGCACATCAATAACTGTCTGGTTTAGCTCAGCTACCAAATCCGACCTCTGAAGACTACGTCCAATAGTTCGGACTGCTGAGCGAATCATTGGTACAACCCTCCCTACTCTCCAAGAACTGTACTTATCCAGAGCGAGCAGAAGGGCTGCCAAAATCACTCTGGACCCCCACACCCAGCACACTGCCTGTTTGAACTTTTACCTTCTGGTCGACTCTACAGAGCACTGCGCACCAGAACAGCCCGACACAGAAACAGTTTCTTCCCTCAGGCAATCCATCTCATGAACACTTGATGATGGTAATTGTGGAACCAACATCACTACCTGTTATACACTTTTTTTATACACACATACACTTATTTAACAACACACTTTACATGCCAATTTGCACATAACAGCTGCACATATTATATTGTATATAGTAATATAGCTGTACATACACTTGTCAATTTGTATATTTGCATTCACTTTTTAAAATATATTTATTATCTGTTTTCTAGTCCTGTCTGTAATTCTGTTGCACTGTAGAAGCTCTGTCACGAAAATAAATTCCTCGTATGTGTGAACATACCTGGCAATAAAGCTCCTTCTGATCTGATTCTGATTAATCCATTCAAAAACAAATACAAAAGTAAGAAGAGCAATTAAAAACAGCTCCACTCTGCATCGGTTAGGGTTAAAGCAGTTGCTGCCAAATATATAACAAGCCAGAAACATTAAATCACTGCAATAAAGACCCAATCAACAACTCTTGAGTATTTGCTTACTTGAATCCAATCAGTAATTTTTTTCTTCTTCACTTTTATGCCAGAGTTATTTACTCAAATGCACTCGATCCAAAAGAACTGACAGAAGCATTTCCATGCTCATCAGCCGAGCTACAGGAACACATTAGGTATTATTCGAACTAAATTACGTCTTAGCTTAAAAGTCGATGGTGTCAATTAATTCATGGGCAGAGAGTACATTGCTGCGAAATTCAATCACCTGTTTGATTTTGAGGCCTGCTTTGGTTCCCATGGAGGTATTGATTGTCTGCCAAAGTTCTTAGAGAAGGTTCTCTCAAATTGAAAACTTATAAATCTGAGGGCTGAAAATTAAAAGCGACAGGACATTTTGACCCAACTGGAGCATGATTAAATTGAGTAGCCACTTTATTAGGAAAGGGAACGTTAAATAAGAAGAGTGAAGCACCACTGACCAAAGCAGACGGGACATTTTGACCTCTCTTTGGGCATTAAAGCCTTGTAGTCATATCTTGTGTCGTCTGGCCCTTTTGATGTCCAGGATATGATTCATGCGGTTCAGTAAAAGCAATTCAGAATAACTTGTGCAAGTGCATGTCAAGTGATATGTAATTAGACTATTTTAGTCCTAATCCAGGGCTATAAACCTGATCTTCATTTAAAGTACATTCAATGGTTTTACATCAGCAAAGAAAACAGTCCTATTAGTAAAAATAATAATATAAATAATAACATTAATAATAATAATGATAATAATAATAATAGTATTAATAATAGTAATAATAATAATAATAATAATAGTAATAGTAATAATACTGTAGTAGTAATGATAATAATAATAATAATAATAATAATCATTCATTCATTCATTCATTTTCTTTTCGGCTTAGTCCCTTTATTAATCTGGGATCGCCACAGCCGAATGAATCCCCAACTTATCCAGCACATGTTTTACGCAGCAGATGCCCTTCCAGCCGCAACCCATCTTTGGGAAACATCCACACACACTCATACACACACATACACTATGGACAATTTAGCCTACCCAATTCACCTGTACCGCATGTCTTTGGACGGTGGGGGAAACCGGAGCACCCGGAGGAAACTCATGCGAACGCAGGGAGAACATGCAAACTCCACACAGAAACGCCAACTGACCCAGCCGAGGCTCGAACCAGTGACCTTCTTGCTGTGAGCCGACAGCACTACCTACTGCGCCACTGCGTCGCCATAATAATAATATTAATAATAATAATATTAATAATAATAATAATAGTACCAATAATAACAATAATAATAGTAATAATAATAGTAATAGTAATAATAATAATGATGACAATAATACTAATAATAATAATAATAATAATAATAATAATAATAATAGTAATAATAATAATAATAATACTAATAATAACAATACTAGTAAATACTAATAGTGATAATAATAATAATAATAATAATAATAATAATAATAATAATAGCAATAATAATAGTAATAATAATAATAATAGTAATAATAATAGTAATAGTAATAATAATAATAATAATAATAGTAATAATAATAATAATAGCAATAATAATAATAATAGCAATAATAATAATAATAATAATAATAATAATAATAGCAATAATAATAATAATAATAGTAATAATAATAATAATAATAATAGTAATAATAATAATAATAATAATAATAAAAATAATAGCAATAATAATAATAATAGCAATAATAATAATAATAATAATAATAATAATAGCAATAATAATAATAATAATAATAATAATAATAATAATAATAATAATAATAATAGCAATAATAATAATAATAGTAATAATAATAATAATAACAATTATAATAATTATAATAATAATAGCAATAATAATAATAATAGCAATAATAATAATAATAATAATAATAGTAATAATAATAATAATAATAATAATAGCAATAGTAATAATAATAGTAATAATAATAGTAATAATAATAGTAATAATAATAGTAATAATAATAATAATAATAATAATAATAGCAATAATAATAATAATAATAATAATAATAATAATAATAACAATAATAATAGTAGTAATAATAGTAATAATAATAATAATAATAATAATAATAATAATAACAATAATAATAATAATAGTAGTAATAATAGTAATAATAATAATAATAATAATAATAATAATAATAATAATAATAATAATAATAATAATAATAATAATAATACATTTTATTTGTAATGCGCTTTTCTTACATTCATCTTTATTTCTATAGTTCTTTTACAATGTAGATTGTGTCAAAGCAGCTTAACATAGAAGATTATAGTAAATTGAAACTGTGTCTGTCCAGTTTTCAGAGTTAAAGTTCAGTTCAGTGTGGTTTGCTGAAAGTTCAAACACTGAAGAGCAAACTCATCGATGCGCAGCTTCACAAGTTATGAACCACGTAAGCCAGTGTCGACAGCGGTGAGGAACAAACTTCACCAACTGACGAAAGTGAAGGGGAAAAAAAACCTTGAGAGAAACCAGACTCAGTTGGGTACAACCATTTTTGGGTACGAACTGAAAAGCGCTACAAGGCAAAATACAAACAATACAAGGCAAAATCCCATCAAGTTTTTCAGCAACTCTCTAATGCATCCTTGACTTTGAACTTAGCAAAATGTGAATTCGGTAAAGCTACAGTAAACTACTTGGGTAAAAAGGTAGAAAAAGGTGAAGTTCGTCCTGTAGAGGCAAAAGTTGCTGCCATTCAAGAATTTCAAGCATCTAGTACTCGACGTGAGTTAAGGAGGTATGTCAGGGTATTACAGAAGTTTCTGTAGGAACTTTTCCTCTGTTGCTAAACCACTGACTGATCGCCTTAGCCAGTCAAAAACTTTTGCTTGGACAGTGGAAAGTCAGGCTGCTTTTGAAACGATCAAACAGCTACTGTGTAGTTCTCCAGTGTTGGCAGCTCCTGACTTTACTCTTCCTTTTAAGTTGGAGGTGGATGCCAGTGCAGTCGGAGCAGGGGCTGTGTTGTTGCAGAAGGATGGAGAAGGGGTTGACCATCCAATTAGTTTTTTCTCTAGGAAGTTTAATAAGCAGCAGTGTAACTATGCAACCATTGAGAAGGAGGCTTTGGCGTTACAACATTTTGAGGTGTATGTTGGGTGTACCACCTATCTAGTCATCGTATACACAGGCCACAATCCTCTCACTTTCTTGTGTCGAATGTACAACCAGAATCAAAGGCTGATGCTGTGTGCTTTAGTAGTTCAAAAATACAACATTGAGATTCGACACAAGAAAGGAGTGGACAATGTGGTAACTAACTTATTCTTTTGCATGTACAAACATAATTTTAAGTGGTGGGGTGTTACATGCCTGGGGGTGTTGCTCAGTTGTTCCTTCCTCCCATTTCCGTTTTTAGTTGCTGTCTGCTGTTCTTCTAAAAATCTAGGTGTTCCGATTGGCTCGAGGAGTTCTTACGAGTGGACCAATCAGAAGAGGATGGGGGTCATTTAAGCGCTCCAGTGATGACTCGGACCAGATTAGAGGAGGGATCCTTGTCTCGTCGCTGCTGTGTCTTTCTGTGCGACATTTGTGCCCGTTTTGTTCTCTGGTTCACTTCAAGTGCTTTTGAGTTGTACATCTGTCCAGAACGTCCATACTAATCCTGCTTAAATCTACTAAAAGGGAAGTGAAGTACGTAACGTGACTTACATTTTTACACACATGAGTTGATTCTCTGTTATTCTATTAGGTCAGAAGCAGGTGCTACTCTTTGTATGTTTCAGGGTTTCTGCAGATATCATAATGTCAAATTTAAGACTTTTTAAGACCTTTTTAAGACCATTAAGAATTAAATTTAAGACCTATATCACAATGCGAGAGAAAATGCAAAATCACAAAATTAGTGGTACAATAAATTTATTTAAATTGAACAGTAAAGACAGGTTAGATGGACCACTGAACTACAAAAAAAAGTCTTAGTTAAGGCTGATTTATACTTTCGCTGGCGGCGCATCGCGCACCTCCGCTGACTGTGCGCGCACATCACGAACGGACAAGGCTTTTATACTTGATGCGTTCGCCGTTGTGATATTCTTTAAAACGACAGGGGCCGGTCAAAAGAAACCCACCGTAAAGTCAGACGGATAAACAGAGATGTAGTACGTTTCCGGAAGTACGTCATATCATCAATATTGTTCAAGATTTTAAAACTAATTATTTTGTATTATTTTTATAATTTATTATAATGATTATAAAGATTTTTATAACCATTCTAGATTTTTTAAATCAAACTTTGATGCATCACTTGCTGTTGTTCATATCTCGGACAGTTCTATCTATTATAGTTAAAAATCAATAACAAGAGAAAATGGGTTGCTCTACAATTATATTTTTTATTATTGTAAGAATAAAAGCAAAAAAAAAAAAAAAAAACTTACTAAAAATACTGAAGTATTTTTTATTTTGATCACTCAACAATTCACACATTACTGTCTGGCTAGTTTCTGTCCTATAAAGGCAATAATGGTCCAACATTCCTGATCATTATCACCAATAAAGCTCAGAGTTTGGGCATCAGTATATTGGTTCATATATTCATATATTAATATATGGTTCATATATTCTTTTCCGGTTATCAAAGACATACTTTGTCACTTAATTTTAGCTTGTAGCTATTAACCACAGGGGTCTCCACTTTTGCCATGGCATCTTTTTTGTTTTAACAAACTACTTATCCCTCAGCGTTTTCCAAACTTTTACAAAAACTTTCCTCCTTTTCCACGGCTGTTGCAATTTCTAGCCAAGAATTATTGGTCATCTGGTTATCTCTATGATGATCACGCATGGACGGATCATAAAGATATCTGTACAGTCGTACCTGTTTCAGATAAAATCTCTTCAAAGTGTTTCATATTCAACACAAATCAAATGCGGCACCGCACAAACTGTTCACCCGAAATCTGTTCACGCTGCCAGCCAAAATCATGTCGTGTGCACCAAAAGCGAACCTCCGCAAACACAGCGATGACGTCACATTCGCTGCGCGCACTGGGCCCAATAACAGAAAGCTGATTTTCTATTGCATGCTGGTCTAATTTGTAGTTGTTATACCGCAAATTACATTAGGACTAGTGAAGTTAAGGACTACAACACCATGAAAACCTAGCAATAACAACAAAAAATAATTTAAATGAGCATTAGATTTAGCGTTACATGGACATCGGAAAAAATAAGACCTGTGCAAAAATATTTAAGACCTGGAACAGCGAATTTAAGACTTTTTAAGGTCTTAAATTACAATTTTTAAATTTTAGACTTTTTAAGACCCCGCGGAAACCCTGATGTTTGTCAAGTGAGTGCAGTTGAGTAAGGGGTGTGTGACGCAGAAGATGTTTTTTTTTCTATTTTCAGATTTCTCTTTAGTTATTTAGAGGTGGAGAGAGATTAGTTAGCGGGCGTTTCATTTGTTATTTTCTTTGATTTGGCACCGCTTATTTTCCTTCCCTCTAATCAGGTTTGTTTTAATTGATTTGTTTGCTTATTTTGCATTTATTGTCCACATTTGTAAATATAGTTTGGGTGATTAAATATTCTTTTTTTCTTTATATTTATTGTAAATAAAGCGAACCACTTTTTTTCCACGTCCGTTGTCTGTGTCGATCCATAGCAGCTAAGGTCTCAGGGGAATTTTTTAAATATTGGGATGTCATAATTATGTTTAGCCCTTTTCATCCTCCAAACCACACAATGCATACTGTAACAAGCAGAAACAGCACAACTATAAAAGATACAAAAAAACAAAAACAATATGAACCATAAGATAAAAAATTAAATGAAAAAGTTAACAAAAATGATCATTCTGAGTTAAAAGCAATGCTAAAAAGGTGAGTCTTAAAACAGTTCAGAGAAGCGGCATTTCTAATGCTGATGGGTAGGGCATTTCACAGCTTATGCACACTGTATGAGAAAGCCCTACCACCCATGGTCTTGAGTTTACAGTGTTGCAGTTAGTTTTTAGAGGCAGATTTATTAGTTTTTATTAGTTTTATTAGTAGTTATTTTATTTTCAAATTGTTCAGTTTTAGAGACCGGTGGCAATAGCAAACATGTTGTGTTGTGCGGTAGGATGCCAAATTCGATCACACTGCTTTTAATGGCAACCGCAGACGTCTTTGGCTAAAAGGAAGCTGAATCGTGTGATGACCTAATTAAAAATGCTCGACTCTGCAGTTCTCATTTTATATCAGGTAAGTTCATGCTATGCTGAATCATACACATTACTCGTTATGATTTCAGCAAAAACTGTTACATATGCTAAGAATGAAACGTAAAAGTGTAAGTTCACATACCCTGTCGTACAGGTGCAGTTCACTGTCAGAATGCAGTTTTTCTTGTTGATGATTACCCAGGCCTTGTACAGATCCGTCTTCTTTTCTTGTCTTTGGCTAGGCAGAACCTCAGTTTTTAGCAGTACATAGTTTTGAATCTGGCAATCAGAGAACATTATTTCTTGCACATGACCACCAGAATAACATTGTAGGCATCCAAAGACGTGTAGGCCTTTAACTTCAATCTTGTAAAATCCCTTGGAGTTTCAATGAGATAGTTGTATATATTTCGGGCTGGATGCTTGGCCATTTCGTCTTATCCAATATCCATTGGGAGAGTGCGATCGCAAATGGACCTGTCAGACGAACGTCGCTCACTTTAACATTAATTTTGCAGAATAACTGCTTATCACTGGGTGACAAGCTGTTATAATACGCTGAAAGCGTTATGTAAATAATATATATATAATATGTAATTAATATAACTTATTTTTTAAGACAACAACAAACTCTGTACCGCATCAGATGTCATTGCCTCACTGTAAATGCTAGCTCTCCCTTTTTTTCCTGCATCCTGAATGTTTAAAAACATGGTAATTTGTCTATTAGTTTTAGTTTTTTTCTAAATAAGGATATTTGTTAGGTGCAAGATACAAAATCATCAGAATAAATATTGTATAATAAAAACTCAGCCATACATTTTTTGAAACCTGTATTCAGAGGACACATAACGACTATCATCTACCACTATCTACCCATCTTCAAATTCAAATACAACAGCCCACAAGATAGCAGCCTTAAGTACAATATGTGTGCAAGGCTGCTTCTGAGGTTAGATACACAGTAGTGATGGGAAGTTCAGATATAGGACTCAACATACCAAAATTATGTAGTCAGCAATAGTCATTTCAGTCAGTTAAAACATCACTATAATCTGAAAAATGTCTTACAGTAAAGTTTTGCAACCCAACTGAATCATGATTCACTTATTTAAATTCCAATACGATTTTCTGTTATGAAATAAACTTACGTAATTTCGCCAGATCCTCTCATTTAAACCCTCAGTTTACCCGCGCTGCAGTTCATGTTTAGTTCAGTCACAGCAGGCTGTCATTTACTATGTGTGTTTGGTTCACTGAATCACGCATGCGCAGTAATATAATTTCACCACTTCTCAAATTTGAACTTAGTGTAACGTTACGTAATAACTGAATAACAGTATATATTGGATTATTTAGAGTGAGAGGGGGTATTAGGCTTGTTAAAAAGTAAGTAGTTTGTGGATAAATGTTTACTGGAGACACGAATCGTTTCAAATGATTCAGTTCGATTGGGTGAACCAGTTCAACTGGTTCACTTAGAAGATCTGGTTTAAAAGATTTCCCATGTGGTCTTAGCTTCAGTGGGCGACCATGTGAGAATTGCAGAGAGCTAGCGTGATACCAATGCTGAAACAATATACAGAGAACGCCCTTAAAGGGCCACGAAACCCCCTGTCTCAGCAGGGTGTTTTCACACCTCTGTCCAGCTCTGGGAGTGTGGGAGTGTCGGGGGAGGGAAAAAGGATAAGATTTTGCATAGAAGGGAGTTAACATTTGGGCACGCGCTAAGTTTGACAGGAAAAACAAACACACAGAGGCTGATTTGATACGGCGAATAAGAGAAAAAAAATCCTCCGCATTTCTCTGTAACTTATGTACTCGGTCAGAAAGCCGTGTGTGTATAGACTATCCTGTCACAAATTGCAGCGAAAATCCTGCACGACGGGAATAGTTTGTGTTTACATGTTTACACTCGGAGAGCAGGATTTAAACAAAGGGCAGTCCACTGCAAACACTTACCAAATCTGTAGACAGACAATCAAACTGGAGCTGTGTCTTTTTATTAAAAGTAGACGAGCGGCATCGATCCGGATTTCACCATTTCCAGATGAGAAAAAGCTCTCGGGTAAAAATGTTCCTTACAAACGCGTTTCTGTCGAGTGTCGCGTGCACTGTAATCCACACGTGAGTCCAGCTGCTCTCTCATAAAGGGAAAATGAAAACAAAACCTTCGTTGCAACACACTAATAACACCTACGATTTTGTCTTGAAATTCTTGTACTTTCACTTGTTTTGGCAACACAACGTGGCGTCTCTCTGCCGTCTGAACAGTGTAAACTGGTAAACAGTCTCCGGAGCTATCATGCATATTAATGAAGTTTCACGTCATACACAATAGAGCGCGCTAATTGGTTTGAAGCACGTCTTTCTCATGAATTAATGCTGCACACTCAGATACGCAAGAACGTCCTAGAAAAGACAGACAGCCACTCTCCAGCTGGATTTACACCCAAGTATCTCATGGTCGTGACGCAGCTTCAAAAATTAGTTTCAAACCGGAAGAACGAATTTGCTCAAAATAACGCAAAAACAACCAATTTTCACTTTTTAGTGCAATATATGTGTCCTAATAGTGTTTATAGCAGCGTGGGACACATATATGACTGTCAACAGCTCAAAAAATGTGTTTTGGTGTTTCGTGACCCTTTAAGAGGACAGATGTCAATAAGGATTTAAAAAAAAAAAAAAATCACACTGAAGAGCTCAAGTACGGTTAATCTTCTTCTTACCCCAAATGAATAATTATAATAATAAAAATACTTCAGCTCTCGCCGTCTTGAGTAATTAAGCCAAATGTGCAAACAGCTTGCTGCAGCTTCTTGACGTCAACCCAATGAACATTATATTTGTGAACTGTACCCAACCTTGAGTTGCACGCATGAGGTCCTACACTCATTGCTTTTTGAGTCTCTGCTGGTCTCCGTGACTGTAGGATAGTCCAGCTCTCAGTGTGTGTCCAGGTCTGGAGAGACACTCGAGCAGAATTAGCCTGGCTGCCGATTCCTGGAAAACCACCAGGAGAAACAACTGGCAGCAAACTCCTTTTCTCTCCTCAAGGTGATGAACATGCCTGGTGGGACCACCTTGAAACGACAAACACACACACACATAACTGTTTGAGCAGAGGCCAAGCAGATGACCGCAGTAGGAGCTGGAGAGAGCCAACGGGACGCCAGCGAGATGCATTACCCATCACAAAGCAGGGATAAATGATGAGCATCGTCGCCATGCAAATACCTGCCACAGAGAATTTACACCCCAGCGGAGAGAATCCATGTGCACAATCTCTCAGATGCCAAATCAAACAGCTCACGGTACCAATTTACCTCTCTCTCCAGCTGTTCAGAATGAATCTGGACACAGATGCGATTGAGACCAATACAACAGCGCTCGCAGATTGGCGTACAGGACACGTATGATGATGCACGCATGGTGTTTTTTGTGCATGCTGGGAAATGCAGAGCGTAATGACAATATGCTGCAACCCAGTCTTGCGTAAAGCAATGCAAACAGCCTGCAGCAATAGACTTTACTATGGGGGTCCCGCTCCCCACGTGGAGGATAAAGCGATGCAGCCGGATAAACATCGCATTGTGTCTGTAGCCTCAGGACTGATGGGAATCTGCTTCTAAATGGAGACGGAACAAAGACGGAGAAGACGTTAAACATGAGAGCAAATGATTGGCCGCCTCACACGGTGATCCAACATGTCATGAAAAGCATGTGTGTTTGTGATCAGAATGTTGAGCTGGGACAATACATTGATGCATTGCGAATCGCGAAATGATTCTCCATTAATTCTGAATTTTTCGGAAAGCATAATGATTCTCATTTGAATGGGCTATATGCAAATGGAGCTAGATCTTGCATTCAAATGTATTATTTTTGAAGTGATCTGGCTCCATATATGCACGACTAGTGTTTTTCAGCCACCGGTGAACTTACGGGGAAAGGTTGCTTGACTATTTTCAATTACATAAGGTTCCTTTCACAGCATCAATGATATAGTTTAATTAAAATGCAATCAGTAAAATAGACTACAGCATTAATTTAGTTGTACAATAGAGATGCGTGGATCAGCTGAAATGTTACCCGAATCCGCGGCTTCATACTAATCATCCACCCGCCTGCACATATAATTTTATCTGATATATATAATTTTATGTGATATATATATATATATATATATATATATATATATAGGTACTACGTCTACGTCCTTACTATTCTATGGACGCGCCGGCCCTGATAACACAGGTGAGAACTGGGTACTGTGTACTATAGTGTTAGTAACTAATGTGAAGTTGTTTCTTTAATATGCTTTCTTTGTATTCTGTTTTTAAATGTTTCTGTTAAGGACTTTTATTTTGGTGTTGTGTCCTCTAAGGAGGAGGGTAATGTGTGTGTGTGTGTGTGAAAAAAGAGCAGGTAGAGTGTGACGGGCTAGGAGACTCGTGTCG
>LR812536.1:8987134-9004634 GCA_903798195.1 Danio kyathit | reverse complement strand
AATAAATATAAATAAATAAAGGTGAATAATAAAGTAGCAACAACAATCATTTGCACACATTTTGTTCTAATCTGAAAACTAGTTTGTTGTGATTTTCAGATCCTCTGTGGCCTGCAGATGTGATCGTAAAGCTGAATCGTGATCATGACGGTGATGTTGAAGGCGATTAAACGCCGCTCATAACGAGTCTCTGAAAGGTTAAAGAAATCAATTGACAACACAACAAGCCGCACTGAGAGACTGGCAGAGGCGATGTGGAAGAACAAATGTGGCTCTCATTTTCCTTAGGATAACATTCATTTTCACAGTCGGTGAGTGGCGATGAAATGCAGCACACAGCTAAACAACGGAGGCAAGTTTAAACAACATTGCTTTCTGGCTACAAATCACTCTGACTGCTTTGTGGATTTTGTTGAAATAAAGTAAATATACTTAACGAGTATGAAATTAGTAAAATTTCACATTAAATAAAACCTACTGCAATATCAGGGAGATTATAGTTCATTAAATTTAAAAAAATATTATATTAATAAAAGTATAATTACAAAATAATAAATAATTCACTTAAAAATATATAAAATATGTAATTATTGAAACACAATCGTTGTTGCTTATATTAGATAAGATTAGATTCAACTTTATTGTCATTACACATGTACAAGTACAAGGAAACGAAATGCAGTTTAGGTCTAACCAGGAGTGCAATAGCAGCAAGTGCAGGATACTGGTATAAGTTATAAAGTGCAGTTATACAGTAGTAAAAGTGTGGTGATATTTATAGATGGATGTACTATAAACATTATATACAGATTGTATTAACTATGAACAGAGATTTATAATAGACAAATATATGTACAGTTTGCTATTATTAATCAGAAGTGTGCAGATAGATAAAAATAATTACAAATGTATATGGAGCACTTCGCGGATTTGTTTTCCTTTTCGCAGGGGCCATGCTAATCTTCTCTGTATCAATCCAAATTTAGTATATGTGCCTCATGTATGTATAGGGAGTGCAGAATTATTAGGCAAATGAGTATTTTGACCACATCGTCCTCTTTATGCATGTTGTCTTACTCCAAGCTGTATAGGCTCGAAAGCCTACTACCAATTAAGCATATTAGGTGATGTGCATCTCTGTAATGAGAAGGGGTGTGGTCTAATGACATCAACACCCTATATCAGGTGTGCATAATTATTAGGCAACTTCCTTTCCTTTGGCAAAATGGAGGACTTGACAGGCTCCGAAAAGTCAAAAATAGTGAGATATCTTGCAGAGGGATGCAGCACTCTTAAAATTTCCAAGCTTCTGAAGCGTGATCATCGAACAATCAAGCGTTTCATTCAAAATAGTCAACAGGGTCGCAAGAAGCGTGTGGAAAAACCAAGGCGCAAAATAACTGCCCATGAACTGAGAAAAGTCAAGCATGTAGCCGCCAAGATGCCTCTTGCCACCAGTTTTGCCATATTTCAGAGCTGCAACATCACTGGAGTGCCCAAAAGCACAAGGTGTGCAATACTCAGAGACATGGCCAAGGTAAGAAAGGCTGAAAAACGACCACCACTGAACAAGACACACAAGCTGAAACGTCAAGACTGGGCCAAGAAATATCTCAAGACTGAAGGTTTTATGGACTGATGAAATGAGAGTGAGTCTTGATGGGCCCGTGGCTGGATCAGTAAAGGGCAGAGAGCTCCAGTCCGACTCAGACGCCAGCAAGGTGGAGGTGGAGTACTGGTTTGGGCTGGTATCATCAAAGATGAGCTTGTGGGGCCTTTTCGGGTTGAGGATGGAGTCAAGCTCAACTCCCAGCCCTACTGCCAGTTTCTGGAAGACACCTTCTTCAAGCAGTGGTACAGGAAGAAGTCTGCATCCTTCAAGAAAAACATGATTTTCATGCAGGACAATGCTCCATCACATGCGTCCAAGTACTCCACAGCGTGGCTGACAAGAAAGGGTCTAAAAGAAGAAAAACAATTGACATGGCCTTCTTGTTCAGCTGATCTGAACCCCATAGAGAACCTGTGGTCCATCATCAAATGTGAGATAATGTGAGATTTACAAGGAGGGAAAACAGCACACCTCTCTGAACAGTGTCTGGGAGGCTGTGGTTACTGCTGCATGCAATGTTGATGGTGAACAGATCAAAACACTGACAGAATCCATGGATGGCAGGCTTTTGAGTGTCCTTGCAAAGAAAGGTGGCTATATTGGTCACTGATTTGTTTTTGTTTTGTTTTTTGAATGTCAGAAATGTATATTTGTGAATGTTGAGATGTTATATTGGTTTCACTGGTGAAAATAAATAATTGAAATGGGTATATATTTGTTTTTTGTTAAGTTGCCTAATAATAATGCACAGTAATAGTCACCTGCACACACAGATATCCTCCTAAAATAGCTAAAACTAAAAACAAACTAAAAACTATTTCCAAAAATATTCAGCTTTGATATTAATGAGTTTTTGGTTGTTGTTCAATAATAAAATTATTCCTCAAAAATACATATATATATATATATATATATATATATATATATATATTTATTATTATTTTTTTTTTTTACTGGTGGGCCGTTATCGGCATTAACGTGCTGCGTTAATGCGAGACTCTTATCGCACGATAAAAAAAAATATCGCTGTTAATCTATTCTTAAAGTTGGTTTGTGAGCTGGGTCTATTCTACGCAAGCTATGATGACTTTCACCTTGATATATTAGCGCGGATGTATACCTGACCGGATGTAGTGCCCTTCTGAATCAAATCAGCAGGATGCCTGACTCTAACTGCAGTTCAGCAGTTTCACTTTAACTCATGAACATTTCATTCATGCCCCCATGACAAACTGGGGTATTAGACGCAAATAAGGAGTAAGAACTGGTGAGAGTGTTGTGGAATTTAATAACGCACGCCAAATGGAAAGAAAATGGAAAGATTTCGCGATGTGTGTGTGTGTGTGCGGTCCTTAACTGACAGCTGCGTGTGGATCTTTTGTGAAAATATGGCGAAAGGTCCTAAAGACCGCGGTGTTTACTTCAATAATGCCACTAATATATGCATACTCCACATGTCTTAATTCCATTTCTGTTCAGTTCAGTTATGACTTTAGTCAGATTAAGGTAATGGGAAAAAAAAAAAAAAAAAAAAAAAAAAAAAAAAAAAAAAAAAAAAAAAAATCGCTGTTTTGAGCTTATGTAGGCCTACAGTTCACAATTCAGGTTTAACTGAATAAACAGTTATTAAAACACAAGTACATCTTATTGAACATCATTTATTTCATCACCAATTATCATAGTAGAACAGTTTCTTAAGCAGTTTGTGACTTATTATTCGGGTAGCACACATATTCTGAATGCCTTCGGCAGAATTAAAATGAGCAATTTTAATCTAGATTAACTCCAAGATTAATCTAGATTAAAAAAAAATCATCTATGCCCACCTATATTTTATACACATAGTTGAAGTCAGAATTATTAGCCCCCTTTGATTTTTTTTCTTTTTTAAATATTTCCCAAATGATGTTTAACAGAGCAAGGAAATATTCACAGTAGGTCTGATAATATTTTGTCTTCTGGAGAAAGTCTTAATTGTTTTATTTCTGCTAAAATAAAAGCAGTTTTCACTTTTTTAAAACCCATTTTAAGGACAAAATTATTAGCCCCTTTAAGCAATTTTTTTTTCTATAGTCTACAGAACAAACCATCATTATACAATAATTTGCCTAATTACTCTAACCTGCCTAGTTAACCTAATTAACCTAGTTAAGCCTTTAAATGTCCCTTTAAGCTGTATAGAAGTGTCTTGAAAAATATCTAGTCAAATATTATTTACTGTCATCATGACAAAGATAAAATAAATCAGTTATTAGAAATGAGTTATTAAAACTATCATGTTTAGAAATGTGTTAAAAAAAAAAAATCTTCTCTCCATTAAACAGAAATTGTGGAAAAAATAAACAGGGGGGCTAATAATTCTGACTTCAACTGTGTATGTATGTATATATATATATGAGCAATATCACACAAGTATATTGGCACTGGTGGGAGGCATGCGTTGGCACGCAGGTAGTGTGCATTGGGCCGTAGGCAGAGTGCCTTAGTGTCCCACCAGTGCCGATATACAGCCACATCACACTGCTACTCGTGTGATATTGCGTTTATACAACAGTTCGACGGCATAATAGTGTATATAAAAATGAAAATCAAACACGGAGAGTCTAAAAACACTTGCGTATGAGGAACTACTTTCTTCCGCCATTCATTCACATTTGCAGCTGACGTCAGAACAGCAGAAACCGTTGCTACTTCATCAACGTCACTTTAGAGAAAGTGTTTGAATAATTCTCTGGCGTAATGTCTAAAGGGATGACAAAACAGGTGATTTTACTCACATTTTAAGATTATAAGACTGAACATCATGAAATGCCATCAGTCTGCAGAGATTTCCCAGTATTTCTCTGTTGCAATAAGGATTTCACGATGGACCCTTTTCACAAGCCCGTTATGACGCGTTCAACGGTCATCAGCATCTTTAATCCTTGAAAGTTTTTAATATTTAGATTTTTTAGGACACATATGAACATGTATATGTATTTATGTATGTTATTATATTATCTTTGCTTCAAATTACAAAAAACTAATTACCGCTTGTGCGAGGCGTTTCTAATGCAGCGTCTATGGGACAGGACAGTAAATTTGACGCTATTCTACTCTGGCTGCCGTCATCAGTCTTACACATTTTTTTTTCTTTTTCTGAAAGTCTTTATAACATCATCATGGAGTTTTCCTTTTATTATTTGAACAAATAAGATTGTAAAAAAATTATTTGTTGTACTTTAGCATTCACTACGCTCAAAGTTTTCCTAACTTTGATGACTTTCACTACTGAGAAACCCGTAAATGTCAAAAAGGTCTATAATTAACTCAGAAAAAGCCAAAGCAAAGCAAACACTACCAGATTACTATGGTATAAATACATCAATACAACATACAAAAGAGAGAGAGAGATCGGCTTAGAACGTCACTTACCTGTTTTTCTCCTCTAAGGGCTTATTATGCATTCTCTGTCGCCATCTTGTGGCACAATTATCTTTGCTCCGCTCAGTATGACAGGTGGATGGCCGCCGATCTCCAAAATAATAAATATTTAAAATGGGCACTATCCTTATACACTTTCTGATTCTCAGAAAATATTTATTTTTATTCTAACAACTGTGCGTTTTTTATTTATCATGCATACATCTAAGATGCTTGTGTATTTGTGCAAGGATGCTAACCTCTGAATGCTTTTCCTCAGTGGTCCGTGTGTGTTTTCTCTGATCTTCACTGTGCGGATGTGCTTTTTTCCCCTTCTTCTGTGTCTCCGGTCAGCACCGCTGGGACTCCAGTATTGATTTCTGCATTGCCTTGTGCTTCTGGATAAAGTGTGTGATACAAAACAGAAGCACAAACTGAGAAAGGGTCCTGTCACAACAAAGAAAGCGCCGCTGCACATGAAACGAGGCCTGCGTTTGCTATATGACAAGCTTTAAACATGGCACGCAGACACACACACTCCAGATAAATGTACAGACAAGAAGGATTTGTGTTTTCAGGCTGGATGGCAAGATTCACTCCACTGCTTCAGATAAAGAGGACGAAAGAGAGAAATATGTCACATAGCAAAACACAGATGCTTCTGAGCAGAAAACAAGTGTTATGTGTTAATGGTAGATAAGAGACACGTTATCTACAAACCTGCAGTGAATCTCGCGGTTATCAAAACCTCCTACAGCCAGAAATCTCACCAAAAGCAGACCACAAACACATCTAAGGCATATTTCTGTCTAGAATCAATAGAAAAGGAAACATATTTTGCTTAAAGAGATGAAAGTTTGACTTTTAGGAACACTGTATGCTTTGTAATATATTTTTTTCTAGAATCTTGCCCGCATCAAGCTGGAGTACACACGCCCTGAGCGTGGTCACAACGGCGCTCATACAGAAACACACAATGACAGAAAATGAATGCTCGACAGTGGCAGTTCTAGGGGGGGGTTGGGCAGGGGGGGCCGGTGCCCCCGTGTCAATAAGCTTGGCCCCCCCTCTGGCCCCCACAAATTTTAATAATATCACGCCTATTTTTGTGTCAAAACGCCACGGAGAAGCGAGATCAGCCATCGGTGGCAGACTGCGGAGATATGACTGAGGCCAGTGTTGGCAGATGTAGCTGACTGATTCCAGCTCAATACTATCCAAAACCCGCCGAAATGCACATACATGCATGCAATCGAAGTCAAAACCGCCCAATCTGGCAACACTGAATGAGGCCTCTCTACGCTCTCGGTGTCGCGCGCACTTGCTCTCTCTGTCAGTGACAGTGCGGCTTCAGTTTCCCACATTCGTCAAAAGTAACCCCCAAATTGACACAGGTAATAAAAAGATTCAGTCATGTTCATGTTGTGAAAAACTATCAAAATGTCCACTGTTGATTATGTTAGACTGCTGTGCGATTTTAACACTTTTAATATAGGAAGTCCTCGGCTATGCAGAGGCTATAATTAATCAGAAATTGAGTGTACATAGTTTTACGTTAAGAAATGCAGTCTTGAATTTATGATTTATTAATGATTAAATGTAGTTTTCAGTCACGCTCATGTAAAGGTCTAATATTCAACTCTTTTAGTTTTGCCTTCATTCATTTTTGTTTTCAGTTGTGACATCAAGCAGGAGTCTTCAAACACTTGATTATTTACAACACGTTTTTAAACAATATTTTAATTTCTAATAACTACTTTTTTATCTTTCCCATGGTGACAGTCAGTGCAGAATATTTGAGTTATTTTGCAAGATTTTGCAAGTTGTATTCAGACAAAGTCCCTTTAAGTATTCTGTAGGTTTTGATTCAGATTAAAGTGTAATTTAAAGACTTGTTAACTAGGAAAGTTAGAATAATTAGTCAAGTTATTGTATAACTGGTTTGTTGTGTAGACAGTCAAAAATATACAGTAAATATTTCTTAAGGAGGCTAATAATACTGACCTTAAAATTGTTTTTAAAAAAATTAAAAACTGCTTTTATTCAAGAAATAAACTAAAGAAATAAGACTTATTATGACTCCAGAATATTTTTTGTTTGTTTTATAGGGAATACTGTCAAAATCTCCTTGGTTTGTTAAAGATCACTTGGAAAACATTATTTTAAGTTAACGGGAGGGCAAAAAAGTTAAAAAAGACTTCAACCGCGTCTGTTAACCTCTTAAGGCCCACTGTGTTTTTTTTACATGCATTTTTTTTTATATCTCTTTGTTATTTGGGCTTATTGGAACCTAATTAGAATAAAAATCTAAGTATCATCTTTTGATAGAGAAAAATTATGTCCAAATATGTGGACTCGTGGTCCAAATTTACATAAAACACTTTTTCCCGAATTTTCTTTTATGCATATTTAACATCAAAGCAAGTTCAAAAAAAAAATTCTATCAGAGAGTTAAAACAACATTTTTTCCCATTTTGGACAGTTAAAAATAGGGTTTGGGACATTTCATATGCTGCAAAACAGTTGCAGGATGACACTGTATGTCTGTAACAAAATATAAAACATTCAAAGTATTTTAAATAGCCACTTAAGAGCTAAAAATGTGCTGTCCACGTATGTGGACACTCAAGCCCTAGGAGGTTATAGTTTACAGGTGCAGAATGTGCCTTGATGTACTTAAATGTTAAAAATGTCTGATCCTTCTACAATACAAAGTTACTTGTCAAAAAAAATGAACATGGAAGATTATCTTGAGTTCAAGTTATTTATTTAGCTTTTTTATGAAGACTGCAGAGTGATACATGAAAACAATGACTTCGAATAATTGTTTAAGTATTTTGTGATGTACAGTATGTTAAAGTGTGCCCCCTAAAAGTACAAGTGGCCCCTGTCCGGCCCCCCCAGTTACTCTGGTCTAGAACCGCCACTGATGCTCGACCCGAGAAAACTCGAGCAGAGCACAGCATACAGGACAAGACAGAACTAGTGTCCGGGCTCTGCCATCAAAACAAGAATTTACAAGACCAGCGTGGCAGAACCCTGACAGTACATTTTCATTTTGGGTGAACCATCCCTTTAAGGCCTGTGACTGTGTGAACTTTTCAACATTTCAGAGTTTAAAGCATCCGGCCACAAGAAATTACAATGTTTGTAACTACTAATATAAATATATATATAAATATATACATACAGTTGAAGTCAAAGTTATTAGACCCCCTTTGAATTTAAATATTTCCCAAATAATGTTTAACAGAGCAAGGAAATTTTCACAGTATGTCTGATAATATTTTTTCTTCTGGAGAAAGTCTTATTTATTTTATCTTGACTAGAATAAAAGCAGTTTTTAATTTTTTAAACACCATTTTAAGGTCAAAATTATTAGCCCTTTTAAGCTATATATTTTTTTTTTCGATAGTCTACAGAACAAACCATCATTATACAATAACTTGCCTAATTACCCTAACCTGCCTAGTTAACCTAATTAACATAGTTAAGCCTTTAAATGTCACTTTAAGCTGTATAGAAGTGTCTTGAAAAATGTCTAGTAAAATATTATTTACTTTCATCATATATATATATATATAATAAATAAATAAAAATCTGCAAGCTAAGAAGAGCTGGTAATATCTAGGACAGCAGGAAACCTTTGAGATGCACAATTTTGGAAAGAGCAAGCACCTGGATACGACTGACCCGATAACAGGACAGCGAAAGCAGCTGCGAGGTCCAGAAAGGCCAGATCATGATGTACTTTCCCAACACACAGCTAAAGCGCATGCGGTTTTCTCTACTTTTCTGCAATCTGCTGAAGGGGCAGAATCAGCCCGAGCAAAAAAGCCAAGCAATCAAGTGTCCAGCCGTGTTTATCAGACTCAAACTGGCTTCACTGGCGGCGCAGCTGCAGGACGTATCCCGTAATTGGACTGCATTGGAAGCCGCTCTCATAACATCCAACGCAACTGACCCATCTCGCAACTGACCCATCAACATGTAAATCTCATTCGGGATGGACTTTATGGAGGTTTATCATTTGAGTTTGTCCCTGGAGCACAAACACACGATGGAATGGCTGCATATTTACATTACATTATGAGAGCCGGAGATGAAGGTGTAGATATGGATAGACTCTACTTTACTGAGGTGCGTTCACACCTATGCTGTAGATCGATTGTTTTGTGCCGAAACAGGGATAAAAATTGTTACAATGTTGTGTTTTGTTCTTGGTGTGGTTCGTTTTCACATGACAAAGTTTTTAAACAGAGCAAAATAGCTCAAATTAGTCACGTGCGAGTAAACTCTCCTCACATTGCTCCGAGATTTTACCTTATTTTCTGGGATTCCGCTCAGCTGTCATACGGTGTTATTTTAATTTATGACGATGAGCAACAAGACATTATAATTGAAATGTGCACTTTCATTTTGAATGGTGACACCCACAGACATAGTCATTACCAAATATAAATCAGATTTTCTCATACGTGGGCTCATTTAAATTTTTAAGGGTTGTAAAATATATATCGATTCTACAGTATATCAGAAGTCGAGTAAACAAAATTCTGTGTGGAGTGTGCATGTTCTCCCCTTGTTAGCGTGGGTTTCCTCTGGGTGGGTCCCCCACAAATCCAAAAACATGTGGTACAGGTGAAAATCCAAAAACATGTGGTACAGGTGAATTGGGTAAGCTAAAATTGTCCGTAGTGTATGTGTGTTAATGAGTGTTTATGGATGTTTCCCAGTGATGGGTGGCAGCTGGAAGGGCATCCGCTGCGTAAAACATATGCTGGATAAGTTGGTGGTTCATACCGCTGTGGCGACGCCAGATTAATAAAAGGACTAAGCCAAAAAGAAAATGAATGAATGAATGAATGAATGAGTTAACCAAAAAATTTATAATATTATCTATATTTTTTTAAATAGTTCACTTAGACGGCATGCTATCACTTTCATATTCGACATACTGTAAAGCACACTTTTACTGGTAGGAATGATATCTCTACTCATGATTCTCTCTTCATATAGCCATATACTCTCACTGGCCACTTTATTAGGTACACCTGTCCAACTGCTCGTTAATGCAATTTCTAATCAGCCAATCACATGGCAGCAACTCAATGCATTTAGGCATGTAGACATGATCAAAACGATTTGCTGCAGTTCAAACTGAGCATCAGAATGGGGAAGAAAGGAGATTTAAGTGACTTTGAACAGGGCATGGTTGTTAGTGCCAGATGGGCTGGTCTGGGTATTTCAGAAACTGCTGATCTACTGGGATTTTCATGCACTACCATGTCTCGGGTTTACAGAGAATGGTCTGACAAAGAGGAAATATCCAGTGAGTGGCAGTTCTGTGGGTGCAAATGCCTTGTTGATGCCAGAGGTCAGAGGAGAATGGCCAGACTGGTTCAAGCTGACAGAAAGGCAACAGTAACTCACATAAGCACTCATTACAACCGAGATATGCAGAAGAGCATCTCTGAACACACAACACGTCCAACCTTGAGGCGGATGGGCTACTGCAACAGAAGACCACACTGGGTGCCACTCCTGTCAGCTAAGAACAGAAAACTTAGGCTACAATTTGCACAAGTTCACTAAAATTGGACAATAGAAGATTGGAAAAACGTTTCCTGGTCTGATGAGTCTCGATTTCTGCTGCAACATTCGGATGGTCGGGTCAGAATTTGGCTTTAACAACATGAAAGCCTGAATCCATCCTGCCTTGTATCAACGGTTCAGGCTGGTGGTGGTGGTATAACGGTTTGGGGGATATTTTCTTGGCACACTTTGGGCTCATTAGTACCAACTGAGCAACGTGTCAACGCCACAGCCTACCTGAGTATTGTTGCTGACCATGTCCATGCCTTTATGACCACAGTGTATCCATCTTCTGATGGCTACTTCCAGCAGGATAATGTGCCATGTCATAAACCGCGAATCATCTCAGACTGGTTTCTTGAACATAACAATGAGTTCACTGTACTCAAATGGCCTCCACAGTCCATATCTCAATCCAATAGAGCACCTATGAGATGTGGTGGAACGGGAGATTCACATCATGAATGTGCAGATGGTATCATGTCAATATGGATCAAAATCTCTGAGGAATATTTCCAGCACCTTGTTGAATCTATGCCACGAAGGATTAAGGCAGTTCTGAAGGCAAAAGAGGGTCCAACCTGGTAAAGTGGCGGTGAGTATATACTGTAAATATATACTGTATGTACTGGCATAATGTGCAATAAAATGAAAAACATTGTTTCTATAAATACAATTATTAATAACTATTACCACCATCGTAGTAATTTCACTATGAAGTCATTAAGGTCACAGCCTTTTTTTATCCATTACATTTCTTTTTGACTAATGTTCAAATGTTTCCCGGTGATGGGTTGCGGCTGGAAGGGCATCCACTGCGTAAAACATGTGCTGGATAAGTTGGCGGTTCATTCCGCTGTGGTGACCCCTGATTAATAAAGGGACTAAGCCAAAAAGAAATGAATGAACGAATGATGTTCAAATGATGTTTTTAAATTAAAAGATTGTGATTAGCCTTTGAGCTGGTTGATTTGTGGATTATAATGCTTCAGTGGAGACACTTTTAAACTACTCTGAGAAAAAAATTATGGAAACAAAATACTTCAGGAGCTGCTGAGAAAGTCATTAACAAATACAGTAATTCATTTGTGAGCCACAGCCATATCACCCTGCAGCCCAAGACTGGTTACTCACTGAAGCTAAGCAGGGCTGAGCCTGGTCAGTACCTGGATGGGAGACCACATGGGAAAACTAGGTTGCTGTTGGAAGTGGTGTTAGAGAGGCCAGCAGGGGGCGCTCAACCTGTGTGAGTCCTAATGCCCCAGTAAAAGTGAAGGGGACACTACACTGTCGGTGGGCGCCGTCTTTCGGATGAGATGTTAAACTGAGGTCCTGACTCTCTGTGGTCATTATTTTTTTACATTGGGGGAAATAAGCCTTGAACAAAGCATGTTTTTCTTTCTTCCTGGGAATAATGTTTCTAAAGGAGCTGTTGACATGGAGTTGAACCAGATTTTGGTAAAAACTCAAACAATACAAACATAAAAAAATGTGTAATCAGTGGTTGAATTATAAAAAAAAATATCAAGGGGGATGGTACAACGGGGTAGGGGTTGGGTGGTGTCCTGTAGCTACACACACAATGATAACAATAGGTCTGAATACATTTTAGGAAATGCTTTTTTATATAACCACCGACCATTAACAATCTTAAGCATGTCATGTCATTTTTTTTAGAATGTTTTATTTATACATTGTAAAACAAAATACGAAAATATACACTAAAGATTATTTTGAGCAACAAAAAAAACAGAAAAAAAAATAATTAAAAAACAAAAAAAAAAAAACACTAGTGCAATCTTATATACAGAAAAAACAAGTCTACAATGTGTTGACCAGGGGTGCGTTTCCCAAACAAGGGAAGGGGACACTACACTGTCAGTGGGCGCCGTCTTTCGGATGAGACGTTAAACCGAGGTCCTGACTCTCTGTGGTCATTAAAAATCCCATGGCACTTCTCGTAAAGAGTAGGGGTGTAACCCCGGTGTCCTGGTCAAAGTCCCTCAATCGGCCCTTACCCATCATGGCCTCCTAATCATCCCCATCCACCGGATTGGCTCTATCGCTGTCTCTTCACTCCACCAATAGCTGGTGTGTGGTGAGCGCACTGGCGCCATTGTCCTATGGCTGCCGTCGCATCATCCAAGTGGATGCTACACACTGGTGGTGGTGTGGAGAGACCCCCCTTATGATTGTGAAGCGCTTTGGGTGTATGGCCATACACAATAAATGCGCTATATAAATACACATTACATTACATTTGTGAAGCCTCGCCTCTATTCTAACAGTCTGCTACTCGATTGGTGCTTTTATTCTTTCCAGAACTCTATGGGGGATCCTAACAAATTAAAGCAACTGAATGATTATTTATTAAGATAAAAAAAATGTAACAATGTTCTGAAAGGTTGCAATTTTATTCTAGCATATACTTGAGAGCAACATCTAATCACTTACCACTTTCTGAGCACATTTGACCAAAAACCGTTCTCTCTGAAATCTCCTGCTCAGGCCTATAAAAATACCCTTAAAGAAATACACAACAGGTTACTTTTTAATGCCGTATGTCAAAATTTATTGTCTCCCAGTATGCAGCATGATATTTTTTTGTGCCACTTTTTTAATGCACTACCACTGAGCCTGAGAAAAGATCATTATGTAGCAGATGTTTTAATGTAGCATTATTCAGTCCAAAAATAAAAAAAATGTTCACTTTTGTTCCTTTTTTGTTTCTCTAACCCGTGGTCATCTGTGCAGGAGACCCTGCATAAAATCCTCCTCCCTCTTTCTCACTTCAGCTCATGAAAATTCAATGGAGCTGCACTGGGGTAGATAATTAAACAGTTTTAATTGTGTTTGCAGACGGCTCTTCTTGGAAGAGCGCTGCAATTGAGAAACTGACTTGAAGTAGACCTTTCAATGTCATGTACTTGTGAAAATCTCCTGTCATCTGGCACAATGACACTGTGAGCATGCAGAGAATTAATCACACTAGGAGCTGGCATGAGCGCTGTTCCAACCAGAAAAAGTTACATTTATTTATTTATTTATGTTTTACTTATAGATAAGTTAAGAAACTGTACTGAAAGTATACTGAAACAATTTCATGTATATCTTCCAATATAATTTTAAACAACATGTTGTCCAATGTTAAGTAAAGTACATTTTGTGCCATATATATATATATATATAAATATATACAGTTGAAGTCAGAATTATTAGCTCCCTTAGAATTTTTTTTCTTTTTAAAATATTTCCCAAATGATGTTTAACAGAGCAAGGAAATTTTCATAGTATGTCTGATAATATTTTTTTCTGAAAGTCTTGTTTGTTTTATTTTGGCTAGAATAAAAGCAGTTTTTAAGTTTTAAAAAAACATTTTAAAGTCAATATTATTAGCCCCTTTAAGCAATTTTTTTTTCGATAGTCTACAGAACAAACCATCATTATACAATAACTTGCCTAATTACCTTAACCTGCCTATGTAATGTAATGTGTATTTATATAGCTCATTTATTTATATAGCGCTTCACAATCATGAGGGGAGTCTCTCCACACCACCACCAGTGTGTAGCATCCACTTGGATGATGCGACGGCAGCCACAGGACAACGGCGCCAGTGCGTTCGCCACACACCAGCTATTGGTGGAGTGAAGAGACAGTGATAGAGCCAATTTGGTGGATGGGGATGATTAGGAGGCCATGATGGGTAAGTGCCAATTGAAGGACTTTGGCCAGGACACCGGGATTACACCCCTACTCTTTACGAGAAGTGCCATGGGATTTTTAATGACCACAGAGAGTCAGGACCTCGGTTTAACGTCTCATCCGAAAGACGGCGCCCACTGACAGTGTAGTGTCTGCTTCACTTTTACCGGGGCATTAGGACTCACACAGACCGCAGGTTGAGCGCCCCCTGCTGGCCTCTCTAACACCACTTCCAACAGCAACCTAGTTTTCCCATGTGGTCTCCCATCCAGGTACTGACCAGGCTCAGTCCTGCTTAGCTTCAGTGAGTAACTGGTCTTAGGCTGCAGGGTGATATGGCTGTGGTAGTTAAGCCTTTAAATGTCACCAAGTTGTATAGAAGTGTCTTGAAAAATATCTAGTAAAATATTATTTACTGTCATCATGGCAAAGATAAAATAAATCAGTTATTAGAAATTAGTTATTAAAACTATTGTGTTTAGAAATGTGTTGAAAAAAATCTTCTGTTAAATAGAAATTGGGGAAAAAAATAATTCAGGGGGGCTAATAATTCTGACTTCAACTATTTAAATTTTTGTAGCTAAAAGAAATGGATCAAAAAGTATATACTCACCCTCAAGTGATTCCAACCCTTTATGGGTTTCTTTCCTCTGTTGAACACAAAATAAGATACTTTTAAGAAAGTTAAAAAGCAGTAACCAATAGCTATGCTTTTTAAATCTAAAAATGCAAATTAACTTTATGCGCAAAACAGGATTATCGCATAAAAGACGTGCGAATAAAGCAGAGTTTCCATCCAAAGAATCAAAGAGAACAAAATCGTCACTTCCTGATTATATGGCACCAAATACCAACAGTAAAAACCACATTTGCTGCATTTGGAGAAGCTGCGTGAATCTTTTCTTGATTTAATAAATGACTTGTGCTTCAGAAGACGATGCCGACATGCAATAAACACATGGTGGCATTTGAAGTGCTGAGACACGGCACAGATGCTCTTGACAGTTCTGGAGATAATTCATAATATAATAACACTAACAGAACACTAATTCGGTCATATTAGAATGACCAAAACTACATTTCAGATGTTTTACAGTGTGCTCAGCCTGCTGGTTTGTCCATTCACACACATTTTTATCATCACATGATCTCTTATAACACAATCACTTGACTTTTTTAATGTGCGGACTGGAATTTGTTAAAGAGTTTCCATCGTAGTTTATGCGCATTTTTTCTTATCGAATAAAAAAAATTACCCTACTTCGTTATGCGCATGTTTTTAATGCGCATTTTCAAAATTGATGTGCATCTTGGCATTTCTGATTTTTTTATGCACATGTCCAAAATGTGCACAAAAATAGGTGGATGAAAACGTAGCTATTGACTTCCATAGTAGGAAAAACAAATACAATGGAAGACAGAGGGTACAGGTGTCCAGCATTCTTCAAAATATCTTATTTTGTGTTCAAAAGAGGAAATAAACCCATAAAGGTTCAAAACAAACAAAGTTTGAGTAAATAATGACATAAATTACATTTTTGGGTTATTTTTTCCCTTTAAATCTCATTCACCAAAGTAATTTATTAGTTATACTGGAAAAAAAAAAAAAAACAGGGCTGCGTCCGAAACCGCATACTTCCATACAATACAGTACGCTAAAATTAGTATGCGAGCCGAGTAGTATGTCCGAATTCATAGAATTCGAAAATCAGTATGCGAGAAGTACCCGGATGACTTACTACTTCCGGCGAGATTCTGAAGTGCGCATCCCATGGACGCTGCGCTATCCCATGATGCCCCGCGAGAGAATTCATGAATGGAAGTGAAGCGACGCAACTGACGCAGGTAGGTCACGTGACCATGACAAAATGGCGGATGTAGTATGTCCGAATTCCATTCATACTGCTCACATTCATACTGTATAGAACGTACTTTTATAACGGCCGAGTAGTACGTTTAAATTCAAATGCAGTACCTACTGAGCAGTAGGCGGTTTCGGACGCAGCCCATGTTTTTGTCTTGTTTCTAGTTCAAATATCTAAAAAGTCTTAAATTAAAAAACAAGTAAAAGAATAATGTCTTAGTTTTAGAAATAATATTAGTCATAATTACGTGAGTTTTGCCTTAAAATAAGCTAAATAATCTGTCAATGGGGTTAGCAAAATAATCATGTTTTCAGTTTGAAGTTTATTTTTCTTACATTTTTAGCAGATAATTTTACTTGTTTTAAGGAAAAAAATAATACTTTTGATTTATTTTTTATAAAATCAAAACAATATTTTTTACTTGTGTATAAAATGCTTCTTGATTCAAGATTTTTATTATTTATTTAGACTAGAAACAAGACAAAAACTCATTTTTTGCAGCTCAAGTTGGCAAATTGATGTGGTTCTTTCCTGTTTTAAAACACTGACCGATAAGCCAATCAACTTCAGTCTCCATTTACAACCTCGCTGATGTTTTTTACAGACATACAGTTGAAGTCAGAATTATTAGCCCCCCTGAATTATTAACCCCCATTTATTTTTTTCCCCAATTTCTATTTAACGGAGGGAAGATTTTTTTCAACACATTTCTAAACATAATAGTTCTTTTCTAATAACTGATTTATTTTATCTTTGCTATGATGACAGTAAATAATATTTGACTAGATATTTTTCAAGACACTTCTATACAGCTTAAAGTGACATTTAAAGGCTTCACTAGGTTAATTAGGTTAACTAGGCAGGATAGGGTAAATAGGCAAGTTATTGTATAATGATGGTTTGTTCTGTAGACTATCGAAAATATATATAGCTTAAAGGGGCTAATAATATTGACCTTAAAAAGATTTTTTTTAATTAAAAACTGCTTTTATTTTAGCCAAAATAAAACAAATAAGACTTTCTCCAGAAGAAAAAATATTATCAGACATACCGTGAACATTTCTTTGCTCTGTTAAACATCATTTGGGAAATATTTAAAAAAGAAAAAAAAATTCAAAGGGGGGCTAATAATTCTGACTTCAGCTGTATATGATCATTTTGTGGCTGTCTTGGTCTCCAAACTCATCTGTCCCACCCATTGAAAACACTGGGAAAAACAGAAACTGCAGTGACTGGAGCTCATTACGTAAAGCAGAACATTCTATCAGCATTCCTGCAAGATAAATGTGCTAAATTTGTTTTGTATGAAGTCAAATGAACT
>LR812536.1:8832134-8984634 GCA_903798195.1 Danio kyathit | reverse complement strand
TGGTTGGTTGGTTAGTTAGTTAGTTAGTTAGTTAGTTAGTTAGTTAGTTAGTTTAGTTAGTCAGCTTGGTAGGTTGGTTAGTTAGTTTAGTTACTTAGTTGGTTTGTAAGTTAATTGGTTAGTTAATTAGTTGGTTAGTTTAGTTAATTGGTTGGTTGATTGGTTGGTTAGTTTGTTGGTTAACTAAAAGTTTGTTAGTCGTTGGTTGGTTAGTTGGCTAGTTAGTTAGTTGGTTTAATTGGTTGGTTAGTTAATTAGTTTGTTGGTAGTTAGTTAGTTAGTTAGTTAGTTAGTTAGTTAGTTAGTTAGTTAGTTAGTTAGTTAGTTAGTTAGTTAGTTAGATAGTTAGCTGGCTTGGTAGGTTGGTTAGTTAGTTATGAACACTTAGATTCCAGATTTCCAAATAGTTAATAAATATCTTGGCCAAATATTGTCGTATCCTAACAAACCATACATCAACTGAAAGCTTATTAACTTTCGGAAGATGAATAAATCTAAATAATAAAATGATAACTTACCCTTACAACTGACTTATGGTAACTAATAACTTTTCTGGTTTTGATTGTAATACAATAACATGCACTTTTTGTAAAGCTGCTTTATAGTAATAATTATTGTGAAAAGCGCTATACAAATAAACTTGAATGACTGGTTTAGTAGTTCAGGGTCACATTTTCAATTTCACACCTTTGTTGATATTTTTTATTTTATTTTATTATTTGTTTTAAAGGAAAAATGTGACCATTTCTTGTTTGACATCAATTAAACTTCACATCTAGTAAAGATAAAATCTCATACAGGAAAAATGTTGTACTTTTCAACAAAACGTGACTACACACACGTTAAAAAGTGCTTAAATGTATGTCCAAGAAATGAATAGACTATGAAAGCATGAATGAGGAAGCATGTGTGTGTGTGTGTGTGTGATGAAATGGATTTGCGCTCAATGGCCCTGCTCTGATATTCCTGTCAGTAAAGAAAAAGATGTATTTAGACTGATTCTCCAAATCAGTCCACAGACATCTCACAGTAACAATAGCAGGACAGATTGCATTCTGAGGTAAGATTACACAGCCGTCACAATCATCTTTAGACACACACACACACACACACACACACACACACACACACACACACACACACACACACACACACACACACACACACACACACACACACACACACACACACACAAACAAAAACCACGCACACAAACGGACATTTCTTTATAATATTTTGTCCAGGAAACTTGAGAATTGACTTTACTCAAATGTTGTCATTAGCATAATTGTGAAAAAGATGCACATATGTTGATAATGATGATAATTATGATGAATATGATGATGATAAATTTCAATTTGTAATGTATCTTTGGACATGTAAAGTTTTTGTTTGTTTACTAAATCTGAAAAAAATGTTATACATAAATATGCAAAAACTATTAATGATTAATTTTACATTTTTGTAAGCTAAAGGCGACCTATTATGAAAAATAATTATGCCACAAGATTAATAATAAGCGTCTGATGTCCCTTGAGTGTGCATGTAAAGTTTCAGTTCAAAATTAACCACAGATCTCCTTGAAACTTTTAGGCTTTGATCCAAATTGTACTGTTTTGGTGAATGTCACTTTAAATTCAAATGAGATTGTGCTCCACGCCCTCTTTTCAAAATGGGTGGAGCTATACATGTCTAAGTGTCAGAATACCGGCAGATTCAAAACTCTAATAATGGACATGTGCTTCTCACTCAGGGCTGTTTATGCTAATGAGGGATATATTGTCACTAATGGGCGGGGTTTTTCCCCTCTGATGACACGTACAAAGGGAGAATGTCAATCAGAGGGTTTCTGCAGGCTGTTTTTATCAAGTGTAATTATAAAAAAATATAAATAATACATTTTTACCATTAGAAGCTGGTTATATTCACAAATTGCTGCCACACAACTGTGTTTAAACCCCTTATAAAAGTGATTTTTGCATAATAGGTCCGCTTTAGGACAAGCATAGGAACTTCCACGTTTTTTTAAATTGAACTCTACCCACAGTCCTTAGTTCCACACTTTAAGAATAAGTTTTAAAAATGTAGCTGAATCAATAATTCAATTCAACATCATGCTATTAATGTCACAGCTAGGAGGTTAATAACAAAGCATAAAAAAAATCAATATTTGACAAAAAAAAATCCATTAAAAAATGAGTTATGTCATAAATTATACACTTGATTTTGGTGTAAAATGTGAGGTGGATGAGTTTTTCTAAGCAACTACGTCAACATCATTATGCTTTTGACATCACAACTCATGATTGATTGTGGAGGCTATTGACCTTATTCTTCAATGCGGAAGTGCGCTCATTTTTGCGATTGTTACAGAACTTCCAATTCAGTCACCTATGGGAAAAATGGACTAGGAATAATAAACATCAGAAAACGGTCAAACTACTTGCTCTACAAACAAGTGTGTTCATGACTGTAGAGACAAAGTAGAATAATATAATAAGAAAATATCAGTGTGCAACATCAAGTAGCATAACGAGCTGCTTTTAACATCTAAAAATGAATGGAAGTGAATGAGAGCGGAAGTCTTGAGCCAAAGGGATTCAAATGGCTGCGCCTGCTCGAAGAGTAAGGTGAATAGCTTAAAGCTTGTAAATAATAATATTTTAAATATTGTTCAATTTCTTGAACAGACCAACTATTTTGCAGTAAGTCCTCAATGTATCATCAGTAGCTACAGATATTCATTTTGTTTAACCTGCATGAGGTTTCTTAGGGTGCTTTCACATATGTGGTTCGGTTCATTTGGTCCGGACCAAAGGCAACAAATGATACATTGTAGCATTTTTCTGCCGTTTTGGGTCTCTTTCACACCACACTGATTGCTTTGGTCCGAACCAGTTGAAACGAACCAAAATGCAGTCATGTGACAAAATCTATGTTATTGAACGCATTTCCTAAACTGCTTTTCAATTGGTCAGAATTCACGTGGAACTACCAAAAAATAAACAAACCGGCAGACACACAATGTCGCTGCGCTGGCTGACGCAGTATCCCTGGTCATAGTATACTATGTAGTTTGTATGCATCACTTAGACAAACTATACATTTCGAGAATGAAGGGCGGCTGGGGCTGGAAAACAATGTTTTAATGCATTGCAATCGGCGAAAGCATTAGGAGAAGGCGTAAAATAATTTAGCTAAACTGCGACATGGTCATCTTTCGGAAATATCACCAATGATCCATGAGGTAATGTTTTCTCCCTCCCTCCCTCCCTCCCTCTCCCTCCCTCCCTCCCTCTCCCTCTCTCTCTCTCTCTCTCTCTCTCTCTGTTTAAAACTGTTGGTAAAGCGCTGTCAACAAATATTTTTCCTCCAAACCCCATAAGACAGCGCATCGCACTACGGCAGCTGGATTAGTCCAAAAAGGCGCAGTACTTTTTGCGGTTGGGTCTGTTTTAGTTTGGATCACGTTCTCACCACAAACGAACCGCTCCAGGGTCCGTTTGAAAGCGTACCAAGACCACCTCTTCAAGCAGGGTCGGTACGCTTTTTTGGTGCGCTTTTGGTGCGCACCTGAGTGCAATTGCTACGTTCTCACCTGCCCAAACGAACCGCACCAAGAGGGAAAACGAACTCTAGTGCGATTCAACCGAACTAAATAAGGCAGGTGTGAAAGCACCCTTACTCTCAAAGTGCCGGTAGCCATTGGCTTTCATTAAATTAATTGGCAAAACATATTCAACAGGAAAAAAAAAATCATCTTAGACAACTTGAGAGCAAGTACACTAAAAACCAGGACACACCAAGCCAACGGTTGGCCATTGGGCTTCATCAAGCTGTCGGATAGTGTCAGTGTGTTTTTTGTTGTGTTCCACATGCCATTACATTTCTCAAATAATAATTCATTCATTCATTTTCCTTCGGCTTAGTCCCTTATTCATCAGGGATCGCCACAGCAAAATTAACCGCCAACTTATCCAGCATATGTTTTACGTAGAAACCCAGTACTGGGAAACACCCATGTACTCTCAGATTCACACTCATAGACTATTGCCAATTTTGTTTACCCAATTCCCCTATAGCGCATGTGTTTAGACTAAGCATGGGACGATAACCGTTTTCAAGGTATACCGTGGTTTAGAAAAGGTTTTAAAACCGCCAAAATATTCTGTAATACCGTTCCCAGGGTATGTGTAAGATTTTTTATTTACTTTTTTTTTTTAGGACAACATTATCTTCAGCAGAAAATATATCCAAAGATGCCATTTTAAATTGTACAGAAATCTGTGATTTTGAACGCAAAACGAAAAAATGAAGAAAGCAGAAGTCAATGATTCATTTGAATTATTTATTTTAAATATTTTAAATCTTTCAAAAAGTAAAATATATTGTTTTCAAAGGGGAAAAAAGTTTTTGTTTTTTTACACAGGCATTTGAAAAGAATATATATTAGAGCAGTAATCACAATACCGTGATACCGTGAAACCGTGATATTTATATCCAAGGTTATCATACCGTCAGAATCTTATACCAGCCTATGCCTAGTTTAGACTGTGGGGGAAACCAGAGCACCCGGAGGAAACCAACACCAACACAAAGAAAAGATGCAAACTCCACACAGAAGTGCCAACTGGCCCAGCCAGGACTCGAACCAGCAACCTTCTTGCTGTGAGGCAACAGTGCTAACCACTGAGCCACCCTTTTTCTCAAATATTCATTCATTCATTTTCCTTCAGCTTAGTCACCACAGCGTAATAAACCACCAACTTATCCAGCATATGTTTTACACAGCTTATGCCCTTCTAGCCACGACCCAGTACTGAAAAACACCCATACACCTTCACATTAACACACACTATGGCCTATTTAGTTTATTTAATTCACATATAGTGCATGTGTTTGGAAAACCGGAGCACCTGGAGAAAACCCACGCCAACATGCAATCTCCACACAAAAATGCCAACTGGCCCAACCAGGACTCAAACCAGCGACCTTCTTGCTGTGAGGTGACAGTGCTAACCACTGAGCCACTGTGCCGCCCTTTTTCTCAACTATTTGCTAATGTAAATCTAATAAAATGATTAGATTATCAGACATGCTTGCAGGAGTGAATCCCTCCATTTTGAGTGACAATTACTGTGATAATGGTACTAAACACTGCTCTGTTTACACTTTATCAGCATTTCATCTTAAGTTTCCCTTTGTTGAACGAGAAAACAGATACTAGCTATGTTTCCATTCAAAAATGCGAATGAACTTTATGTGCAAACCTGGATTATCGCATAAAAGACGTGCGAATAAATCAGCGTTTCCATCTAACGAGTCAAAGCGAATAAATTCGTCACTTCCTGATTAACTGGCGCCAAATATCAACAGTAAAAACGGAATTTACTAAAGTAGGAGAAGCTGCGTCAGTCTTTTCTTCATCTAATAAATGACTTGCGCCTCAGAAGGCAATCCTGACACGCAGTGAACGCGCGGTGGCGTTTGAAGGTGTCAGATGCGAAGTACAGACGCTCTTGATACTGGAGGTCATTAATAATATAATAACACTAATACTGAAATGGTTACAGTGTTTTAGAATGACCAGAACAACATTTCAGATGTTTTACAGTGTGCTCAGCCTGCTGGTTTGTCTATACACACATTTTTATCATCACATGATCTCTTATGACAAAATCGCATGACCTTTTTTTTATGCGCACACTGGAACTTGTGTTGTAAAAGTGTTTCCATCGTAGTTTATGCACATCTTTTCTAATCGAATAAAAAGTTTATCCTACTCAGTTATGCGCATACGTTTTTTATGCGCATTTTCAAAACTTTTGCGTATCATGGCGTTTCCATCAACTGTTTTTTTATGCGCATCTCCAAAATGTGCATAAAAATAGGTGGATGGAAGCATAGCTACTGTCCCCTGCTGATGTGGAAACATATGCCGTCTGTTTGGTGTGTTCATGAGCAGCTTTTCAGTCCAGACGAAACCAGACGCAAGCCGACATAACCCACACAGTTGGTTGTTCGCTAGTTGCTTGGCATCGACTTGGTTAGAACGAATTTTTGTTAGAGGTGAACTGTTCCTTTAAGTCTTAAAATAGTACATCCTAAAGCACAAAGGTAAATTAATATGCAGTTCACTTTATAACTGACCTTCATCTGACTGCTACAGTTTGCCCTTCTCTGACTAGCAGGATAATTAAACTCACTCATGACAATAACCTGTCATTAGAACTCCCAGGAGAGCTTAAATAAAGCCTGTGTGATTGTTCCTCGTGTGTGTGTGTGTGTGTGTGTTGGTTTTGGTGGTTTATGAGAAAACAAATTTGCATAATGACATGAGTATGACTTTGGTATTTCAACACTGAGGTGGTTTATGAGGACACACCATGTCCTCATAATTCAAAATGACTATTAATCATACTTAACGAGGTCTTTTGACATTCACAATGTGCCACAGGTTTCTTGTTAGCGTTGGGTTCAGGGGTAGGGTTAGGGCAGTGGTTCTCAATTACGGTCCTCGGGCCTCTGTATGTCTCTCTAATTAGAAACACAAGGGCTGCTCTTGAAACCGCCTACTACTCAGTAGGTACTGCATTTGAATTTAAACAAACTACTCGGCCGTTGGAAAAGTATGTTCTATACAGTATGAATGTAAGAAGTATGAATGGAATTCGGATGTACTACATCCTCCATTTTGTCATGGTCACATGACCTACCTGCGTCAGTTGCGTCAATTCACTCCCATTCATGAATTCTCTCATGCGAGGCATCATGGGATAGCGCAGCGTGCATGGGATGCGCACTTCAGAATCTCGGCGAAAGTAGCAAGTCATCCGGGTACTTCTCGCATACTGATTTTCGAATTCTATGAATTCGGACATACTACTCGGCTTGCATACTGATTTTAGCGTACTGTATTGACCTTATTCTTCAATGCAGAAGTGCGCTCGTTTTTGTGATTGTTTTAGAACTTCCGATTCAGTTGCCTATGGGAGAAATGACTAGGAATAATAAACGGCTAAAAACGGTCAAACTACTCGCTCTACAAACAAGTGTTTGCATGATTATACAGACAAAATAGAATAATATAATAAGAAAACCTCAGTTTGCAACATCAAGCAGCAGAACGAGCTGTTTTTAACGTCTAAAAGTGAATGGAAGTGAATGAGACCCAAAGTCTCGTGCCAAAATGATTCAAATGGCTGCGTCCGCTCGTACGCGGAGAATAAGGTGAATAGTATGGAAGTATGCGGTTCCGGACGCAGCCAAGGATCCGTTCACAGATCTCTCTGTTACCGAGCTGACGATCTGAATCAGGTGTGTTGAGTAAAGAAGACATACAAAATGTGCAGTGTTGGTTCAGTGCAGAGGACCTGAATTGAGAACCAATGGATTAGGGTAAGGTCATACAGGGCTTGAAATTGCGACCGTTTTGGTTCCATATGCGCCCGAAATTTTATCTATGCGACCTCAAAATATATTTGGGAGCATTTGTGCGAGCGCATACAATTGTTGTGTGTGACCGGTTTTCACAGCAAAATGTTCACCACATTTTTAGGTTTAGGATGCATTCACGCATTAAGCATCTTTGCACCTAAAAACACCAAACGCAGCGCTCAGGAATGATTTAAAACAGTTGACATGTCAGCTACGTCCCAAACGGCACACTATACACTATCCACTTACACACTCAACAGCATAGTATATAATTGTAGTGACGTCCCAAATGGAACACTAATGTTTTTTGTTTTTATTTTTACTAAGTGGAAATTTAAACCATTTCCCTGATGACGTTTGACGGTTGCCAAATGAGTGAAATAAATGACCAAAATGCCAAATAATACCTTCCATGAGTATAACTGTATTCACCATTGGGAGGCGCTAAAATCACTCTCGACTGACAATTTTCCTTTCACAATCCAAAATAAATAATCCAACATGTGCGCTCGATAGCTCCGCCCCTTCCTCTACTTGAGCAAAGCAGTGGTTGTTGAGTGCATGAAGTGTCCATCATTCCACACTTCATATTACCGGTTGAATGAGTGCAACATTCGGGTAATTAAAGTGCACTTATTATTTTTAGAGTTTTCAGTGTGAATGCACTATTAAACTATTTATACTACAAAATGGCGTAGAATAGTGCATAAGTATGCGATTTGGGACGCACCTGTCAACTTGCTGCAGTAAACAAAGCCCGCAATGCTTGTCCCGCCTTCAAGCTCTTCTTATTGGCCCACTGCGCTAGAACAGAACACGAATGGATTGGTTAATATCAGCTGTCAATCACTCAGTCAATGACATCTGCCTTCACATGACAGGAGCTACAACCGCGGAAATGTGAAGCGCTGAAGATGAGAGAATGAAAATAACACTGACAGATTTTGTTTTAGAAAGCACCTGAAGTTACTAATAATGGCACATCTTATTAGTTATCATGTGCTGAACGTGGCTTCGAGTCCGCTATGAAAATAACTAAAGCCATTCACTGTAAAGTCTGTGGGACGGGGTTTGCAGGTAACAACGTTTGCCACTGAATCTACACATTTTAAGCGCGAGAGGTGCTGTATAATCCTTCATTTAATCCTCACGATGCTGCCAGCCGTGCAAGCAGCAGCTATGTGTAAACTTTAACACAGCTCATGAAAAGACCGTTATTGCCATTAAGATGACATGCAAATAATAAGTTATATATCAATATAAATGTGGGCTGGGGTGATGGACAGTAGCGGTTCTAGACCAGAGTAACTGGGGGGGCCGGGCAGGGGCCACTTGTACTTTTAGGGGGCACACTTTAAGTATTTTGTGATGTATGTTAAACTCCTAGGGCTTGAGTGTCCACATACGTGGACAGCACATTTTTAGCTCTTAAGTGGCTATTTAAAATACTTTGAATGTTTTATATTTTGTTACAGACATACAGTGTCATCCTGCAACTGTTTTGCAGCATATGAAATGTCCCAAACTCTATTTTTAACTGCCCAAAATGGGAAAAAATGTTGTTTTAAACTCCCTGATAGAATTTTTTTTTTGAACTTGCTTTGATGTTAAATATGCATAAAAGAAAATTCGGGGAAAAGTGTTTTATGTAAATTTGGACCACGAGTCCACATATTTGGACATCATTTTTCTCTACATATCAAAAGATGATACTTAGATTTTTATTCTAATTAGGTTCCAAAAAGCCCAAATACCAAAGAGAAATAAAAAAAATGCATGTAAAAAAAACACAGTGGGCCTTAAGAGGATAACAGACGAGGTTGAAGTCTTTTTGAACTTTTTTGCCCTCCCGTTAACTTAAAATAATGTTTTCCAAGTGATCTTTAACAAACCAAGGAGATTTTGACAGTATTCCCTATAAAACAAACAAAAAAAATTCTGGAGTCATAATAAGTCTTATTTCTTTAGTTTATTTCTTGAATAAAAGCAGTTTTTAATTTTTTTAAAAACAATTTTAAGGTCAGTATTATTAGCCTCCTTAAGAAATATTTACTGTATATTTTTGATTGTCTACACAACAAACCAGTGATACAATAACTTGACTAATTATTCTAACTTTCCTAGTTAACAAGTCTTTAAATTACACTTTAATCTGAATCAAAACCTACAGAATACTTAAAGGGACTTTGTCTGAATACAACTTGCAAAATAACTAAAATATTCTGCACTGACTGTCCCCATGGGAAAGATAAAAAAGTAGTTATTAGAAATTAACCTGTTGTTTAAAAGCGTGTTGTAAATAATCAAGTGTTTGAAGACTCGTGCTTGATGTCACAACTGAAAACAAAAATGAATGAAGGCAAAACTAAACGAGTTGAATATTAGACCTTTACATGAGCGTGACTGAAAACTACATTTAATAGTGTTTACTGTTTGTGCCGACTGTTTGTAAATTCAAGACTGCATTTCTTAACGTAAAACTATGTACACTCAATTTCTGATTAATTATAGCCTCTGCATAGCCGAGGACTTCCTATATTAAAAGTGTTAATCGCTATTGAAAACAGCAGTCTAACATAATCAACAGTGGGCATTTTGATAGTTTTTCACAACATGAACATGACTGAATCTTTTTATTACCCTTGTCAATTTGGGGCTTAACTTTTGACGAATGCGGGGAACTGATGCAGCACCGTCACTGACAGAGAGAGCAAGTGCGCGCGACACCGAGAGCGCGTGATAGAGGCCTCAGTCAGTGTTGCCAGATTGGGCGGTTTTGACTTCGATTGCATGCATGTATGTGCATTCTGGTGGGTTTTGGATAGTTTTTGGGCTGGAATCAGTCAGCTACATCTGGCAACACTGGCCTCAGTCATATCTCCGCAGTCTGCCACCGATGGCTGATCTCGCCATGCTTATGGATTATTGACACGGGGGCACTGGCCCCCCCTGGCCCCTCCCTAGAACCGCCACTGGTGCCGGCTCAGCATCGTAAAGTTTATCGGCCATCGGCGATGGACGATGGCATCGTCTATCGGTCCAACCCTAGTTGTTCCTAAAACTTAGATAGTGTTGAAGTTCTCAGCAAATACACTGACACACAGAGAGATAAGCTGACTGTAATCACTGCAAAAAGTGGACATGACAAATATTACAGTTAAAAATAAAACCCCTTCATCTGATATTTGTTGTGCTCCAAGCAACCATCTGTACGCGTCATGAACATTATAAAATGAAATCATGTTCTGTAGTCAAAAAAGGTCAATATTTTCAGATCTCTCAGGTGTTCTAATCATTTTGGCCACCACTGAATGTGTGAGTATCTGTGTGTGTCTGTGTGTGTGTGTGTGTGTGTGTGTGTGTGTGTGTAAATGCCACTGGCCGCCTGGCGTGTCTCACAGAGCCGCAGTGACGTGATGGGCAGGTGTGACATTTACCCTTATAATTTCATCCTCCTCTCTCTCATCCATCTCTGTCTGTCTCACACACACACACACTTCAAGATCTGCTCTCTGTCTCCATCACACTGCGGTTTACACAGATCCACACGTCTAATAATCACCATATTATCAGCTGGAGCTTTATAAGGGTGGACATTGCAGGTGAATAGGGTAAATAAAAACAACTAATCATTATCATTATATTTATATTAATAACTGCAAGCACTTTTTGTAATACAAATATTATGTTTTTAAATATGCAGTTGAGATATTGTGTGCTAATTTGCTGTGTACATTACTTTGCATTGAAATCTGAACTTTGAATCAAGTCCGGCTTAAAATACTTGTTTCTTTTTTTTCTTTGATTTATTAGTTTTTTGTTTGTTTTTTTTTTTTGTTATTTTACAGATGGAATTTCGGGAATCTCTTTTTATCACTCAATAATTTTAGAATATACTGTATAGAGAATGCCCAGTAGAGAATGACAAAAATTGCGGAATGAACTGCCAACTTATTTAGCATATCTTTTACACAGCTGATGCCCTTCTAGCTGCAACACAGTACTGAGAAACACCCATACACACCCATTCACACACACACACACTCATATGCTACAGCCAATTTAGTTTATTCAATTCCCCTATAATGCATGTGTTTGGACTGTGGAGGAAAACGGAGCACCAGGAGGAAACCCACACCAACACGGGAAGAACATGCAAACTTCACACAGAAATGCCAACTGACCCAGCCGGGACTCGAACCAATGACCTTTTTGCTGTGAGGGGACAGTGCTAACCACTGAGCCAACATGCTGCCATGCTGTCAGTCAAATTATATGAACTTATCATTCAGTAAAATCCCTTAGAATATAGATATTAATAAAACTGCAAAGTATGATTTATGTAAGTGCTGCTGAAGTGGAGATTTAAAGCTCAGTGCAGTATATATATATATATATTAGTGATGCCACAATTCTCAATATAATATTGAACCGTTCGGTACGGCATCCACGGTTCAATACGCGCTTGTGAGTTGCGGTTTTCTCGGTTTTACGTAAGTCCACGAGCTGAGTTGAGGAAACTCCTCCCCGCGAGTATATATTCAATAACTATGCTCTAAAGTTAGGGGGCGCTTAACCATCATTTCACGGCCATGGTGAGTGGAGGTGAAAAGGAAACACTACGAGGAAGCAAAGGTGTCGTTCAAATCTCCGGTGTGGGGACATTTCGGTTTTGCCGTTGAGTATAATGCCGAGGAAGAAAAAACAGTAAGCTAAAAAATGACTGTGCACTGCACGCATTGTTTTACACGTATAGCCAGGGCTTAATATGTGCCGGAACACGCCGGACAATTTAACTGGTATTCTTATACTTACAGTATGACATACCTGCCAACACTCCCGTTTTTCCCGGGAGCCTCCTGTATTTCACATCTATCTCTCCCGTTTTGTCATTTCTCCCAGGAATCTTGTATAGCCCAATCTAGTTATGGAAAAATCTCTTTATGTTTGTCAAGTAGCCAGATCTTCAAGCACATCTCCTCACACTAACTGTACGTTCACACCGAAAGCAGCGAGAGCCTCAAAGGTCGCTCTGGCCGCCCTGGCGACAATGCTGTCTGCCTTGAGCTCCGGAGGCGAGAGCGTCAAAATTCGCTACACATTGATCTCGTATTTAAAGGAGCCGTTGCAGCATATCATATCAATTACACTCCCGCATAAAACATGCTTTCTAGCGTGAAGGTGTTGCACACTTATTATCAAATTCACTTAATTACGGAAGATCTAGCTGTATGTGGTGTGGCTTTGCTCCACGATGTGTCCATATGCCTGAAATATTCTGAAGCAGCAATACTGTTTTGTATTGTCGCATGAAATTCCCGCTTTTTTAAAGAAAAAAAAAATAATATATAACATTGATGCACATCAGAAACTCGCCAGTAACTTTTTAAATCTACGTTCCAGTAAGAAAACTGCAAATAATTGGAAATCCAGCGACTGCAATAATTAAACCCTTGGGAACAACTGTGGTCGGAACCAGAGTTCACAGTGACTGTGTTCTCTGACTCCTCTCAAGCGGTGGACTTCTACATTCTGATTGCTTGCCGCCGAACCGCGTCATAGCTCATTACCATAAAAATGACTTGATTTCAACTCTCCTCGGCGTTCACACCGGCGAAGACGCGCCGCGCTGCTCCTCGCCGCCGGCTTCCATTGAAAATGAATGACTTCCGGCTACTTTGACGCTCTCGCCGCTTTCGGTGTGAACGTACAGTAAGGGTGTGACAAGATCTCGTACGGCGAGATCTCGCGAGATTAAATCGTGGCGAGATTTCTCGTCGAGGTGAAAATATGTCTCGTGAGTTGTGATGTTATGATGGAGCGGAAGGGTGAAAATAGCATTGACGATTGGAGGCAGGATCGGATTTGATCTGCAAATAACCTGGCAACCCAGGCTGGCCTCAGAGTTGCGCTTGTCACTCAGTGGGCGGGTGTGACGTAACCGCTTTTTTCACCAGGGTTCAGCAGGTACCGCATCCAACATAGGCTAAAGCCTGGTTTATACTCGACGCGTCCGCTAGTTCGCTTGAGTGCGCGCGGCGAATGTAATGTCATCGCGGTGTTAGCGGAAGTTCGCTTTGAGTGCGCGCGACATGATTTCGGCTGGCGGTGCGCACGGCATTTTTTGAGACCCAAGCGAACAGTGCGCGCGGCGCCGCGTTTGATTTGAGTTGAATATGAACCACTTTAAGGGGATTTTGACTGAAACAGTACGACTGTACTCATATCTTTATGATCCGTGATCATACAGATAACCTGATGAACAATAATTCTTGGCTAGAAATTGCAACAGCCGTGGGAAAGGAGGAAAGTTTATGTTAAAATGTTTGGAAAAACCTGAGGGATGAGTTTGTTAAAGACAAAAGAGGCAATGGCAAAGTGGAGACCCAGTAGTACACACTTAAAGAAACATGTTTATCCACCAGTCATAGGTTTTACACTGATGTATATGTTACAATTTTGAATTTAAAACAATTTAATAACTACAAAACTAAAATGAATTAAGAAATTATTGCTTTGAAAACTGGAAATGAATATTTGAACCTTTCGGTTTACACTGATGCCTGTTTTTCTAGGCTTTATTGGTGATAATGGTCAGGAATGTTGGACCATTATTACCCTTTTAGCATAAGTAAAGGACAGAAACTAGCCAGACAGTTAATATGTGAATTGTGGAGCGGCTAAATCTAAAAATCTAAATCTATTTTTTTAGTAAGTGTGCTTTTTTTTGCTTTTATTCTTGCCATAATAAAGAATATATTTGTAGTGCAGCCCATGTTCTCTTGTCATTAATATTTTAATAAACTTTAATAGGTAAAACTGTCTGAGATATGAACAAAAGCAAGTGATGCATCAAATTTGATTAAAAAAAATCTTGAATTGTTATAAAGATCCTTATAATCATTAAAATAATTTATAAAAACAATAATAATAATGTAAAAAAATCGTGAATGATATTAATGACATGACGTAGTTCCGGAAACTTTCTACCTCTCTGTTTATCTGTCTGACTTTACGGTCAGTTACTTTTGACCGCCCCCTGTCGTTTTAAAAAATATCACAACGGCGAACGCGGCAAGTATAAAAGCCTCGTCCGTTTCGCGAGGTGCGCGCGCAGTCAGCGGAGGTGCGCGATGCGGCGCCAGGCGAAAGTATAAATCCAGCTTAAGGCTACAACTACAGCCTCACACATTATGGTTCGTATCCATGCAATAGAATAGCACTTCAGATATGCTGAACGGCATTATCGTCGTAAACACAAATGGAATTAAGACGTAGAGTATTCCTATTTTAGTCGCATTACTGAAGCGCAGATATGTAAACGCCGTAATCAAACTATTAACACCGTGAAGGACTTTTAGCCGCATTTTGCGACAGGACCTACACACCTAGCGAGTCAGTAAAGCGCCACAGACGCACACATCTCTAAGCGCGCGCAAACAAACACACACACTCACTAAATGAACTCCTGGAGACTCATCGTCACATCATCATCACGGAACACTCGTTTATGCCGTCCGGAAAAAGCAGAATTGTTTTTGTTTCATTCTGCGTGCGGTATCAAACTCCATTAAAACAACTCTCCTATCAGTCCTTCATATTCGCATGATCGCATGCAGTAGCTCAGAGTGAGTCACGAGGCTGAATGAAATCTTGCTAAATGAAAGTGAAACTCATTTATTAAATTAAAAATCAAATACAAAAAATTACATACATTTTGTTTCAGTGTGTGGAAATAAGTTTGAATATATCATGTGAAATTGTACAGGGGAGAAGCCAGTCGGTAGAGTTTATAGCTACATTTAGCAGTGTTTGCATGTCCTTTATGACAGAATTCATTTAAATAGAAATAAAATACCATTCATTACAATGTTTTGAAAAAGCACCTAAATTGTTTTGAATTTTATGATTTTTTTTCTAGTTGAATAAAAATCTATTTTCCATTCATATATTAGCAAATATTTTGCTAACATTTAAAATTATATATAAAACGATTTTTCCATTCACATAGGCTATTAGCAAAATATTCATCAGTGTTTGCATGTCTATTACTGCACATAATTCATTAAAATATAAGGAAAATAACATTCATTACAAGTTGATTTAAAGAAAGCACCTAAGTAGTTTTGCGATTTGGTTTTTTTTCCCAGTTGAATAAAAAACTATTTTCCATTCATATATTTCATCATTGAGGATTTCTTAAAAATAGTGTAAAAATCTCGTCTCGTTCTCGTGAACCCAATCTCGTATCTCGTCTCGTGGAGTAGGCATCTCGTCACACCCCTACCTCCCACAATTGACGAAATATTCAAATCTCAAAGCACATTTTACCTCAATTTGGCAACATGCGTTACAACCCAATTGCACTGTTGATTACACAATTTCGAAGACAAATGTTGACAGACTTATGAGGCTATTTGGTCCCCACAACATAATGAATACAAGGCACGCACACACTTCACAGTGAGCTTTTTTTTACTTGACTCTTATCATTGCACTAGCAACCAGAACAACATATCAACTGCATAGCAACACAGCCTCACCCTCAGATTAAAATAGACTCATTTTATCACCATGAAATGTAAGAGTGTTATTGAAGTGCTTTAAGCTTCGCTGCTGGACTGTAGATGCCGTCGGCCTGTTTTCTGTTTGCAGGCTGTTGTTAAGATCTATGCCATAATAAGATGCAGATGCAGGTATATTTGAATATTTCAGCCCAAACTCGACTATCGACCAATGGAGGAAAAGCCAAAATGGTGATATTCATCCATAAACACACAGATGCCAACAAGCACACCATGTGAAAGTCAACAAACTGAGGAGAACCGCCATGAATATGAAGAGCTGGAAGATAAGCTGAAGACTCTCTAAAACAAGTAATGACTGGGGTGAATATACTCACATGTTCATCTATAGAAGCAGCTTCAGATTGGATATATATATATATATATATATATATATATATATATATATATATATATATATATATACAGTTGAAGTCAGAATTATTAGCTCCCTTTTGAATTTTTTTTTTCTTTTTTATATATTTCCCAAATAATGTTTAACAGAGCAAGGAAATTTTCACAGTATGTCTGATAATATTTTTTCGTCTGGAGTAAGTCTTATTTGTTTTAATTCGGCTAGAATAAAAGCAGATTTTAATTTTTATAAAAGCCATTTTAAGGACAAAATTATTAGCCCCTTTAAGCTATTTTTTTTTTCGACTGTCTACAGAACAAACCATCGTTATACAATAACTTGCCTAATTACCCTAACCTGCCTAGTTAAAATAATTAGCCTAGTTAAGCCTTTAAATGTCACTTTAAGCTGTATAGAAGTGTCTTGAAAAATATCTAGTCAAATATTATTTACTGTCATCATGGCAAAGATAAAATAAATCAGTTATTAGAAATGAGTTATTAAAACTATTATGTTTAGAAATGTGTTGAAGAAATCTTCTCTCTGTTAAACAGAAATTGGGGAAAAAAATAAATCAGAGGGGCTAATAATTCTGACATATATATATATATATATATACACACACACAAGAAACATTTTATGACAAATTATATTTTGATTTGATTTACTTATTCCGAACAAAAATATCCTACATAAAAATTCTTTAACAAAAAATACATTTCAACATGGTCGAAATGGAGCAGGATGAAGTACAAGCTTTTTATTTTCCCACCCCATTACCACACACATCATTTGTCTATTACTTAAACATTTCTTCTTTTACTTGCGTATCTCTTCTTTTTACATGACATATGAGCTTTACATGAGACATATTTTATCATTTTGGCATCTTGGACATATTATATGTTTGATTCCATTTGTACATTTACGTTCTATAACATAGTGCCAAAAAATACATATTGCAAACAGCCATTAATTGAAATTTCATCATACCTTTCTCATTTGATTATTTTTCAGTCAACTCTATTCATCATTAGATTCCTTTAACAAAATATTCTGACACTGAAATCAATAAAAGGTTAAAGTATTTTATTGAAACATTTATTTGTCAAAAATGGACATATGATACTTGCATTCATTCTTTCATAGTTGGAAATAACTAAATAACTGCCAAATTAACTAACTAACTAACTAACTAACTAACTAACTAACTAACTAAATAAATAAATTAGAAACCTTAAATAAAAAAATTGCAGTAACTGGTTATAATAAATGAGCTTTTTCTTGGTAGTTCTTGTAGTTTTCTGTTGTTTTAATAACTTTTATTTGTTTTATTTGTATTACTTTGATATTTATATTGTGTAATATTATATTTTATTTTATCTTATTTTACTCACTATCTTTCGGCTTAATCCCTGATTTATCAGGGGTTGCCCCGGCATAATGAACTTTTTTTTTTAATTTAATTTTATCTTACTTTTAATTTAATTGTTTATTTATTTTATTTAGACTCACAATCCTTTGGCTTAGTCCCTGATTTATCAGGGGTTGCCCAAGTTTTATTTCATTTTATTTTAAATAAATAAATAAATAAAATATTTATTTATTTATATTTGAATTTTTTTTAAATTTTATTTGTTTTTATGCCATTAATATTTTTATTGTTGCTGTATCTTTTAGCAAATTAAATAAAAATAAGATGTTTCCTGCCCTGCGGGCCCGTCCGCTACGCCCCTGCACACACACACACACTACAGACAATTCAGCTTACCCAATTCACCTTTAGCACATGTCTTTGGACTGTTGGGGAAACCGGAACACCCATGCAAACCCATGCAAACATGGGGAGAACATGCAAACTACAGACAGAAACACCAACTGACCCAACAGTGCTAACCCCTGCGCCACCATGTCACCCCCACATTAGTGATGCTCAATCTTAATCAGAAAATGATGTGCAAGTCAAAACATGTCAATGTTTGCCTCTGGATACAGTACACAGACACTTGAAACAGATTAAAGAACTATAATGAGCCTGCTGATTTGTTTCAGTTATTGTAGACTGTTTCATAGTTTCATTTGGCACAACATTGACAGTGTTAGCAGCGTTCAACACAATGAACAAAGCAGCAGCAGTGCGTGTGTATTTTGAGCAAAGACTAATACACAAGACATGTTACTTGTGTAGTTTTGAATGGGTAAAGTGTAACTGTCAATATGGCGAATGAAGCTCCGCCTACTAGTACAGGAGCCAATAATCAATCGCTATAGACTGACAATTCTCTGGGGGAGAAGCTCAGACCAGACGTGTGCTTTTTCGACAGTTTATGTGGTCAACAAACACACTTGAATCTCAGTGAATACTTGCTTCACAGACATAAGAAATATATCCACATAAAGCTTGAAACTTCTACTTTTAAATGAACCAACTACACTTGAAGACAAAAGTTTTTTTGGTTTTGTAATCTGTATGAAACGAATGCAAGGTGCGGTCCATGCCGTCGAACGCAAATCACATGACGGCAACAATTCAAACGTCCTCAAATTTGTAAACAAAGAGTCACTGTCATTTCTGGAGGAGATTCACCATCAAGACCAAGTTTTTTTTTTAGATTAGATTAGATTCAACTTTATTGTCATTACACATGTACTAGTTCAAGGAAACGAAATGCAGTTTAGGTCTAACAAGGAGTGCAATAGCAGCAAGTGCAGGATACAGGTATAAGTTATAGAAGTGCAGTTATAGAAAAACTATGGTGATATTTACAGATGGATGTACTATGAACATTATATACAGGATGTATTAGCTATGAACAGAGATTTACAATAGATGGATATATGTACAGGTTGCTATTACTAATCAGAAGTGTGCAGATAGATAAAAATAATTACAAATGTAAATGTGCAGTGGGTATGTACAGTTCAAATAAATAAATACGTGCAATGTAGTGCAATGAATATGTGCAATTTTTAAATGTGCAAATGTTAAATAGTGCAGTGATTATGAGGAGTATAAGGTATGAGGAGAGTGGGGGTGTATCAGTGGGGCAAAAGAGTCAGTGGGGGGCAGAGTTCAAAAGGGAGACAGCTCTGGGGATGAAGCTGTTCCTTAGTCTACTGGTTCTTGTTCGGGGGAGCCTGAAGCGCCTGCCGGAAGGCAGGAGGAAAAACAGTCTGTGAGCAGGGTGAGAGGAATCCTTAAGAATACTGCGTGCTCGGCGCAGACAGTGTTTCTTCTGGATGTCCTCTATGGCTGGCAGTGTGGTTCCTGTGATGCGTTGGGCAGTTTTCACCCCCCGCTGCAGTGCCTTACGCTCAGCAACAGAGCAGCTTCCATACCAGACTGTGACACAGTTCGTCAGGATGCTCTCTATTGTGCAGCGGTAGAAGTTCACCAAGACGGCTGATGACAGCTGGTTCTTCTTAAGTTGCCTTAAAGGGTCACGAAACACCAAAACACATTTTTTGAGCTGTTGACAGTCATATATGTGTCCCACGCTGCTATAAACACTATTAGGACACATATATTGCACTAAAAAGTGAAAATTGGTTGTTTTTGCGTTATTTTGAGCAAATTCGTTCTTCCGGTTTGAAACGAATTTTTGAAGCTACGTCACGGCCATGAGATACTTAGGTGTAAATCCAGCAGTACAGTGGCTGTCTGTCTTTTCTAGGGCGTTCTGACGTATCTGAGTGCGCAGTATTAATTCATGAGAAGACGTGCTTCAAACCAATCAGCGCGCTCTATTGTGTATGACGCGAAACTTCATTAATATGCATGATAGCTCCGGAGACTGTTTACCAGTTTACACTGTACAGACGGAAGAGAGACGCCACGTTGTGTTGCCAAAACAAGTGAAAGTACAAGAATTTCAAGACAAGAGTCGTAGGTGTTATTAGTGTGTTGCAACGAAGGTTTTGTTTTCATTTTCCCTTTATGGGAGAGCAGCTGGACTCACGTGTGGATTACAGTGCACGTGACAGAAACGCGTTTGTAAGGAACATTTTTACACGAGAGCTTTTTCTCATCTGGAAATGGTGAAATCCGGATTTGCCGCTCGTCTACTTTTAATAAAAAGACACAGCTCCAGTTTGATTGTCTGTCTACAGATTTGGTAAGTGTTTGCAGTGGACTGCCCTTTGTTTAAATGCTGCTCTCCGAGTGTAAACATGTAAACACAAACTATTCCCGTCGTGCAGGATTTTCGCCGCATTTTGTGACAGGATAGTCTATACACACACGGCTTTCTGACGCTACCTACCGAGTACATAAGTTACAGAGAAATGCGGAGGATTTTTTTCTCTTATTCGCCGTAACAAATCAGCCTCTGTGTGTTTGTTTTTCCTGTCAAACTTAGCGCGTCCCTTCTATGCAAAATCTTATCCTCTTTCCCTCCCCCGACACTCCCACACTCCCAGAGCTGGACACGCCCAACTTTCCTGACTTTTTTCAAAACAGAGTTGTGAAAACACCCTGCTGAGACAGGGGGTTTCGTGACCCTTTAAGAAAAATAGGCGCTGGTGAGCCTTCTTGACCAGGCTGGAGATGTTGGTGGTCCAGGAAAGGTCCTTTGAGATGTGGGTCCCCAGGAACTTGAAGGATGAGACAGGCTCGACGGCCGTCCCATTGATGTGGATGGGATCATGCGAGCCTGTTCGTCCCTTCCTGAAGTCCACAATGAGCTCCTTGGTCTTGTCGGTGTTAAGGAGCAGATTATTGTCGGTGCACCAAGTGGCCAGATGCTGTATCTCCTCCCTGTAGGCAGTCTCATCATTGTTGCTGATTAGACCAATCACTGTGGTGTCATCTGCAAGTTGTGGATTACTTTAGAAGTGCAGCGTGATAAGACAATCATTATCCAGAGGATGATAATGTGTAAAACAGCCATAAATGAGGTTTGTGTCGTGATCTCGTTCCTTTCGAGTGCGCATTAGCTTAAGCAACCTGAAAAAATGCAGATTTTGTTTGATTTGAATGTTTAGAAACGAAACATATGAGACGGTTGTTGTTTAATTTTATTGGCGATTACAAATATGTAATGTAGCTTGGCAAACAGTTTTGGAGAATTTGATGTTTCCCCATTCAGTCAGAATGCCTGAGTATACGGCCTGAGAGGCGTTTCAAAGATGGCCGCCGAGTAAAATGACTTGCCTTAAAGGGAGTTTGATTTTGAGTGAGCGGCCCAAAACACAAAGCTAAACACATTTTTGGATAACTAGAATTCTGTTCATATGACTTTTAGAGCCCGGAGGAAACTACGAGGGCCTTAAAAATCCAGAGCGTCACTCTCAATTCCACTCAGTTCCTTCCAAATGCGCACGGGTTGTGTAATTTCGCATGATTTATTTACTTTTCGCCAGAGGGTGAGGCAGAAACGCTCAAAGATTCTCATCCAGAATTCCTGCATTTTCAGACACACGCCGGCATCTAAAGCTTTAGTGCATTACACAAAAAGAGTCACTGTTTAAAGAGATCTAATTTTCAGTATGATGTTTAATGCCATTTCAAAAAGAACGAGCATCTTCAGTCAAACATTTAAAGTTCAAACCCAAAATAAAAAATGTGCTGGTAATTTATTCAGCCTTGGGGGTGATCCCAGCACTTTAAGTGTTAAAGAGCCCCTGTTATACATTAAATAGGGTCATGTTTTGGTTGTAAGGGCCTCCAACAACAGTCTGATATGCATGCAAGGTCAAAAAAAACTTTCATGGTCTTATAATATGCATTTATTTTTGCCTAATTATCCCAGCGACTCCCATATGAATTGTTCAGTGATTCATTTGTTCGCAAACCCCTGCTTAGGGCGAAGCTAATCTGCGCTGATTGGACCGATGACAGCCTGTTGCGATTGGTCGACACTGACAGCCTTCAGCGCGAGACAGAGTGAAATGCCCAGCACAGCTTATCAACAATATAGTAGTCAGAGTGCATACACACTTCATATTAGTGTAAGGCGTGGATTTTGGCTGCCAGAGGGTGAATGTAAATACAGACGATGGACTTGAAAATACTGACGACTAACTATTTTATTAAGGAAAAACTCCAAGAACTAGGGAGGAGATCGACACGAGTCTCCTAGCCCGTCACACTCTACCTGCTCTTTTTTCACACACACACACACACACACACACACACACACACACACACACACACACACACACACACACACACACACACACACACACACACACACACACACACACACACACACACACACACACACACACACTACCCTCCTCCTCAGAGGACACAACACCAAAATAAAAGTCCTTAACAGAAACATTCAAAAACAGAACACAAAGAAAGCATATTAAAGAAACAACTTCACATTAGTTACTAACACCATAGTACACAGTACCTGGTTTTCACCAGTGTTATCAGGGTCGGCGCATCCATAGAATAGTAACAGCGGCGTCCGCGACCCTCCCCCCCCAATCCTCACTTTCATCCACGACACCCACCCCTTTCCTCCGGGTCCTCACTTTCAACAGCGAACCGGTCACTTTCTTTTTCACTTTCGGGTTGAGGGCGGCGTGATCGCCGTTCGCCTAGAACGCCAGTTCAGCTTGCTCCAGCCCTGAGTGTTATTCAGACACTTCACCCCGAACCTAACCACCCCACCACCTCCCGGTCTCCCGGATTTTCAGGGACAGATGTTGGCAGGTATGTTTGTGCAGTTTTATTTTGAAGCTTGACTGCTGCACGTATGTAAGAACAGCTGACGATGGCCATAGCAACGACAAACGGCAGTGGATCGCAGGCTCACAAACTAATTTAAATCCGTAACCAATCGGCATGTGTCACGTTTTCAACGTGACTTTAGACGTGATATGAGAATATAAAGAGTTACTTGGTTAACAAAACACAATTAAATACATAATTTGCAAGCTAGAAAAAAACAAGGAGGCAACCATTTTAATCGCACTTACTTACACTTGTGAAATGGAGGAAGAAACTGATCCACGATGCACTGCTCCATGTTCTGACATAGTCCCTTACATCAATAGTCTTTTCTGATCCTTCCTTTAACGTACGGCCGATGAATTCTCCATTGTAAACGTGTAGACTCCAGAAGCACTCGAACAGCACAAGGCTGGGCTATAATGCTGAGGTATTTTTTGCAAAAATAAACCTCAACCCCTGACTCTTCAGTTTCATCTTTGGGTAGAGAAAATAGCACTAACATTCCCCTCACACTTCCAGTAATATCCAGCGGAGCACAGCGTTGATTCAACCGGAGTCTGCTACAGTGTGTGTTTAGCCTCTTTCTCTGTGTGTACTGTGTTTGTGGGCAGGATTTTCAATTTTTCCGAGTTTGCGCACGCAACAACTGGGCGGGGCTTAAGTTTCGTATCCAAGTTACGCCGAAACGGCTAAAGACTCATTGTTAAGATGATTCATTTGAAGTACTAGGAGTCGACTCTTTTATAAATGAATCAATAGTTTTAAACACTGTCCACTTTCAGATTTAAGCCTTAGCTGGAAATTTCACTTCACTTAGAGCTGTGTTACACACTACATGGAAGGTCATTCTCAAAAACCCATAATAGGGGCTCTTAAAAAAAAACAAAAAAAAAAACATATAAAGGCCAAATAAAATTAATACAATGATGTCTTTTGAAGGGAAAGGACAAGACATTGAACATTATTTACAATATTATTACATGTATGGCAAGCCTTTTTAATAATTCATAAATTAGCATCTATTTTCATCTGTTTGTATTGTTTTTTTTTTAGATATTAGTGTGCTTTCCATTTTCTAATTTATCTTTAAGTAATAGTGCTTATTTATAGCATAGCATAACTAGTAGTATATAGCAGTGGTTCCCAAAGTGTGAGTCGGGACCCCATGAAAGGGTCGTGGGACAATGACGGGGATCGCTTGATTTCCAAAAGTCAAATATATTTTATAATAAATAACCCACAGAAGATAAAACAGTAGTTTAGTTACATCAGCCTTTCAGTTTTTTTGGTGTGTTTACGTTGGATTAACAACACAGCAATAGCGTCAGCTGCAGCATATTGATTGTATAGCACCACAGCAAACTTTGACACCTTTATGGCAATCAATGACATTAAAAAATAATGGCAACAACTGAACATTGAGGATGATCTCTGTGTGGCAGTCTCCAAAATTAAACCAACAATAGACTTGTGCCCACAAGTCTCTTTAGGTGAGGTTAATATTAAATTAAACAAATTAATAAAATTGTGTTGTCAATATGCTAGTGTTTATATAGAGCAGGGACCAACAATCTCGTTCCTGGAGGTCCGGTGCCCTGCAGGGTTTAGCTCCAACTTGCCTCAACACACCTGCCTGAGTGTTTCAAGTATACCTAGTAGGACCTTGATTAGCTTGTTCAGGTGTGTTTGATTAGGGTTGGAGCTAAAATCTGCAGGACACCGGACCTCCAGGAACAAGTTTGGTGATCCCTGATATAGAGCTATTGTTGTGCACACAACAGTTGTATATTTATAACCACCTCCAATGAATTAAGAACTCATGAGTCACTGCAATAGTTTTTGGATTTTACATTTGTTATTGTTCTTTTGGGCTGAAAAGTTCAGGAACCCCTGTAGTAGTTACTCAGTTATAAATAATAGTTACTTTTTATTAGTTGCTAGTATTTTTTACATTGGTGCTTGTTCACATGATACTAATGCCTAGCCCTAGTAGATACAGTTGAAGTCAGAATTACTAGCCCCCTTTGAATTTTTTTTTCTTTTTTAAATATTTCCCAAATTATGTTTAAACGAGCAAGGTAATTTTCACAGCATGTCTGATAATATTTTGTCTTCTGGAGAAAGTCTTATTTGTTTTATTTCGGCTAGAATAAATACAGTTCTTAAATTTTTAAAAGCCATTTTAAGGTCAAAATTATTAGCCTCTTTAAGCTATATTTTTTTTTCGATAGTCTGCAAAACAAACCATCGTTATACAATAACTTGCCTAATTAACCTAACCTGCCTAGTTAACCTAATTAACCTAGTTAAGCCTTTAAATGTCACTTTAAGCTGTATAGAAGTGTCTTGAAAAATATGTAGTAAAATATTATTTACTGTCATCATGACAAAGATAAAATAAATCAGTTATTAGAAATGAGTTATTAAAACTATCTTCTCTCTGTTAAACAGAAATTGGGGAAAAAAATAAACAGGGAGGCTTATAATTCAGGGGGGCTAATAATTCTGACTTCAACTGTATATGCATTCACTATGCTAGCATTGTTTGGAATGCTGACTAGTAACATTTCTAGTAAAAAAAAAAATAACAGTTTTGTCATTGAGTTCTATAGATAACTACTAGTAAGCATTCAATAAATACTAATACTTTTATACTAGTTACCTATGTATCTTCATTAGATACTATAGTATGCATTTAGTAGACATTTAGTAGTTATTCATTAGGTACTAGTGTGTTACAAATAAGAACTACTATCCGTTTAATAAGTAGTATCTAATTATAATTAGTATCTAATATCTAATTATAAATTCTTGTTGTTTATTTGTGCTACTTACAGTTTAGTTTGATGCTTTCTAATTTATTTATTTTTTTTCTTATCTGTTGAAGTTTTTTTTTTAGCAAATTAAACGAAAATAAGACATTTCCTTGGGAAGTAGCTTAAAAAAATCTTATTTTACATATATTTATATATTCATAAATATACACATATATATGTGTGTGTGTTTAACTAAATTGCATCTTATGAATCAATTGACAGCATAAGCCTTTTAACGTTTAATCTATGCTTTGTGTATTTATTTCTTAGACATTCATATCTTTTCAATTAAATACTAATGCTTATTCTAATTGTGATTATTCTTTAGATATTAGTTATTCATAACACAGTAGCATTTATTAGATGCTTATTTACTAACAGTTATTCACTATCCTGACTAATAAATTCCTTAGTATTTTTTTTTTGTCTACTAAAAACTCCAATGCTCATTTAAAACTGTAATCTTCACTCTGAACTCCATTTAACCCTCAAAAACAGAGCAAAAGCTCTTGAGAAAACAGCATGCATCTGTTAAGAGTCCCATGGGTTGGCCAAACCACTAGTCAGCAATACAAATATCAACAAACTCACAATACAAATCTAAAAATATAAACTATTCGAGTGTTTTGTCTGCTGCTCTGACGTATTTTCTCTCTCATACGCCGCTGACAAGTGTTGTTCAAAATTTCTGGACACCCACTTCAAAAAAAATTGCACATTCATATTTTATTTCTTAACATTCAACATGCTGAGCATGTTATTTTAATAATAATAATAATAATAATAATAATAATAATAATAAGTATTATTATTATTATTACATTTTACATTCAATTATATTTGTATCTTCTAGATTATTCTAAGTTTTAATATTTAATTTTACTTATATTATTTAATACTTATTACCTTTATTATTTTTTATATAATTATTTTTGTTAAATCCATTGTTAATTTCAATACGATGATAGCGATTGAAATTTATTTGTTCTGCACTACAAATAATATTCTAAATAATATACAAAGACTAGATAGAATCTACTGTAGTTCTAGTCTAGAACTAAAAGATGTGACTATATTATCTGTACTATAAATCTATAATATTATTAGTTAAATCTTCAGTTTATGATGTCCTTGTTATGCATGTTTTGTTTACTTACTATAGTAATTATTCATAATTACATACAACTAACCCTAAACCTAACCATATAGTAAGTACACTCACCCGCTACTTTATTAGGTACACCTGTCCAACTGCTCGTTAACACAAATTTATAATTAGCCAATCACATGGCAGCAACTCAATGCATTTAGGTATGTAGACACGGTCAAGACGATCTGCTGCAGTTCAAACCGAGCATCAGAATGGGGAAGAAAGGGGATTTAAGTGACTTTGAATGTGGCATGGTTGTTGGTGTCAGACGGGCTGGTCTGAGTATTTCAGAAACTGCTGATCTACTGGGATTTTCACGCACAACCATCTCTATGGTTTACAGAGAATGGTCCGAAAAAGAAAAAATATCCATTGAGTGGCAGTTCTGTGGGCGCAAATGCCTTGATGATGCCAGAGGTCAGAGGAGAAAAGTCAGACTGGTTCCAACTGATAGAAAGGCAACAGTAACTCAAATAAGCACTCATTACAACCGATATATGCAGAAAAGCATCTCTGAGCACACAACACGTCCAACCTTGATGCGGATGGGCTACAGCAGCAGAAGACCACACATAGTGCCGCTCCTGCAGCTAAGAACAGGAAACTGAGGCTACAATTCACACAGGCTCATCAAAATCGGACAATAGAAAATTGGAAAAACGTTGCCTGGTCTGATGAGTCTCAATTTCTGCTGCGACATTCAGACGGTCGGGTCAGAATTTGGCATCAACAACAGAAAAACATGAATCCATCCAGCCTTGTATCAACAGTTCAGGCTGGTGGTGGTGGTGCACGTATGGAGAATTTTTCTTGGCACACTTTGGGCTCATTAGTACCAATTAAGCATCGTGTTAACGCCACAGCTTACCTGAGTATTGCTGCTGACCATGTCCATCCCTTTATGACATCACAGTGTACCCATCTTCTAATGGCTACTTCCAGCAAAATAACGCACCATGTCATAACCCGCAAATCATCTCAGAATTCTTGAACTTCTTCAGGGTTCTTGAACATGACAATGAGTTCACTGTACTCAAATGGCCTCCACAGTCACCAGAGCTCAATCCAATGGAGCACCTTTGGGATGTGGTGGAATGGGAGATTCACATCATGGATGTGCAGCCGACAAATCTGCAGCAACTGAGTGATGCTATCATGTCAATATAGACTAAAATCCTGAGGAATATTTCCAGTACCTTGTTAGGTCTGTGCCACAAAGGATTAAGACAGTTCTGAAGGCAAAAGTGGGTCCACCCTGGTACTTGTAAGGTGTACCTAATAAAATGGCCAGTAAGTGTATATGTAATTAATGTCACTCAGCGGTTACACTAATAGTTGCACTGTTGCAAGGACAGCTTAAAGGTCCCGTGAAGTGCTTTGAAATATGCATTTTTATTGGAGGTTTGGCGTGAGCTCAACTGAAACACGAAAAGAGTATGGGACAAAGTGTAGCTCTTCCCCTTTTAAAAAAAAACAGCCAATAGCATTTAATCACCGCTCTGCCAGTGAGAGTGGTTGAGCTCAAGCGCATCAAATGAAAAGCGTCTTGAAAGGGGCAGGGCACGTCAGATGCTAGAGAGCATTTGATTGGTCAAGATTTGATGAGAAACTGTAGTATGGATTGACGTGAATAAAACGTCAGGTGTAAGAGACAAACTACAAGCTTTACATGTTTACATCAGATTTATATCTTCTAAACATCACCGTTCTGGAGCACACTAGCTTATAGATATCTTAAAAACTAACAATACTGATACTTAAATCTAAAAAACGTCCTTTTAATTTCATGGGACCTTTAAAATAAAGTTTGACCTAATATTATAATATAAAAAATATATATATTTATGAACCATAATCAAATCAAAGTGCTGCAAGATAAATTTTTACACCCTTTAAAAAATAATTTCCATTAATTTTGAATTATAAGAGGGATGTCCTTTTTATTAAGTGATTGCTACATATAACATTGAAAGAAAGAGAGAGAGAAAAGTCAAATCAATTAGCAAAACATGTGCCAAATTAGCTTCTTTCACCTCTCGAAAGAAAGCTAATCCATTTGGATGATGAATCCATTGTTTACCCTGTTCAAAGACACTGACTGGATTATAAAAAAAAATCAAAAACAAATCTAATTAACCTTTTACAGTGTTTCCAAATCTGAAGCATTGGCTGCGTTCTCTCTCCTGCTCTTTGTGTCTGTTTCCTCGGGCTCCTGCGCAAATGCATTTTGCCTTCAGCCTGCCTATTCTCTCTTACGCACCATTTGAAATGAGTTCTTCAAAGTTGCAGCCTAATCTATTCTTTATTAGCTTCCTTAAAGTAATTACTCCTCCAGGGCCGAGCCGAAACACTAAAGAGGAAATGAAGGAGAAGCAGGAGCGCCGGGATCTGTTTCTGTGTTCTCCGACTCTATCGCTATACGCTCTGAGACTTGCAGGATTTCACTGGGTTGTTTATTACGCCGCTCCTGACACTGCACTGTTTATGGCAAGCTGTTTCAACATTTAGTCTAAAAAAGGTAGAGTTTCTGGCTTACAATGCACCAATCGACATAATGGACAAAAATAAAAAAACGGTCTATAGGTGCTTTCACATCTAGACTTTTGTTCCGGAACCTGGCGCGTTTGCCCAGTTAGCGCGGTTCGTTTGGCATATGTGAACAGGGCAATCGTGCTCGGATCCACGCCAAAGCAATCGCTCCGAAACCGCCTGAATGAGGTGGTCTCGGCTCAATTGAAAAGAACTCTGGAGCGGATCGATTGTAGTGAGAAAGCGAGCGAATATGTAATAGGCATACGGCTATAAGAAGAGAGAGTAGGGCGGGAGGTCATTCCAGACATCCCAAGTCTCCCGGAAGTTTCGGGAGTCTCCTGCAAATGCGCAAAGACTCCCAGATTCCCGCAAACGAGCGATAATCACCCGGAAATTGTGCGTCTCCCTCCTGGTCCTCAAATACGTCGCGCACCCTTCTCATCACCCCTTCCCACCGCATCCCTCCTCGCTCTTCAGACATGTCCCGCGCACCCTGTCAAACACCACCAAACCACCCCTGACAGCTGAGCAGGACTCTGCAAAATAAACTGTGAAACTCTGACCAATGTGAGGAGAGTTTACTCAGATGTGACTTGTTTTAGCTTGTTTTGGTCCGTTTAGAAAGTTTGCCGTGTGAACGCTAATGGCACCAAGAACAAAGAGAAACAATGTAACAATTTTAATCCCCGTTTCGGAACAAATGAATCGATTCACAGGTGTGAAAGCACCCTAAATGTGCAGTCGGATTTTGCTCCAAATGTGCGATTGACAAACGTTTTTCTTTTTCTTTTTGTTCGTTTAGTTTCCATTTGATAATTTCACACAATCATTCTGTAGCTTTTATAGCACAACACACATAATGGAGACCGGAAACACTAATGCTGTGTTCACACCAGATGCGAACGCGCGGCTAAATCACGATATTCGCGAGTAAATAGACGTGTGAACATTTGAGTTTGCTTGCTTCATTCGCGCGTCAAACTCAGTTCAGAACAGACGCGGATTCACGTCATGGGCAGGGCTTCTGTCTGCCCGGTGACTGTGGCTTCGTTGCTAAATGGCTAACATGGATTTTATTGATAAAATAACTGTGTTTATGTGCTTTATGAAGGCTGTAAAACAGCGTCGATACGTTTGGAGCAGTGTCTGAGTCCACTAGATACTTTCAGAGGTGCACCCAGCTCTGTGAGCTCATAAACTCCTCCAGAAACTTAACCTGGATGACGGAGGCTTCCAGGGGTGCTTCTGACTGAGTCAAGCCCAGTTTGATGAACTGTTGTCGGTGTCGGCTGGAGGATTTCCCCCGGACACCAACAACAGGTGCTACGTCATAATCATGCTCCCACAAGAGCAAGCTTCTGATTGGTTAACGCGGCGCGAATGTTCGCAGAAGATCAGATTTTTGAACTCGAGCGATTCACGCGTTTTGTGCGTTAAGCGCGTCAAACGCTCAATTTGTGCAGCGCCATTCGCGTGTATCATGCTGCAGGATGCCTATTCGCGCGTTTGTATTGACTTAAGATGTAAATCACTCACGCTTGATGCTTCTTCCGCGTCTGGTGTGAACGCAGCATTAAGATATACAGTACCAACAAATTATTGTCATTGGAGCACAAGCTCCACACAGAAATGACAGAGATACATTAGGAGCGGATCGACACGAAACTGATGACCCAGTCTATTGTGACTGGTCCCATGACCCAGTCTGTTGTGATTGGTCCAACGACACAGTCTCTTGTGAGTGGTCCGATGACCCAGTCTGTTTTGATTGGTCCAATGGCTCAGTCTGTTTTGATTGGTCTAATGACCCAAGCTGTTGTGAATGGTCCCATGACCCATTTTGTTATGACTGGTCTGATGACCCAGTGTGTTGTGACTGGTCCAATGACTTAGGCTGTTGTGAAGGGCCCAATGACCCAGGCTGTTGTGATTGGTCCTATGACCCAATTCATTGTGATTTGGTCAATGACCCAGTTTGTTGTAATTAAGCTGTTGTGGTTGGTCTAATGACCCAGTCTGTTGTGAAGGGCCCAATGACCCAGGCTGTTGTGATTGGTCCGATGACCCAATTCGTTGTGATTTGGTCAATGACCCAGTTTGTTGTAATTAAGCTGTTGTGGTTGGTCTAATGACCCAGTCTGTTGTGATTGGTTCGATGATCCAGTCAGTTCTGATTGGTCAGATGACCTGTTGTGATCAGTCCTATTAAACTAGTCTGTTGTGGTTGGTCGGATGACCCAATGACCCAGTCTGTTGTGATTGGTCGGATGACCCAGTGTATTGTGATTGGTCTGATGACCCAGTCTGTTGGGATTGGTCCAATGACCTAATTTGTTGTGACTGGTCCGATGACTCAGTCTGTTGTAATTGGTCTGATGACCCAGGCTGTTGTGACTGATCTGATGACCCAGGCTGTTGTGACTGATCCTATGACCCAGACTGTTGTGACTGGTCCCATGACCCAGGCTGTTGGGACTGGTCCCATGACCCAGGCTGTTGTGATTGGTCAATTAATCCAGTCTGTTGTGACTGGTCTGATGACCCAGTCTGTTGTAATTGCTCCTATGACCCAGTCTATTGGGATTGGTCAGATGACCCAGTTTGTTGGAATTGGTCCTATGACCCAGTCTGTTGGGATTGGCCCAAAAAACCTGTCTGTTCGAATTGGTCCAATGGCCCAGTTTGTTGTGACTGCTCCGATGACCCAGGCTGTTGTGACTGGTCCAATGACCCAATCTGTTTTGATTGGTCAGTTAGCCCAGTCTGTTGTGACTGGTTGGATGACCCAGTCTGTTGTGATTGGTCCGATGATCCAGTTTGTTGTGATTAGTCCAATGACCAAGTCTGTTGTGATTGGTCCGATGATCCAGTCTGTTGTGATTAGTCCAATGACCCAGTCTGTTGTGAATGGTCCGATGATCTGGGGGGTATTCCAGAAAGCAGGTTATGTGACATACCCGGGTAAGTTTGAGAGTAAGTAAGTGGATAACCTCAGATTTGGTTCCAAAATCGGAGGTAACTTCTGGGGTATGGTAAGTAGTCATAGCAACTTACTCTCTGAAGATAACCTGCTCGGTAGCAGGTTATGTTCCAGAGTTAGTCTGTTTCAGAGAGTTTAATGAGCATTGCATGCTCTTTAGATGAAAATTTTGATGGACGTAGAAGCACAGATATACAGTATTTTCATCGTGAGAGGGTTGTAAGTGCATAGTTCTTTTCATAACCAAATAAATATTTGAATGAGCGTTGTCGTTTTTCGAAAGAATCATTAATGTATTTAACAAACCTTTTCAAATCAAACGTGACAAATCGCTACGCAGATCTGCGCTTACCATGGTTAACGTACCGCTCAGTGCAGCTCTTTGTTTTTTGCGTCAGGGTATTTTACTGTACAATGTGGCAATAGCGCGTCCATCTGTACAGTATGCCTGGCACTGAACTATTTTATACACTTTTGTACAGTTCATCGGCCATAAACTACTGAGTATCATTACTCAAATGTGTTAGAGCGCGGCAATAGTGTAGTGGTCAGTGCGCTCCTAAAGTACATCGGTGATCACAGCAGAGTGAGTTCGAATCTCACGTTGAGATTTTTTTTCTCTTCCTTTCTCTCTCTGCACCCCTCACTTTTTTTTCTGTAGCCTATATATAATATTATAAGAAGTGGCAGCTTTGTCTTTTCTATGAAAATATATCCATTTTTAAAGATGTAGTCGTTCATATGTATATATCTATTCACACAGCACACACACACCCTTAATACATTTTTTTAATATCATTTTTTTCAGGGTTTCCAAATGCTATTGGATGCATTAACCGCAGCCTCTTTCCATCAGTCAATAAAGGACACTGATAATATGAAACATTTTTAATATTAACAACTTAATTTTCTGTCCTTAATCTGTTGGTGTTACAACTATTAAACTCATTACTGCTTCCACTAACAATAGTTCATATGTGATGACCCCACCTCATCACCTGGTTGAGGCTAAATGTCCAGGGTCTGTACATGATACCAGAATTTTCAGGGAGTCTTCATTATGACACACATTACAACAGGATCCATTTGATTTACACAATGTTTTTTTATTTACTATATTTGTATTATACACCTCAATCATTACTGTGCACTACATTGGTTACTTGCTGGAGGACAGAGGATACCCCTTTTTGTATATGATGACACCCTACCCTGCACTCAGCCTGACCCAGAGGAACCCTCAGTGACCCAAGCAGACCAATGAGATGAAAGATTCTAAGAGAAATTATCTGTCAAATTAATTAAATAGTTTGGTCTGAAGCACTGTTCATTTCTTTATTTCCTGAAATAAAATGAATTTTAAAATGAAAAATGATTTTTACCTTGCTTTATACACACACATCTTTCAACATGTAACATTTTTTTCCTGTACATTTCTCACCTTAAGGTGATGCTCATGTGACTTTATTTGTCTTTGAAGATGGACCTTAGACAGCTACTTTAGAATTAAAATAAATAACAGATTGTTTTGTGATACAATAGTGAAATTCAAATATGGAAAAGTGCAGACAAATTCTTACACTGTTAGTTGAGGCAGAAGGAACTTCGTCTGCAAAACAAAACAAAATACATAAAAAGAATCTAAATTTACCTGACAGCAATCACTTACAACTGTGACAGATTGTGTGGTTTAAGGTCAAATAAAATAACCACTTCTCCTCAGCCTCCTTTCTGTTAGCTACATGACAGAAAGAATATTCTAGAGTGTTTAATACAGCTCCAGTAATCAAATATTACCTTTTAAAAGAATGTGTCTGTGTTTAATTTTGACTTTGGACAGAGTTCTTCAAGCTCCAGAAGAATAACAATTTCTGTAAGCCTTATCTACAGTAGTCAATACACATTATTATTGTGGCCTTAAGAAAATAATGGCAGGACAATAAAATGCATGAATGGTTACACAACATACACAAAAATGATGTTAAAGTTAGCCTACATTTAATTTTTCATTACAATAAAGGGAGGGTGGCATGTGTCATTTATTAAACTAATGAATTTTCTCTTATCATTATTATTTTTTTATCTATTTATTATCTTATATTTATTTCCTTCGTTGATGCAGATGTGTATTGCTTTTTCTTTATAATCGGCCTTAATTCCTCATACGCCAGCATTAAAACCTTCAACTCCCCCTCTGTAAAGTGTGTTGCCCTTTTTTCTCACCGTGACTTTCTATGGTGACTCGTGAATTCGGCGATCTACTGAAAATGCCTTCAGGTATGTGCCGTGCGCGCGGATTAACCCGCGGTTATCTTCAGGAGGTTGATTGAACTAACTCTCATCAGCTGTTTTGGAACCGACATACTCACGGTAAGCAGGTTTTGGGTTAATCAACCGAGAGTTCAGGGTTTAGCAGATGGTAAATTAACCCAGCTTTCTGGAATACCCCCCCAGTCTGTTGTGATTAGTCCAATGACCCAGTCTGTTGTGATTGGTCCGATTACCCAGTCTGTTGTGTTTGATTTGATGACAAATCTTGTGATTTGTCTGATGGCCCAGGCTGTTGTGACTGGTCTGTTGTGACTGGTCCGATGACCCAATCTGTTTTGATTGGTCGGTTAGCCCAGTCTGTTGTGATTGGTCTGATGATCCAGTCTGTTGTGATTGATTTGATGACCCAGTCTGTTGTGATTGATTTGATGACCCAGTCTGTTGTGATTAGTCCGAAGACCCAGTTTATTGTGATTGGTCCGATGATCCAGTCTGTTGTGATTGGTCTAATGACCCAATCTTTTGTGATTGGTTCGCACATAAGCTCATCAGAGGTGTGTTCTGGTCGACGCTGCACAAACCATTCATATGAAAATAAGAGGATTTCATAGCGCAGTGCTTTCTGTGTCTGGTGTGAAAGCAACTTTAGCTGATTAACAAGTAAATTAACTAAGTAAATAAAAATAAAAAACTAAGCAAATAAAAATAAAACCCAAGTAAATAAAAGTCCCTACACTGAAAAAGACAAAACAAATTAAATTTAGTAATGCTCAACTTTATTAGTTTGTTTTAAATCAGCCCATATAAATTGTTTGCAACCTTGAATAAATTTTGTAAATCCAATGAATCATTTTTTCAGCGTATGAAAGTCCCATGTACATCAGTATTTCTTTGTTATTGATTCTTCCTTTAATTACAAATGGCCAGCAAATACAGTTTGCTCATAAAAATTAGTTAAACCGGCCTGCCATACACTTTTGTTTTCTTTCACGTCCATGTGCCGACTTAGTTTAAGGTTTTTCCTTCATCATTGCGCAACTTCAAAACAAAACCTTTGTTTTTTTTCTACATTTACCAGATTTCCTTCTTTTTGTTTGCTTTCCTGAGCTGTTAATGTTCCTTCTTTGAAAGCACAAGTTCCTCTCGACCTCTTCTCTACTGTGATATTTCTCAATTCTCAGAACTATCATTACTGCATTATATCCACACAGCCTGTTATTATTTCTCCAGTGAAATGATTGTGATTTTAACATCTTCTGGAAACGCGAGCGGTGCTTGCCTGCGGAATGCACAGTGATGTGAACGAGGGGTCTAAGGTCAGCTGGTTGCCGTGGCCTGTTGATCTCATGAATGGCATCATCTGAAACTAAAATGCATATTTTTTTCTATTGAACATTCATTTATTTATTTTCCTTCGATTTAGTCCTTTTAATCATCAGGGATCGCCATAACGGAATGAACCGCCAACTTATCCAGGATATATTTTACACAGCGGATGCTCTTCCGGCTGCAACCTAGTACTGGGAAACTCTATTGAACATGAAATGGCTTTTTAAACGGCTTTTTCACAAGTTTGATCAATCTTTTGCCTGGAATACAATCATCCAATAAATAAATAAATAATTAAATAAAAATAAATATAAATAAATATTTTCTTGTAAATTATTAAACAAAAATGTAACTATTTATTTCCAGTTTATTTTTTAATTTATTTTAATTTGTTTATTATGTTTTTTATTTTAAATGTATGTACAAATAAGAAAGAAAAAAAACATTTTATTATTTTTTTTATACATTTTATTACATTTTATTTATTTTTTCAAATATTTTTTAAGGATTAGAAAGATGATAGTAGAGAAATTCTTTTTTTAAACAACATTTTAATAACTAAATTATTAATTACTAATTAAAGTAGCATTTGACTTATTTATAATTAATTTGGAGTTTATTCTTATATTTTAAATTTGTTTATTATTTATAAACTATTTTAAATGTATTAATTAAAATAAAGAGAGAGAGAGAGAGAGAGAGAGAGAGAGAGAGAGAGAGAGAGAGAGAGAGAGAGAGAGAGAGAGAGAGAGAGAGAGAGAGAGAGAGTCAATTATTAAAATCTTTTGAAATCAACTATTTTTATGGCTTTGGAACATGATGTAGAGTAAAAACTTTTTAACCCAATTTTATTTACTTGGTTTATTTTTATTTTATTTTATTATTATTTTGTAATTCAGTAAATTATTAGTTTATCTATTGTTGTCTGCATATAGACATAAGAGCATCAACAGCCGTTTCAGGATATAATACATCTCATAATACATCATATAACACATGTCCTTTGTTTGTGAAAGATTACTGACAGTCTAATACTCTTAGTTTGACTCTGTTTACTTACTTTCCTTCGTTCCAAATAAGAAACACCATGACAATAAGATTTAACTCTAAAGAAACTCTGCTCCACTTTAAACGATGCTTGTCCTGAATGATTGCTGCAAAAAATAAATTAATTAATAAACTAATAGGCAGATCATTAAAATAAATAAATGATTAAAAAAAAATCTAATTTCATATTCCTGTCTTTCAGAAATGAAAAAAACAACAACAATATAATTAATATAAAAGCCTGATTAAGTATAGTATGCATAGTATTTTTTAATCATGGTGAATAATATAAGCACAGTAAATTATGGAAATAATTATAATAAAATGATTTAAATATTATTATTATTTTTATTATGTAATACAAAATCATCATTATTATTATTATTATTATTATTATTATTATATAAATGTAATGGTGTTATTATTATTATTCGTATTATGTAATTAAATATTATTATTATTAAAATATTGTTATTTTATAATAATAATAATAATAATAATTATTATTATTATTATTATTAATATGCAATTAAATTTATTATTATTATTATATGTTATATTATATTGAATATAAAATAATTGCAATTTAATTTTAGTGGAACATGATTTTTATTAATTAATTAAATAATCAATTTGCTATGTTATTATTTTTATTTTTAATATTTATAGTGTGCACATGAATACTACTACTACTACTTCTACTACTAATTATTATTATTATTATTATTATTATTATAGTAGTAATGATAATTATCACTACTATTATTATTGTTGTTATGTAATAAAATATTATTATTATTATTATTATTATTATTATTATTACTACTACTATTAATATTATTGTTATGCAACAAAATATAATAATAATAATAATCATCATCATTGTCATTAGTATTATTATTATGCAACAAAATATAATAATAATAATAATAATAATAATAATAATAGAAATAATAATGATCATTATAACTATTATTATTATTATGCAACAAAATGTAATAATAATAATGATCATTATCATTAATATTATTATTATTATTATTATTATGCAACAAAATATAATAATAATGATAATAATAATAATAATAATAATAATAATGATCATTATAATTATTATTATGCAACAAAACGTAATAATAATAATGATCATTATCATTAATATTATTATTATGCAACAAAATATAATAATAATAATAATAATAATAATAGAAATAATAATGATCATTATAATTATTATTATGCAACAATGTAATAATAATAATAATAATAATAGAAATAATAATGATCATTATAATTATTATTATGCAACAATGTAATAATAATAACGATCATTATCATTATTATTATTAGTAGTAGTAGTAGTAGTAGTAGTAGTATTCATGTTTACACTATAAATAATACAAATAAAAAATAATAACATACATAAATAGAATTAATAAAAATCAAGTTCCACTAAAATTAAATTGCAATTATTTTATATTCATCCCCATCATCATTAATAATTAATGAACTAAATGTTACATTGAGATCATAAAATGTTAGATTGGTATATACTATACTGTACTGTTACTGTTACATTGAGATCATTAAATGTTAGATTGGTATATACTATACTGTACTGTTACTGTTACATTGAGATCATTAAATGTTAGATTGGTATATACTATACTGTACTGTTACTGTTACATTGAGATCATAAAATGTTAGATTGGTATATACTATACTGTACTGTTACTGTTACATTGAGATCATTAAATGTTAGATTGGTATATACTATACTGTACTGTTACTGTTACATTGAGATCATAAAATGTTAGATTGGTATATACTATACTGTACTGTTACTGTTACATTGAGATCATTAAATGTTAGATTGGTATATACTATACTGTACTGTTACTGTTACATTGAGATCATTAAATGTTAGATTGGTATATACTATACTGTACTGTTACTGTTACATTGAGATCATAAAATGTTAGATTGGTATATACTATACTGTACTGTTACTGTTACATTGAGATCATAAAATGTTAGATTGGTATATACTATACTGTACTGTTACTGTTACATTGAGATCATTAAATGTTAGATTGGTATATACTATACTGTACTGTTACTGTTACATTGAGATCATTAAATGTTAGATTGGTATATACTATACTGTACTGTTACTGTTACATTGAGATCATAAAATGTTAGATTGGTATATACTATACTGTACTGTTACTGTTACATTGAGATCATAAAATGTTAGATTGGTATATACTATACTGTACTGTTACTGTTACATTGAGATCATAAAATGTTAGATTGGTATATACTATACTGTACTGTTACTGTTACATTGAGATCATTAAATGTTAGATTGGTATATACTATACTGTACTGTTACTGTTACATTGAGATCATTAAATGTTAGATTGGTATATACTATACTGTACTGTTACTGTTACATTGAGATCATAAAATGTTAGATTGGTATATACTATACTGTACTGTTACTGTTACATTGAGATCATAAAATGTTAGATTGGTATATACTATACTGTACTGTTACTGTTACATTGAGATCATAAAATGTTAGATTGGTATATACTATACTGTACTGTTACTGTTACATTGAGATCATAAAATGTTAGATTGGTATATACTATACTGTACTGTTACTGTTACATTGAGATCATAAAATGTTAGATTGGTATATACTATACTGTACTGTTACTGTTACATTGAGATCATAAAATGTTAGATTGGTATATACTATACTGTACTGTTACTGTTACATTGAGATCATTAAATGTTAGATTGGTATATACTATACTGTACTGTTACTGTTACATTGAGATCATAAAATGTTAGATTGGTATATACTATACTGTACTGTTACTGTTACATTGAGATCATAAAATGTTAGATTGGTATATACTATACTGTACTGTTACTGTTACATTGAGATCATAAAATGTTAGATTGGTATATACTATACTGTACTGTTACTGTTACATTGAGATCATTAAATGTTAGATTGGTATATACTATACTGTACTATACATAAACCATGTTAAAAATGTACATTTTCCCCACAGGGTGATTTTTAAAAGAACAAAAGCTTTTCTACAAGAACAACACAAGTAAAGCAGCCTGAGGTGATCAAATCCTGGATAAGACATGATATGTTGGTAACATGTCAATGGATCAGAGCGTTGGTGGGTGTGCACTTTCATCTAGTGTACACTTGACAGAGAGCAGGGCTATCGACTGCTTCACATGAGGTAAAGCTCAGCGGCTTTTAGCCAAACAAAACACATGATTGATGGACACTGCAGCTAATGAGGCTAATGAAGAAACTTACAGCTGAAGCACTGCCAAGCGGACAGAAAGAAAACATCATCAGCGAGCGGATCTGCTTTAAAACACGAAGTCAACAAACAATGAAAGAATCGTTCTGAAGCAACTGCTAGTAACACTTCCAGCAGCATCGAATATATGCATGTTGCTAACCTGTTTTAAAGGGGACCTATTATGCAAAATCACTTTTATAAGGGGTTTAAACACAGCTGTGTGGCAACAGTCTGAGCTTGGAGGACTGCATCCATACATCTTTGCAATGACTTAAATAACTGATTAATAAAGTCATCTGGATTGGCAAAGAAAGCGTTCTTGCAAGACTCCCAGAGTTCATCAAGATTCTTTGGATTCATCTTCAATGCCTCCTCCTTCATCTTACCCTAGATATGCTCAATAATGTTCATGTCTGGTGACTGGGCTGGCCTTGGAGCACCTTGACCTTCTTTGCTTTCAGGAACTTTGATGTGGAGGCTGGAGTAAGAGAAGGAGCGCTATCCTGCTGAAGAATTGGCCCTCTCCTGTGGTTTGTAATGTAATGGGCAGCACAAATGTCTTGATACCTCAGGCTGTTGATGTTGCCATCCACTCTGCAGATCACTTGCATGCCCCCATACTGAATGTAACCCTAAACCATGATTTTTCCTTCACCAAACTTGACTGATTTCTTTGAGAATCTTGGGTCTATGCGGATGCAAAAATGCCAGTGTTAAATATACAGTGCGATTTTTTGGTGTTGTTCAGTGTTAAACCGGAGTACATTTTAATCCACGAGTGTGAAAGAGCATATATTTAAGAGTTTTTTTTTTTCAGTGTTAAACTTTTAACCCAATATGCAGTGTATTTCCCACTAGGGATGAGAAGTCCAGTTTTTTTTACTCGAACCGGTTCTTTCAAACAAACAGTGATCAAACCAGTATGTTTTACTTAAACTTGAAACATGTCTTGTTGCATTTTAAAATGCAAAGAGTAGAATGTATTGAAATCATTTCTGAGAACATTTAATAAATAAAAATATTTTCAACATATTTGATCACTGTTATCTGTCACACACACTGATAATATAGGAAAAAATGCAATATATTAACACTTTGAAGGGTAACACACACTCCAGTTCGATGTAAGAGTAATGTACACATTTCATATGTACACCCAAGGAGTGTTAAACTCAAATTGAGTTAAATGTACAATGATTTTTTGCTGTAGGTCTTCTGCAGTATTTGTGATGGTTGGGATGCAGTTCAACAAATGATTCATCGGAAAAAAGAAAAAAAAAAAGACCTTATGCCACTTTTCCAGATTATCAAATATAAATCAAGTTATTATTTGTTGCTCTTACAACTGGGATCGATGACAAGACTTTTGTTGGGTAGTGTAGGGATGCACCAAAAATACAATTATTGTTGGTTATATCATTATATATTGTTAGTGATATCATTATAAACACAAACATCAGCTTAAAGGAAAGGTGGAGGCGTTGCTATAATATATTTGCTTGCTGAAACGTTCCAAATTTTTAAATATTGTTCTTTGTTTTCTTTTCGGGTGGCGCAGTGGGTAGCGATGTTGCCTCACAGCAAGAAGGTCACGGATTCGAGCCTTGGCTGGGTCAGTTGGCGTTCCTGTGTGGACTTTGCATATTCTCCCTGTGTTCACAAGGGTTTCCACCGGGTGCTCCGGTTTCCCCCACAGTCCAAATACATGCGCTACAGGTGAATTGGGTAAGCTAAATTGTCCGTAGTGTATGTGTGTGTATAAGAGTGTATTGGTGTTTCCCGGTGATGATTTGCAGATAGGAGGGCATGCACTGTGTAAAACAAATGCTTCAAAGCTGGCGGTTCATTCCGCTGTGGTGACACCAGATTAATAAAAGGACTAAGCCAAAAATAACATGAATGACTGTTCTCTTTCCTTCGTTCATAATAAGCTGTTTTGATGCAATCTATATTGTACAAAGTGCTATAGAAATAAAGATTTGATTTGATTTAAATAAATATAAAAACACAAATAATTTTGTTTATTTTGTTTTGCGTTGAAATATTACAAAATATAGCCTTGATTTCAAAACGTAAACAAAATCTTTTTAACCGGGTCAGTTCAATTGGATTTTAAGACCTTTGAAATGCAGATTTAAGACATTTCAAGACTAATTGAGGTCTTATTTTTAGAGTAGGGGTGGTGCACTACTACGGGTGTCAAAATTAATTGTTTCTTCGGTGCACCGCGATGCAGACGCAAACATTTCGGTATTGGTTCAGTAATAATCATAACCGGTTATGTAGTGACGTCATTTATCTGATATGCGCTATGTTGCTGTAGCTTACTATGGCGAGGGAGTAGAGCGCGAGTATTTACAACGCTACAACTACTTAAAAACGCAGAAGCTGTGCACAATTTTACTGCGTGTGTGTTTTCTGGAGTCTTTCACTAACACTTACAGTAGAAGCCCCTATTTCACTGCGATTAAGAGAATGAAAGTAAACTTCATTTCTCTCTCTCTCACTGTGGCCTGTTTGACCTGCTGGCATGACTTTTCCTCTCCTCTCGGCTGTTACAGCAATATTTCTGGATACAGACACGAGCGCGTGCCTGCAGAGGAGTCTATCATGGATCAGCTGTGATCGCAGCTGCCGTTTATCTGTGTCACTCATCTGTGAAGAGCGCAGCGCGCAAGAGCCAATCGCAGCCCTTTCTGATAAGTGTGTGACCAATCAAAGGGGTGTAAGAGAACTTGGTAGACAAGGATCAGAAAGCGAGCGGGATATTTATATTTGTTTATATTATTTGCTATAAATGCTCGTGTTGTTTAAAGGTACAGTTTATATATCTGAATGTTTGTATTAAAGGACAAAATTGTATTACAAATAGTATATAAATATGAATTTTAATACAAGAATTGCTGCTGTGAAGAAAATATAAAACTGTGTATGGAAAGCATCTTCAATGCACCGTGATATCGAATTGAACCGAATCGATGTTATGATAATCGTAACCGAACCGAACCGTGAGACCAGTGTAGGTTCACACCTCTATCCACTACAATATAAAATGTTAAACTTTAGTTGGTGTGTAATGAAGCTGTGTGAACATAAACAACATCTCTAAATGTAAGACGCTCAAAGTTCAATGCAAAGGGAGACCTTGGCTTTTACAGAGTTAGCTTAGCAAAGAAAACAGCGAAAGAATTTGGGGACTACAAAAAAATACATCCGGGTTAATGATGTCATAAACCCTTCAGGTTATGCGCATAAACCACACACATACACACTGTGCAGCGAAGGGGCGTGGCCAGAAGTACTGTAATGTTATAGCAGAAAAGTAAAGCTAAAATGCCGTCCAAACATTGCTATTTCCACAGAGCTTCTGTTTCTGTATTTGGGCTTCCAAAGGACACGACAAAAAGAGAGAAGTGCTTATAATTTAGTTTTAATTATGTTCCAGAGAATTATAAACAATATAGCAAGCATTTGACAAAGGACAGCTTCCAAAATCTCTCCCAGTTCAGTGCTGGATTCGGCTAAAAAAAAAAAAAAAAAGAAAAGAAAGAAGGAGCAGCTCCAACCATAATAGAAGAAGCTGTGGATTGTGAGCCACAACCTGTAAGTGTTTTTCTTTGTTAAAATTGATCTATGACATGCATAGTGTCTACCGTTAACGGTATGTTGTAGCAAGGATGTAAACAAGGATGTAAACAACAGGAAATGCTGTTTGACACTGTTAACAATTTAGCTACAAATTTATATTTATTCGTCAACCCTCTGTAAACACCCACAATCTCCACCAGCGCTGCAGTGTCTCTCTATGCGGCTGCCTTCCCTGCATTATACATCTCAAATAACAAACTCGCAAAATATATGAGAATGTTTTATTTTACTTACACATACTTATAACCCCAATATACAGCTGAAACCAGAAGTTTACATACACTCAAAAAAAAGGAAAAACCATTTTTAAAAAAATGTCTGATGGTAAATCATTTACATTTGCTAAATGCCAGAATAATGAGAGAATTGTTTTTTGAGAATTTTTTATTAATTTCTAGACAGTCAAATGTTTACATACATTTCCTTGGTATTTTTTAGCTTTGCTTTTAAACAGTATAACTTTGGTCAAATGTTTTGGTTATCCTTCCACAAGCTTCTCACAATAGTCTGAAGGAATTTTGGCCCATTCCTCCTGACAGAATTGGTGTAACTGAGTCAGATTTGTTGGCTGTCTTGCTCACACAAACTTTTTCAACTCTGCCCACAAATTTTCTATAGGATTGAGCTCAGGGCTTTGTGATGGCCACTCCAAAACATTCACTCTGTTGTCCTTAAAGCACATTTTAACTAATTTGGCAGTATGCTTAGGGTCATGGTCTGTTTGGAAGACCCATTTGTGGCCAAGTTTTAATTTCCTGGCTGATGTCTTGAGATGTTGCTTCAGTATTTCTACATAATGTTCTTTCTTCATGATGCCATCTATGCTGTGAACTTGACCAGTCCCTCCTGCAGCAAAAAAGCCCCACAACATGATGCTGCGGCCCCCATACTTCACAGTTGGGATGGTGTTCCTAGGCTTGTAAGCTTTCCCCTTTGTCCTCCAAATGTAACACTGGTCATTATGGCCAAACAGTTCAATCTTAGTTCCATCAGACCACAGGACATGTCTCCAAAAATTAATCTTTTTCCCAGTGTAATTTAGCAAATTGTAATCTGGCTTTTTTGTTGATTCTGGCTTGTTGATTTTCCCATGTTGTCACACAAGGAAGCAGTGTGTTTGAGGTTTTCCTTAAATACTATTCTACAGTTGTGCCTCCAATTAACTCAAATCTTGTCAAATAGACAATCAGAAACCTCCAAAACCTTGACACCATCATCTGACCTTTTTCAGAGGCATAATAGTCTTATTGTATGTAAACTTGACTTTCAAGAAAAGTTATAACAATTTCTCAAAAAAAATATCTCTCTCATTATTCTGCTATTAAGCATAAAAGAAACAAAAGTGATAATCCTAACTTACCTAAAAGAGAAAAAGTTTTGTCACATTAACATCTGACTTTTTTTTTTTAAATGGTTATGTGCCTTTTTATACAGTGTATGTAAACTTCTGGTTTCAACTGTATATAAAAAGACACTTGTCAGATTTTATTTTAGAGAGCAGGCATGAGGTGCAGCTGTGTTCTCTTCATTTTATGTCTTATTCAGGCTCAAACTGATACGGCTAACAGCTACGCTGACTGACAGTATTAACACAGCAGAGGCACAGAGCGTGCTACTAGAGACTTTACATAGTGACGAAGAGGCGGTCCGCGAATCATGGCACATTATGTTAGCTGACCAATCAGAGCCTCTTGAGGGCAGGCTTTCGGAGGAACTAGGAAATATGACAGTCGTTTTCATGTTAGCAGAGTAGCTGTACATAATCAAAGTAAGAGATATGAAAAAATAATGTGATTTTTTTTTTTACAAATGAAGCATGAACACACATTGCTTTGCATCTTGTAAACACAACCAAGCCTTAAAAATACACTCTGAACCACCCCTTTAAGAATCCTCGGACACCCTGAAGAATGTATCATCAATGAAACAGGATGTTCTCTATCATTCTCTCTTTCTCTCTCTGGATATGCATCTGAATGAAGCGGAAAGTCTGAATATGGATCACAGCACGCTTTTTCCTGGGCTCTAGACCTGCCGATGAGGAATGAACTGTCTTGAAAACACAGCGCTGAAATGTCAAATCTCTGAGCGGCGACACAACCAAAGTGAATAAATTCATGCTTACAGCGCCACAAACAACAACATGGCAACCCTGTGACAGATTCAGAAGTGTGGAATCAAATGAGCACAGAAAAACACAACATTTCAGAAAGAAAGCCCAAACAAGCCGCTTATTGGCAAACTGACAAAGCAAAGTTGAAATGATCCAGGATTTTTTTTGTGTGTGTGGATCAGGTACTGTGAGCGAGATCATTGAATTTGGACATTATAATTACGTCTCCCAGCATGCTTTGCGCTGTTCGCCATGGGCCTGTCGGGGTGAAGGAATCACACAGCACAAACAGCGCAGCGAGTGTCGAGCTTAATTCTGTTCTCCTGCCAATTTCTCCTGATACTGGAGAGAATTTACTCTTATTTACTAATGTTGGAGAGCGGCAACCACCTGCAGCACTAAAAACACACTCTGGAGCCAAAGTCAAAATAACCAGTAAAAGAAAAGGAACAAAAATCAATATAAAATGAGCATTCGGCAGCTTTCCCTTGGCTTTCAGAGTAAATAAAAATAATCAGGCAGAAAAAATTAAATGTTTTTGTGGAGAAAATGAACCAAAGCAAGGTAGGTTTACAATTTACACTAAGTTCAGACTTTTTGGTAACTTTTTGGGTAGGGCAATTAGGTAATAACAGGTTAGGGTAATTAGGCAAGTTATTGTATAATGATGGTTTGTTCTGTAGACTACTGAAAAAAATATAGCTTAAAGAGGCTAATAATTTTGACCTTAAAATGGTTTTAAAAAAATTAAAAACTACTTTTATTCTAGCCGAAATAAAACAAATAAGTCTTTCTCCAGAAGAAAAAACATTATCAGACATACTGTGAAAATTATTTTTATTATAATTAGCATGCATCAATACATGTATGAAACATTATATAATAACAAATATTATTATTGAACCTTTAAATTATTACTATTATTATTATTATTATTATTATTATTATTATTATTATTATTATTGTTGTTGTTAAATAATTACATTGTTATTATTATTATTATTATTATTATTAATAATTAATTAAATTATTATTATCATTATTATTATTCATCATCATTATCATCACCATCATCATGTATCAATATACATATCGATTATAACAATAATAATAACAAATATTATTATTGAATATTTAAATTATAATTATCTTTATTATTATTATCATCGTGTATCAGTACATGTATAAAATATAACATAATAATAACAAATATTATTATTGAATATTTAAATTATAATTATTATCATTATTATTATTATCATCGTGTATCAGTACATGTATAAAATATAACATAATAATAACAAATATTATTATTGAATATTTAAATTATTAAATAGTAATAATAATGTTAAATAATTAAACTATTATTATTAAATAAATTGCTATTATTATTATTATTATTGTTATTATTATTATTATTATTATTATCATCATCATCATCATGTAGCAATATATATATAATATGTACATATAAAATGTAACATCATCATCATCATCATCATCATCATCATCATCATCATCATCATAATAATAATAATAATAATAATAATAATAATAATGTAAATATTTATTAATACTACTAATTTAATTATTTTAATAATAATGTATTATTATTATTATTAAAAATAATTAAATTAGTAGTATTAATAAATATTTACATTATTATTATTATTATTATTATTATTATTATTATTATTCATTCATTCATTCATTCATTCATTCATTTTCTGCTGCTTTTCCGGGGCTGGGTCGCGGGGTAGCAGTTTTAGGAGAGAACCCCAGACTTCCCTCTCCCCAGACACTTCCTCCAGCTCCTCCGGGGGGATTCCGAGGCGTTCCCAGGCCAGCCGAGAGACATAGTCCCTCCAGCGTGTCCTGGGTTTTCCCCGAGGCCTCCTCCCGGTGGGACATGCCTGGAACACCTCCCTAGGAAGGCGTCCAGGAGGCATCTGAAACAGATGCCCGAGCCACCCTAACTGACTTCTCTCAATGTGGAGGAGCAGCGGCTCTACTCCGAGCTCCTCTCAAGTGACAGAGCTCCTCAGCCCATCTATAAGAGTGCACCCTGCCACCTTTCGAAGGAAACTCATTTCAGTCGCTTGTATCCGAGATCTTGTCCTTTCGGTCATGAGCTTTGGGTGAGAGCATAGATGAGACTAGGAACGTAGATTGACCAGTAAATCGAAAGCTTTGCCTTTCGGCTTAGCTCCTTCTTTACCAAGACGGACCGGTACATCGACCGCAGTACTGCTGCCGCTGCACCAATCTGCCTGTCAATCTCACGTTCCATCCTTCCCTCACTCTTGAACAAAACCCTGAGATACTTGAACTCCTCCACCTGGGGTAAGGACTCTCCTCCAACCTGGAGATGGCAAACCACCTTTTTCCAGTGGAGCACCATGGCCTCGGACTTGGAGGTGCTAATTCTCATCCCAGCCGCGTCACACTCGACAGCAAACCGTCCCAGTGCATGCTGAAGGTCCATGCTCGATGAAGCCAACAAAACAACATCGTCTGCGAATAACAGAGATGAAATCCTGTGGTCCCCGAACCGGACCCCCTCCAGCCCAAGGCTCCACCTTGAAATTCTGTCCATAAAAATTATGAACAGAATTGGAGACAAGGTGCAGCCCTGCCGGAGTCCAACATGCATGGGAAACAAGTCTGACTTCTTGCCGGCAATGCGAACCAGACTCCTACTCTGTTAAGGGCCGTCTCATCTCTGTATGAACAGAGCGCCTCTGACCCCATACTCCCCGAGCACCCTCCACAGAATGCCACGAGGGACACGGTCGAACGCCTTCTCCAAGTCCCCCATGAATCCTCGAGCACCCTGGTGAGGGTATAGAATTGGTCCAGTGTACCACGGCCCGGACGAAAGCCGCATATTATTATTATTATTATTAATAATAATGTTACATAATTAAATAATTACTATTATTAAATAATAATTATTATTGAATCATTAAATTATTATTATTATTATCTGTGCTAGTATTTTTGTATATTTTTACATTTAAAATACATTACATTATATTATATTTTAAATGTTGTATTGCTTTATTTGCATACTAAATTTCTGCAATTACTATACATGATTGTAATTCTACTACACGTATATGAGAGTCTGCATGTTTATTTAAGACCCTTCCATCGATTTTTAATGAGTGTTTGAAGTCTGGATTCAGGATCAGGTCAGTTTTTCATGTCTCTAACGTTGGCTTTAAGATGCAATACACTGCAATGCTGGATCAGATGTACAGAACAGGAGAACAGAAAAATCAAGGAATAGTGAAAGGTGCAAATGGTACAGAGAAACACTAGAGGAATATAAAATATGTTCCACATCTCTCTCCTTTTCCCTCATATGGCAGATCATTGCATATTCCTTTTGTTTCCAGAGGAATTGCGACTGTTGTGAGCGTCACCCTCCACGCCTGTCAAACCAGGTCAACATGCAGAGCTTTACAGTCCAAAAGAACAGGAATAAAGAAACAAACTTTGAGTTGTACTTTTTTTCCATGTTTTTTTCTTTATTGATGCATTTTAAATAATGAAATTTGCCCTGCGCACTCGCGGATTTTAAAGAAACTTTTTGGTGCGTTAATCTAGTCAATACTTTTATTCAAAAAGGTAATGATTCGCACTCATCAAGTAAATTGCTTTGTGCTGTTTTGATTTTTACATTCTTCGGGTGATTTAAAAACACTACCGTTTCGGCACAATGCCTTCCTCATTTTCATTTCATCATACCATGATTAACCACATAAAGACTATTTACCTTCATATTTAAAACACTATTTCGCAGAGAAACAGCATATCAATCATCATCATTTGCCAAGTGTACATCAATAGTATTTTTTTGATCATCGAGTGGTCGTCTGACTGATGACGCAGTGTGATTGACTGTGGGATAAAAGGGTGGAGTGAGAGGATTGTGTTACACACAGAGGAAGGCATTGTGCCGAAACGTTTGTGTGTTTGAATCACCCGAAGAATGGAAAAATAAAAACAGCATGAAGCAATTACTTGATGAGTGCGAATCATTACCTTTTTGAATAATAGTATTGATGCATTTTAAACCATAAACCAAACCAAGTACCTCTAAGGAGAATGACAATGTTACAAAACTTTGATCTGAAGATGTAAAAATTAACAAAAATAAATAAATAAATAAATAATAAGAATAATCCATATTTAGTAAACATTAATATTATGTTAATTGTGTTTGTAAACATGAATTTTTCATTCATTCATTAATTCGTTTTATTTTTGGCTCAGTCCCTTTATTAAATCACCAACTTATCCAGCATATGTTTTATGCAGTGGATGCCCTTCCAGCTGCAACCAATAACTGGGAAACATTCTTACACACTCATTCACACGCATACACTACGGACAATTTAGCATACCCAATTCACCTATACCACATGTCTCTGGACTTGTGGGGAAAACCGGAGCACCCGGAGGAAACCCACGCCAACACGGGGAGAGAACATGCAAACTCCACACAGAAATGCAAACTGACCCAGCCGAGGCTCGAACCAGCGACATTCTTGCTGTGAGGCGATCATGCTATCCACTGCGCCACCGTGCAGCCCAACATGAATTTATATTTTTTAATTAATTAATATATTTTTTATTTTGTTATTTTACAATTATTTATTTATCAAATGAATGAATGAATGAATGAATGAATAAATTATTTATTTATTTATTTACAATGTTTTAATTTAAAATATCTATTGTCATGCGTTGATTGCTGCAACTGGTGGAATTGGTGGATTTTTCTGTGCAACATTATAAATAATGCAAGTACATTTTATTTTGGGGGGAACTATCAGTTTAAACATTGATTCAAGACACTACATGTCAAAATATTAAGAAATACCGTCCTGACCTGAACACGTTAACATGCCAATATCCAGTTACAGTTATAGCGCCACCTGCTTATAATTCAGCCAAACAATGTCATATCTGCCTGAAACTTCACATGGTTGATAAAGCTCCTCTCCTGAAGACATCTACATGCCAATGAAATATGCTTCAAAAACTGCACTTTACTGTGATGCTATCTATAGTGTACTGTACATCAGTGGTTCTCAAAGTGGGGGTCGGGACCCCCCAAGGGGTCGCGGGACAATGAAGGGGGGGGGGGGGGGGGGGGGGGGGGGGGGGGGTCGCCTGGTGATTTCCAAAAATCTATTTATTTTTATTAAACCATAAAAATTACCATATTTTATCCATAACCTATTGAAGAGAAAAAATAGTCATTTATAGTTACTACATACTATATAATTACTATAGTAGCTTATACTGTAGTTACTAGATCTATTGGATTGCGACCCCTGGGGTAATTACATTATATTAAAGACACAGCAATAGCGTCAGATGCAGCAGATTGATTTTATAACACCAGGTTAAATTTTCTGGCACATTTACAGCACTGACATACATAAAAAAATTCAACAAAGAATAGACTTGGGTCTATTGGTGTGTGTGCGCAGTTGCATGCAAGGTTTCTGTATTTATAACAACCTTAGAGGATATTGGGGGTCGCGAGTCACTGGCATTGTTATTTTGGGGGTTGCGGGCTGAAAAGTTTGGGAACCCCTGCTGTACATGACAGTGAAAAGACTATAAAAATTAATACTAATACTTACATTTAACGTTAAAGGTGCTGTACTGTATGTAAGCTTTTGACCCTTCTACAGCATAAAAATACCATAACGTGATTGCAGATATTTAGAAAACATTCTAAGTGAACATTATTGTTTATCTGAAAAACAATGCTGAAGTCAGATATTCTGTTTTGAAAATTCAATTTTTTCAATTCAATTCATCTTTATTTGTATAGCGCTTATACAATGTAGATTGTGTCAAAGCAGCTTCACATAGAAGATTATAGTGAATTAAAACAGTGTCAGTTCAGTTTTCAGAGATTAAGTTCAGTTCAGTTCAGTTTAGTTTAGCTCAGATCAGTGTGGGTTAATATTCACTACTGAGAGTCCAAACACTAAAGAGCAAATCCATTGTGCGTTCCAATCCAAAATGTGCGTTACGTGCCAGAACGTCTGTCTTTGTTTTGGTCATTTAACCCGCCCAATGCCAGTTTAGCCAATTATATATCAGCACCCCGGGTTGCATTCAAGAAAAACAGCGTATTTGATTCATTCAGTCAAGTAGGCTCTCAAAGCATACGTCCGTGACTGAAACACGACCTCTGGTGGACAGTAGCAGCCTCCGAAATGCGACACAGATTCAGAGTTCCACATGAGGTGGTTATTAATTAGCAAATAATATAAATACTATAAACGTTAACGGGTGAGCAGGTTACATTGTAACCCCGTGTCCTAACAACACGCTACGCAATGACGTTAATTGATCTTTGTACTATAGCATGTAAGACGGGATCATGAAAGGAACATTCAAAAAGCAACTCATGTAAACACCTTAATCATATTATTGTCTTATTCAGATTAAGGCAATTAATTTTTATTATTGGTTTGACAACAAAATAATTTGGTTAGTCAGTTATATAATAAAGATGGTATACTTTTCTTACAATAAATTAATTTCTCATTACAAAATCTCAATAACCCAGCAAGTTTTCAACGGTTATTGGTTCAATTCCTTTAGAGACCCGTATGTTATTTAGTGGCATTAATCAAGACCATCCCTCTGATACATCGTCTTCTGATATTACTACATTGTTATCAAATCAAATCACTTTTATTGTCACATCAGCAGCAGCACGTGTGCTATGATGAGTGAAAAGCTTAGGTGCTGGAAAATGCTTTTTTAAAATAACATTCGTTTAACAAATATTTTAGCACATCGAAAGTAATTAAATTACCTGTCTTTTGATTAAAAAAATCTTTCAGGAATGGATCGACAGCCAAAAAAAAGGCAATCATCCAACACATGAATCGCTCTCATGCCACGTTTTGAGGATAAATTTGCGTCTGAGTGCTGCTTTGAATAGAATAAAATTATTAAAAATCACATTACAGAGTATACACATAAAATAAAACATTCACAAAGGTGTATCTTATGGAAAAACACCAATTTGTGGGTGCTGCTTTTGGTTTTAAATTTGCAGAAGAGAAATGACAGGAATTTTACAAAAGAAAAAAATTAAACATATCGGGACTGTTAAAAGAACATTCTACTTCATATATATTTTTTCGACTCCAATACAAAAGCTACTATAAGATTATGAATGACGGAGTGTAAAGCCGTCTCTCCTGCGTGCTTAGCAGGGTGTCCCGCTGTTTATGAATGAGGAGGCAGAGAGAATGCACTGTTTAGTTTCAGCTCGATATATTCAAATAAAAACTAACATGGAACTGCTCATCACGCTCAAAAAGGTAAACTAAAATGCACAACTTTTGTTGGTTGCACCCGCGGATGCACAATGAACCTAACACGCCATTCTTTTAATTCGATGTTTGTGAAGTATGTGAACCAACCGCAGATGCTTTGTCATGTTGGTTGCGACACTCTGCTTTATAACTTATTAGTTTATTACAATAATTACACTTAGCTTTGCCATCGTTCTTCACTACATCTAGCCACTCTAAGCACATCTTGCGGTCCATCTCTAAACAAATGTTTAGATTATTATTACCCGTGCTGGTAACACTTTATAATAACTACACACTATGAACCATTTATTAAGCATTAGCAAATAGTGAATTCATTATCTGTTAAGCATTAACTCTACATTAATAAACGTTAGTAAGCAGTTTATAACTGAAGCTACAAATGCTCTATTATTGACTTATAAGCACATTTATAATGTGGTTAATAATTGTACTTTCATAATTTGTTAATGATTTATTTTTCATTACTAAATTAAGTATTGCATTATTTACAAACCAGTTATTTAAGCACAGTTGGTGTTTTTTTTTTTTTAAATCTTTCATAATGAGTTAGCAAATGATTAACTATTGAAATTAACATTTATAATTATTATTATTCAGGCATATAGTAATAGTTAAATTGTATGTTAATAAATGCTTCATTAACTCAACTTCATCCAGTTTTGTGACCTAATCTAAAGTGAGGACTATTTATGCTTTATAAATCCCTTATAAATGACAATTAAAGGCTCAGTTAAATTCTAAACAGGAAAAAGTACATAAACGACTTTATTCATTTCTATTCATTTGCAGATACACAGATAAAACTACTTCAAATAAAAAATAAATCTTTGCAATCTTAACTGAAATAAAATTACTGAACAGTTTAAACTTTGCATACTATTATATTGTTAATTTATTATAGTGTTGTTGTTTTATCCAGTTTTATGTTGTATTTTGACACTCCTGTTATTCAGCAATGTTTAAACTTTACAGTAATTTTACTTTTTAGATAAGATTGCAAAGATTATTGTTCATTTAATACTAAGCCTTTATTTGTCATTTATGAGGGATTTATAAAGCATAAATAGTCCTCACTTTAGATTAGGTCACAAAACTGCATAAAGTTGTGTTAATAAAGCATTTATTAACATACATAGTAACCATTACTATATGCCTGAATAATAAGATATATAAATGTTGATTTCAATAGTTTATTAATCATTTACTTACTCATTCTGAATAATCTTAAAAACCTCCAATTACTCTTAAATACAAATGCTTTGTAAATAATGCAACACTTAATTTAGTAATGAAAAATCAACCAGTCACAAATTATGAAAGTACAATTATTAAGCACAATATAAATGTGGTTATATGTCAAGAATACAGCATTTGTAGCTGCAGTTATAAACTGCTTACTAACATCTATTAATGTTGAGTTAATGCTTAACAAATAGTGAATTCACTAGATACTAATACTTAATAAATTATTCATAGTGTGTAGTTATTATAAAGTGCTACCAAGCTGCTCTCCAGCGGCGAAGTTCTAGGCAGTAGCGAGTGAAAAAAATGTGCATGCAGAAATTGGACAAGAGGAATCAAAATGTTAAATTATATAACAAGTATAGGATTCTTAGTATCTAATCCCCACTTAGTTTTATTACAAGTTGTGTTTTTTTATATTTGTGGCTGCGATATATATTTGGGATGCAACAATACAGTTAGCTCACGGTTCAATACATACCTCGGTTTTTTAACATGGTTTTCGGTTCGGTTCGGTTCTGATGGCTTAACACATAAGTGTTTTTTTTTGTTGTTATTCTATGCTTAGGCAATAGGAACAGTAAGAAAGAGAAAAAAATAAAAACGATTTATTGCAATACTCCTTTATTTTACTTCAAAGCCAAGAAAGGTACACTAGTTCCTAGTGTATTGTATAATAAAAAAATGAACACTGAAATCTTACCGCTGCTGGTAGCCCATGTACAAACTGGGCAACACATAAATTCCTACATTTTAAAAATAAACATGCATGTGAAGTTAATGAACATAAATTGTCCATTTCAAATAAACACATTTGTACTTCAGTAAATATAAATAAAATATCTTAATTAAACTTAACACTACCTTTGTTATTTTTATATGTCTTTCGGAACCAGTTGGATATGTTTGCTGGAAGGATTCAGTGAGGGATTGTTGTTTTATGGAGGTCTTTATTACATTCTCTGCTATTCTGCCTTCAGATAGTGATATTGTTGGGTGATGGCGCCGCAGATGTGCAGTCATGTTGGAAGTGTTTCCGTTCCATTAGTCTATACGTGTAACCGAAATGTCCCAACACCGCGGATTTGAAAGACACCGGCATCTTATTACTCCCTCACTTTACTGCCGCTCACCATGTTAAAGTGTGGAATGATGGTGGAGCGCCCCCTAACTTTAGAGCATAGTGATTGAATATTTACTCGCGGGGAGGAGTTTCCTCATCTCAGCTCGTAGACTTGCAGGCACACACAAACGGTCTATTCAGAGAGAAATAAAACACACATAAATTATTTAAACGTAAAACCGGAAAAACCGCAATTCACAAGCGCGTATTGAACCGTCGATGTCGTACTGAACGGTTCAATATTGTATTGAGAATTGTGGCACCTTTAATATATATATATATATATATATATATATATATATATATATATATATATATATATATATATATATATATATATATATATATATATATATATATACCCAGTATATATTTGGGCATATGCGCCCAAAATTTTATCTATGCGACCTCATAATATATTTGGGAGCTTTTGTGCGACTGCATATAATGGTTGTAGTGCGACTTGCTTCGATTTTTTTCTAAAAACGTGCTGAATCAGACTTCCCTGCCGCTATATTGGTTCATATTAGCTGTCAATCACTCAAGGCTTTCCGCTGTCAGATAACAGGGAGCTTATAAGGGCGCCAGCCGAAATCAATCGAGGGTTTTTGGAGAAGGTGCCCGAATCTCGATGCGTTGCATTCACAGTGTGTTCAGCGCAAATGTCCGCTAAATGTAACACTGTACACATCATCGCCAAAGAAGCTTGTCTTTACGAAGTTTAAACTAAATCTGCGGCTCATAACAAAGAACGGTATTTGCGCCGGTGGTCATCATGAGAATCCTGCTCTGCCTGCTCTTATATTGGGTCGGCTGACTCGCCTGCTTTTCCACAAACACAGAAAAATGAAAATCAGCGCATAACGAGACTGAGCATTTAAAATGACACAAACCGAAACCAAAACTTTTAAAGAGCGGCAGAAGTGAGACTTTTCTTACTTTCTTTGGTCCATTCTTTCTTGAGATGTATATTATTTTTCTATTTAGTTACTGATGACTGCTTTGCATAATAATAATATTATTTATTAAATTGACATGCGTATAAAAACAATAGTGCAAAATAAACATTTCTTACTGCAATGCTTTATTTTTGTTTGATGCAAACCATAAATTTATTTTTCATAAAGTAACAGCAGGACCTTTTACAGTACATAACTCACATTCAAGCACATTCAGGGCAGCATGATAATGAGAAATGTTATTCATTGTAAGTATTATTGACATCATCGTCATCATTAATAATATTTTTAAATTATTAGACATTCATTTTGGAATTATTGCACAGATATCAATAAGTAATCACAGCGTTAGTTAGATAGTTGTTTCTGGGTTTTGTTAGTCCTGATTGATGGCGTTTTCAAATACAATAAATCCCTTAATATACAATTTGCAGCGGTGCTCATTCATTTTTGGTGGGTGCTCCTAAATTTTTTCTGGTGCTCCTAAATCTTTGAAGTTGGGAGCACCGGTGCTACCAAGTAAAAAAGTTAATTTCGAGCCCTGTATATATATAGGAATAATTGTCATTATTAATTGTGATTAACATTTTGAGCAAAATAATCATGATTAGCATTTTTTCTGCTATTGTGCAGCCCTAACCCCTTTATATTTTGTAACAATTATGACTACATTATGTCTTTAAAAAAATCAAGCTCCCTAATATCTCCTGTGTGTGGTTACAAATGGAGTATTTGGCCAACACTGAACATCTCCAGAGCATCTTCACGAGCCCACAAGAGACAAACATCAAATAAACAGCTTTACGAAGGCGTTCAGTGAATAAACGTTGGGCCACACAGATAGAAAGCAACAGCTCTGTGGGTCTGTGCGCTTCCATTTAAACCCACCAGGACACAAACCATACGCTATCATCAAAAAAGCACTGTCAGCATCCGTGCGGTCAGCCTTTCATCAACAGTTTATTGCTGTCGAGCGGAGAGGAGCACTCAGACCATCACAACATCACAGATCTGCGCTGTTAAATCACGTGTTACTGAGAGAGATGCTCCACTGTTGAGGTTTGAGAGCAGTTTATCATGAAGACAAACCAAAGACAGTGGCTGTTTCTCAATACCAAGAATGCAGAGATATTGTGCTCTCATGCAGAAAAAATAAATAAATAAATAAAAATTGAGTTTTATATAAAAACTAAATAAATAAAAAATTGTGATAGAATTGATAAAATGACTGATTTCTTATATTTTCGCAAACATCAGATGTGAAGGACACCTACTGCTTTTTCAAGATTTAAGAGAAGTCTTTTGTGTCTCTAAAGTTTCAGCTCAAAACCCCCATCAGATTATTGATTATACCTTTCAGGATATTGAAATGTTCTGCTCTGAACACACTGTAGCTCTTTTTGTTGCCTGTGCCTTTAATGCAAATGAGCTAGTTCTCCCCGCCCACTGTTTCCACGAGTCTGTCAGAGTGTGTCCTCGTCTCCTGCTGTGTCAGATAAACAGCACAGTGACAGACATGAAGGAAGCAGATCTCACGTAACGTTTGTGAGAAATACTACAGTAAGAACTTTCCCAATGATAATTTGATGTATTTGTTGTGGAGTTAATTCAAGCCTTTCTGCAACGATGAGTCACACATGTCGTTACAAAGTTTTCGCGCACACACACATTTAACTTTGCACTGTTCATACCTGTCGACATTGGGATGTAAAAATAAGGGATGCCCCAACCCCAAAACAAAACACACAAAAAAAAATTCTCAAAATTACTAAATATGGTAATCTGGAGCAGTTTCATCGTAAATTAACAGTTAAAACAGTCAGTAATATATTATTATTATTATTTACAAAGGATAGAATAAATAGTATACATTAAAAAAAAGCTGCAAATAAAGTAGCGAACAGCTTAGGGTATTAAATTTAATAGCTATTAGCGATTATAAAGAAATTGAATCCAGTTATCAAATCTCATTAACCTTTTCTTCATTGTATAAACATTCTGATTAAAGAGCAGCGAATGAATCTCTTATTTAGATTTTTCGTTTGATTACATTAAATAACAGAGGTGTCGCTTTAAAAATGCACACATCCATAACGAATGCATTCGATGGCTTTCCAAACTTTTTATATATTTAAGACAAAATTTGTTGTGTTTAAAAGAAAACTCACCAAGATCGACATGTTTAGATGTTGTTATTATTATTATTATTATTATTATTATTATTATGTGTATATGTTTGTTCAAACATGCACCAAAAACCCAATGTCCACTTTCGCTCCGCTTCAAATCACGTGTACAGAATCCGTTTGGGAAACAGGATTTATCACTATTTATCTATTTATCACTATGGAACGTGTCTGACGGTCACTAGGGGTGTCAAAATTAATTGTTTCTTCGGTGCACCGCGATGCAAACGCGGACAATTCGGTATCGGTTCAGTAATAATCAAAACCGGTTATTATGTAGTGACGTCATTTATCTCATATGCGCTATGTCTCTGTAGCTTACTATGGCGAGAGTGGCGAGCGCGAGTATTTAAAACACTTTAACTACTTTAAAAAAAATCAGAAAATGTGCACAATTTTACTGCGTGTGTGTTTACTGAACAGTCTTTCACTGACACTTACAACAAAAGCCCCTATTTCACTGCGATTGAGAAAATGAAAGAACTTTTCTCTCTCTCACTGTGGCTCATTTGACCTGCTGGCGTGACTTTTCATCTCCTCTCGGCTGTTACAATGTTACTTCTGGATACAAACTCGAGCGAGTGTCTGCAGAGTTTCCCCCACCGCGTCTATCATGGATCCAGTGCCATGGATCAGCTGTGATCGCCGCTGTGCTGCCGTGTATCAGTGTTTATCATCGGTGCAGAGCGCCAGCGCGTAAGAGCCAATCGCAGATCTTTATGTTGAGCGCGTGACCAATCAAAGGGGTGTAAGAAAGAAATACCAGACAAGGCTTAGAAAGCGAGCAGCATATTTATATTTGTTTATTTGCTATAAATCAGGGGTGTCCAAACTTTTTGGGCCGAGGGCCAGATACAAAAAAAAAAACGTTGTCCCGGGCCAAATTTTACATGCATCACACAGACACATATATATTTACACACACACACACACACACACACACACACACACACACACACACACACACACATACATACATATATATATATATATTAGATTTGCTGACAAGTCTTCAATTCGTCGTCCATCTGTGTTTCTAGAAAGACCTACGTTTTTAAAATCTTGAATCTTCTCTGGGCAAATTATATTTGCAACACTCATCAGACACTCCTTTATAAATTTTCCTTCAGTGAAGGGTGCAGAAGTGAGACTTTTCTTCCTTTCTTTTGTCCATTATTTCTGTTTATTAAATTGTCATGCATATAAAACAATAGTGCAAAATAATTTTTTCTTACTGCAATGCTTCATTTTTGTTTGATGCAAACCATAAATTTATTTTTCATAATGTAACAGTAGGACTTTTTATAGCAGATAACATTCAAGCACATTCAAGGCAGAATGATAATGAGAAATGTTATTCTTTGTTAGTATTATTGTCATCTTCGTCATCATAAATATTTTATAATTATTAGACATTCATTTTGGAATTATTGCACAAATATCAATAAGTCATAACAGAATTAGTTACTTGTTTCTGGTTTTTGTTAGTCCTAATTAATGTTGTTTTCAAATACAATAAATCTGTTAATATACAATTTGCAGTGGTGCTCATTCATTTTTGGTGGGTGCTCCTAATTTCTTTCTGGTTCTCCGACATTTTCTTAAGTTGGGAGCACCGGTGCTACCAGGTAAACAAGTTTATTTCAAGCTCTGCATTAGACAAATACTGTTTTTTAATTATTTATTAATTGTTCTGTCATTTTTTTACAGTGTAAAATTATTTGTTTAAATGTCAAAAAAATTCACTTATTTTTAAGCACAAAGAAATGGACTATTGTTGGTTTCTAATATTATTATGTGCTGTGTTAATTAGTTACTGAGCAGCAATAAATAACATTGTAAAATTTAGGGAGTTTTCATCTTATTTTCTAAACTAGTGGTGTTTGAAATTAATGAATGCATAATAATCATGATATCCGTGATTATTTCTCAGACTATAATCGTACAACCAAATTCTATAATCGTTGCATCCCTACATTTAATATTATATTCCTTCATTACTGCAACTGATTCCTGGCAAATTAAACAGACACATTTCCCGCTGACCTCTGTGAAGAAATATTCTTTGCCCCAACGTGACTGAAATTTCCTGCACTCACTGTTGATTTTCCTTTTTCTTGGTTGTGCCATGGCTCGCCAAAACATGCTTATCAATAATGTTTCCTTCAGTTTTGGTCGGTTGGTTTTACGTCATAACAGGAAAGGCTGCCTAATTGAATGCATGTAATAGTGACACCCGGTGGTTATTCATTGAATTACGTTCATTTTTGTATAGCGGTCCAGATTCTATTAATGTTTAATAAAAGCCTCGCGGACCGCCACAAAACTGTTTGCGGGCCGCAGATGGCCCGCGGGCCGTACTTTGGACATGTCTGCTATAAATGCTCGGGTTGTTCTGTGCATGTACTTGAGTTTTTAAAGGTACAGTTCATATATCTAACTGTTTGCATTAAAGGACAAAATTGTATTACAAATAGTATATAAATATAAATATATTTATACATTTTAATACAAGAATTGCTGTGCTGTGAAGAAAATATAAAATTGGGTTTGGAAAGCATCGTCAATGCACCGTGATATCGAATTGAACCGAATCGATGGCATGATAATCGTAACCAAATCGAACTGTGAGACCAGTGTAGGTTCACACCTCTAACGGTCACGCACCGATACATGAACTGACTGTTTTGAGGATTGCATAGGAGGGGTGATGGCGCCTGTAATGAAAAAGAAGGGAATCCCACCATTTTTATATTTATTTAAAAGTGTTTTCATGCCTAAATAAAATAAAAGCACTGAACAGATTCACACTTAAGAGCAAGGGGGCGTCCCCTGGTGGTTTGGAGGTATGGGTTGCGTATAGAGAGGATCGGCTCGTTAATGTTTATTGCCACCCTTTATAGAAAGATTAAAAATACAGGAGAATACCTTTATGGGATGATAGTGGGATAGAACTGTAAAATACAGGAGAATCCCAGAAAAACCGGTATGGCTGACAGGTATGACAGGATACACGTTCATACACACACACACAAAAAAAGAGACTTATTGTGTTTCTATCACCCCCAATATGACTGGACACACTATACCTACACACAGTTCTGTCCAAACAGCTAACAAAAGATGATTTTCATCATAGGTGAACTTTAAAACTATATAAATATATTATTTTTTCTTCAAAAAAAAAATTAAGTTTTTAATTAAAACATTTATTTAAATTAAATAAATACATAAACAGTGTAAGAATTGCTAAAATTACTGACTCCTATTTTCGCAAACATCAAACTTAAAACTACATAAATAGGTCTATTTTTTTCTTTATATAAATAAAAAATATAATATAAATAAATAACACACATTTTTTAACTGTCACCGGTGGCTTATAAAGCAGAAAAATCCTTAAAATGGTATTTTAAAAATATGTATTGCAATTGAAATGACCCACAAAGTGTTTTTAACAGCAAAAAATGCATTATAGTTGTTTTCTTTACATTACACTGGTAAAAAAAAAATATGACGGGTGCACAACGTTTTTGTAACATCCCCGGCTCGTCCCCACTCACCCAATCCAGTTTCACCATCTCACACCAGTCCCATCCAATCACGAGAACCTTCCCCTGATTACTAAACATCTGCACCTGCTCATCATTAGCCCGGACACTTTAAATACTCACCTCCTCCGTTCACTCCTTGTCCGGTATTGAAGTCTCATGGTTGTCTTCACCCAAGCTCCCTCGTCTTCTCTTCTTCCATGGATGTTCCTTCTGAGTCTTTGTAACCATCGCACTGATAAAGGGAAGTGTCTTTATTATCCTACCATATCCGAAGATCTATATTCACCTACATGCACTTTGTGCACACTGCCACCAACGGAGGTGTTAGGGTTGTTAACCCAGTCTTGACTGTCGCCAGGTTTACCAGGCGAAGACTTATGAGGTGTTCCTCGGATGATCTTCCATTGCCCTGCACTGTGTGATATCCTCTTGTGATTTACGTTGAATAAACTTAATGAAAAGATAACCATCTCTGACTTCTTTGTATACCAGCGTGACAGAATACCGGACCTGAAAACAACAACATGGAAGCTAACGCCACGCTACCCGGAAGTGAGTTGCCTTCCGCATCCATGAGCGCTAGCTCCAACCTGGTGGTGACACCGAGTACTCCACTAGCTCGACCAACAAGTTACTCTGGGGATCCGAGCACCTGCAATGGGTTTCTACTACAATGTTCTTTATATATTGAAGCCAACCTTGTGCAATTCCCTAACGAACTTTCCAAAGTTGCATTTGTTATTTCCCTTCTCTCAGGTCGAGCCTTGCAATGGGCAGATGCATTGTGGAGTACTCGCAGCCCAGTGATAACCACCATCCAATCCTTCGTCACCCACTTTAAGGAGGTATTTTCAGTTCCACTTACCCCTTTATCAGTGCACGACGAACTCATGAACCTTTCCCAAGGAAGGATGTCAATTCATGAATATACTTTACAGTTTCGGACACTTGCAGCCAGCAGCGGGTGGAACCCCGTGGCGCTTCTGGCTGCATACCGTAAAGGATTGAAACCCTCCCTCCGTAAACAGATGGTCATTTATGATGACAATGCTAACCTTGAATCCTTCATCAAAAAACCATTAGTGTGTGTCAACACTTATCTGCCTGTTCTTCTCTCTCTGATGACTCTCCATTACCATTCAAATCTCCCGCGATTACGCAGGACCCTGAAGAACCAATGGTCACTGACTCCTACCGGCTAAACGCCACGGAACGCCAGCGGCGTATTCAACACCAGCTCTGCCTCTACTGTGGAGAATCTACTCACCTGATAGCCACCTGTCCCATCCGTCCACCTCGACTCGTGGTGAGTAAAGTCGTTCTCACACCCACAGTATCCACCATACCCCATATTGATGCTGAGTTAGTAATACAAGATCAAACTTTCTCCGTACATGTTCTGTTGGACTCTGGAGCCGCTGGGAACTTCATATCCTCCACCTTCATCTCCCGTTACAACATTCCATCGGTGAGGAATGAAGTTCAGTATCGCATCACCACAATACAGAGCTCGCCGCTAGGAGAAGGGAAAATTAATCGCTGTACTAAGCCTATCACCCTTCGCTTGGATCGGAACCATCAAGAGAAACTTACCCTTCTTATCCTTCCTCGTGCAAATGTGGATGTCATCCTGGGACGACCATGGCTTATTCAGCACCAACCTAGCATTAACTGGGAAACTGGAGATATCCTCGAATGGGGATCCAAGTGCAGAATCAATGGTCATATTACCCCCTCTACTGGTCATTCCTCTTCATTACCTCTGCAGAACACAGGCGTACAAGCCACTCATCCTTCCAGCCATCCCATTCCATCAGTATATCACGAATACTCGGACGTCTTCAGCAAGGAACGAGCCACCCAATTACCCCCTCATCGGTCCTGGGATTGCTGCATCGACCTGCTGCCCGACGCCAAGTTACCACACGGAAGGATTTATCCTTTATCCCGTCCTGAGCACGAAGCTATGCACAATTACATCAGTGACGCTCTCCAGCACGGGTTCATCCGACCGTCTAAATCTCCTGCCGCCTCCAGCTTCTTTTTTGTTGCTAAGAAAGATGGAGGACTAAGACCATGCATCGATTACAGAGTGCTGAATGCTGCCACCATCAAGTTTGCCTACCCTTTACCTCTAGTCCCAGCTGCCCTGGAAGAACTGAGAGAAGCTAAAGTGTTCAGCAAACTAGACCTTCGTAGTGCTTACAATCTCATCCGCAACCGCCAGGGGGACGAGTGGAAAACGGCCTTTATTACCCCCTCCGGCCACTATGAGTACCTCGTTATGCCCTACGGACTGGCAAATAGTCCATCCATCTTCCAAAGCTTCATGAACGAGATCTTCAGAGACTTTCTTCATCGTTTTACCATTGTCTACATTGATGATATCCTTATTTATTCCCGCAATCTAGAAGAGCATCAGGACCATGTGAAACAAGTACTCCAACGTTTACGACAGAATCATTTGTTCCTCAAACCAGAAAAGTGTGAGTTCCATCTAACCACGATATCCTTCCTAGGGTATGTCATCACCCCACAAGGAGTGAGTATGGAGCAGTGCAAAGTGGATGCTGTGTCGAAATGGGAATACCCGAAAACCATTAAAGAACTCCAGCGTTTTCTGGGATTCGCCAATTTCTATCGGCGGTTCATTAAGAACTACAGTGTCCTGTCAGCTCCACTCACTTCCCTGCTCAAAGGAGGAAGACGAGTACTAACCTGGACCCCTGAGACGTACCGTGCCTTTGACCAGCTCAAACTGAAGTTCGCCACAGCACCCATCTTACGTCATCCTAATCCCAACCTCCCGTTCATCGTTGAGGTAGACGCCGCAGACACTGGAATAGGCGCTATACTTTCCCAATGGTCTGGTGAACCCAAAGCCCTCCATCCTTGTGCGTACTATTCCAGGAAATTAACTTCAGCAGAACAAAATTACGGAATCGGTGACCGCGAGTTGTTAGCCATCAAGTTGGCACTTGAAGAGTGGCGTCACTGGCTTGAAGGAGCGCAACATCCCTTCACCGTCATCACTGACCACAAAAATCTCCAGTACATACGAGATGCCAAACGTCTGAATGCTCGCCAAGCTCGCTGGTCTCTCTTCTTCGCCCGGTTTAATTTCAACATTACCTACCAACCTGGTCACAAAAACGTCAAAGCAGATGCTCTATCAAGACTTCACTCACCTGATCCTCGTAACGACTCCCCCGAATCCATTCTTCCTCCTTCTATCTCTGTGGCTCCTATTTTATGGCAAATAGACGAAGATATTCGTTTAGCCACCCTAGAGGAACCAGTTCCCCCTGGCCTTCCTCCAGGCTTGTGCTATGTACCCACGAGATACCGCATACCACTCCTGAATAGTACACACACCTCCCTCGGCTCAGGACACCCAGGCAGCAGGCGAACCCTCTCGCTCCTCAGAGAAAGGTATTGGTGGCCTAAAATGGCCCACGATGTCACCCAGTACGTTAAGGGTTGCTCGGTCTGTGCCATCACTACCACTCCACGCCATCTACCTGAGGGAAAGCTGCTGCCGTTGCCCATTCCCCGCCGACCCTGGACACACCTTGGTGTTGATTTTGCCACCGATCTACCCCCCTCTCAAGGATACACCACTATTTTAGTGGTTGTAGATCGGTTTTCCAAATCCTGCAAATTAATACCTCTCAAAGGTCTCCCCACAGCCCTTGAAACAGCTGAGGCCCTGTTCCATCACGTCTTCAGGAACTATGGTCTCCCCGAAGACATCGTGTCGGACAGGGGTCCGCAGTTCATCTCCAGGGTCTGGCGGGCGTTCTTTCACCTTCTGGGTACCACCATCAGTCTGTCTTCTGGCTATCATCCTCAAACCAATGGTCAGACCGAGCGTAAAATCCAAGAGATTTCCCGGTTCTTACGCTCTTATTGCAATAACCACCAAAACACCTGGAGCCAGTATCTTCCGTGGGCTGAGTATGCACAAAATTCTCTTCGTCAATCCTCAACCGGACTAACCCCTTTTCAATGTGTCCTAGGCTACCAACCATCCTTGTTTCCCTGGAATGGGGAAGCATCAGAAGTGCCCGCGGTTGATCACTGGTTCCAGGAGAGCGAGAGGTTCTGGGACTCAGCTCACGTCCATCTTCAGCGGGCAGTCCGGAGGTACACCGATCAAGCCAACCGTCACCGGCTACCTAATCCCATATACCAACCAGGAGATAAGGTATGGCTCTCTACCCGAGACATCCGCCTCCGGCTGCCCTGCAGAAAGCTGAGTCCCCGCTACCTGGGACCATTCACCATCCACTACCAGATCAATCCTGTCACCTACCGTCTCAACCTTCCACCACAGTACCGCATTGCATCATCCTTTCATGTCTCCCTCCTCAAACCCTACACTAACCCTGTTTCTCCTCCTTCTGCAGAACCTGAACCACCCCCCCCTCCCGACCAAACGGAAGTCATCAGCGATAACATCTATCAGGTCAAGGAAATCCTCAACTCCCGGCGGCGGGACGGTCGGCTCCAGTACCTCGTAGACTGAGAGGGCTTTGGCCCTGAGGAGAGATCCTGGATCCCTCGTGATGACATCTTAGATCCATCTCTCCTCGAAGAATTCCACCAGAGACATCCCGGTCGTCCAGCTCCACGAGGACGTGGCCGTCCCCGCCGTCGATCTAGGGTGCCTGGAGTCACCCGTGGAGGGGGGGGTACTGTAACATCCCCGGCTCGTCCCCACTCACCCAATCCAGTTTCACCATCTCACACCAGTCCCATCCAATCACGAGAACCTTCCCCTGATTACTAAACATCTGCACCTGCTCATCATTAGCCCGGACACTTTAAATACTCACCTCCTCCGTTCACTCCTTGTCCGGTATTGAAGTCTCATGGTTGTCTTCACCCAAGCTCCCTCGTCTTCTCTTCTTCCATGGATGTTCCTTCTGAGTCTTCGTAACCATCGCACTGATAAAGGGAAGTGTCTTTATTATCCTACCATATCCGAAGATCTATATTCACCTACATGCACTTTGTGCACACTGCCACCAACGGAGGTGTTAGGGTTGTTAACCCAGTCTTGACTGTCGCCAGGTTTACCAGGCGAAGACTTATGAGGTGTTCCTCGGATGATCTTCCATTGCCCTGCACTGTGTGATATCCTCTTGTGATTTACGTTGAATAAACTTAATGAAAAGATAACCATCTCTGACTTCTTTGTATACCAGCGTGACAGTTTTGCTTGCAGTGTTTGGCAACCAAGTTCCCTTGGTTTGTTCGCGATGCTAAAAGTAACATATCCAACACAAGATGTTTCTCCCTCAGAGGTCAAATAAAAAAAACAACTAAAAGAAACAGATGTGTGTGTCCTCAAACAGAGCATCGGCGTCAGTTTTTAGCTGCGTTTTTCTTACCCTGCCTGTCATCTCCCTCAGGAGCACTCACTCGGCTTTATCCCTCAAGGTAAACTGCTTTTTAAATCGCTTTTCATACATTTTGTATGGCAGTTATATTTGCCCCATTCACTCTTCACAAGAACAAAATGTCACGGCTGGAAATAACAACTGTCACAGCAACGCACATTATGCCTGCTTATCAAAACTCTGTGCTTCCCAGTAAAGCGAAATGAGCAAAAAAAATCCGAGAGTCGAGCTTTTATGAATGTTTACAGTATAAACAGTGAGGCGAGAGGTCAAGTGTGTAAACAACTGCTTGACAAATGAATTTAAACCAGCGCTGCCATTGATTTGTGCTTACTTCTGACAAATGTTTGTGTAAAAAACAACACATCTACGTCTATAAGAGCTCGGTGGAGAAAACAAAAAGAGGTTAATTTCGCAAGAAGCCTTAAAATGTGAGGCTTTGGCCTTTATATTCGGTTTAATTCGATGTAGGAGTGTTTGTTCTGAAGCGGTGCAGAAACAGATGACTCAAATGTACTGAAAATTAAGGCACAGTTTCATATTCATCAAGTATGAATATTAACAAATTATATTATGGTGTTACTGTAAGCGGGCATCATAGTGGCTCAATGGTTAGCACTGTCGCCTCACAGCAAAAAGGTCGCTGGTTCGAGTCCCAGTTGAGCCAGTTGGCGTTTCTGAGTTTGCATGTTCTCCCCGTGTTGCTGTGGGTTTCCTCCGGGTGCTCCGGTTTCCCCCACAGTTCAAAAACATGTGCTATAGGTAAATTGGGTAAACAAAATTCTCCGTAGTGTATGTGTGTGTGGGTGTTTCCCAGTACTGGGTTGTGGCTGGAAGGGCATCCGCTGCGTAAAACATATGCTGGAATAGTTGGCGGTTCATTCCACTGTGGTAACCACTGATAAATAATTTACTAATTATTACTAATTCTTACTAAATCTTACTAATTTAATAAGTTACTGTATGTGTAATAATACAACTGAATCTGTATTTATTTTTCATATTTATTTAAAGATTTATTTTTTGCCTTTATTAAGTGGGACAGTATTTTAGACAGGAAGCGAAGTGGAAGAGAGAGAGAGAGAGAGAGAGAGAGAGAGAGAGAGAGAGAGAGAGAGAGAGAGAGAGAGAGAGAAAGCAAACACAAACACACACACACACACACACACACACCTAGATTATGATAAATGAATCATTGTAAATATACTGATTATTATTGTTTTATTACTGTTTTATCCTAAAATGTTGGTTGTTAAATGGACAGTTTATTCTGATCTATTATTATTTTTGTATTGATTTGTATGAATAATATATGTTAAATAATAATATGACATGTTGAATATTAATGTGATATATTGAATAATACGATGTATTATTGATATTTTATTTAATTATTATGTATAAATATCATCTTTTTTTTTTTTCATCTACTACTATTTACTGTGTTTACCGTTTTGTTTTTATTATTATATATGCATGTTACTTTTTATGTAAACTGTAGAACTGCTTTGGCAATGCAATTGTAACATTTGTCATGCCAATAAAGCAACTATTGAATTGAATTGAATTGAATTGAGAGAGAGAGAGAGAGAGAGAGAGAGAGAGAGAGAGAGAGAGGAGAGAGAGAGAGAGAGGAGAGAGAGAGAGAGAGAGAGAGAGAGAGAGAGAGAGAGAGAGAGAGAGAGAGAGGGTAGGGACGGGAAATATCCTTGAGCCAGGATTCGAACTCGGGATGCCCTGAAGTGCCACTGCACCATGTCAGCGCGCTAACCACTAGGCTATTGCGCTGATTTTTTATGTTTATTACCATCAACATCATTGTTATTATATAGCTGTAGCATCAAGATGACAACAATATAATAAAAACAACGATGTTGACAGTAATAAACATCATAATATTGTTGTTGTTTAAATGCTATAAATCCAAAACAATGAACTCTTAGAACTCTTGAAACTGCCTCTTTTAGACTTTGATCGTAATCGTGCCGTTTTGGTGACTGTTGCTTTAAATTCAAATGAGATTGTGCTCTTTTCAGAAGAGGGTGGAGCTACAAATGCCTATGTGTCAACATAGTGGCAGATTCAAAAGCAAGACTAACATTCTATGCTAATGATATAGTCACAAATGGATAGTTGGTCCCCTTTAGACTGGCTTGAAGTGCTTACACAGTCTCAGGCCTTAAAAAAGTGCATGCACATGATTAAATACTTCGTAACTTTGTGGAGTCACTGCAGAGTGTAACCATAAATCACTTTTTTTTTTTTCAATGTTGTGTGTATGATCAATTGTAATTATTATACTCTAACTGGCCACTTTATTAGGTACACCTTACTAGTATCAGGTTGGACCACTTTTGCCTTCAGATCTGCCTTAATCCTTTGTGGCATAGATTCAACAAGATACTGGAAATATTCCTCAGAGATTTTGCTTCATATTGACATGATACCATCATGCAGTAGCTGCAGATTTGTCGGCTGCACATCTATGATGATCCATCTCCCGTTCCACCACATCCCAAAGGTGCTCTATTGGATTGAGTGTGGAGGCCATTTGAGTACAGTGAACTTATTGCCATGTTCAAGAAACCAGTCTGAGATGATTTGCGCTTTATGACATGGTGCGTTATCGATCAGAAGATGGGTACACTGTGGTCATAAAATGATGGACATGGTCAGCATTAATACTCAGGTAGGCTGTGGCGTTGACATGATGCTCAATTGGTACTAATGGGCCCAAAGTCTGTCTACTATAAAATATCTCCCACAACATTACACCACCACCACCAGCCTGAACTGTTGATAAAAGGCAGGATGAATCCATGCTTTCATGTTGTTGATGCCAAATTCTGACCATACCATCCGAATGTTGCAGCAGAAATCGACACTCATCAGACCAGGCAACATTTTCCAATGATGTACTGTCCAATTTTGGTGAGCCTGTGTGAATTGTAGCCTCAGTTTCCTGTTCTTATCTGACAGAAGTGACACCCGGTGTGGTCTTCTGCTGCTGTAGCCCATCCGCCTCAAGGTTGGACGTGTTGTGTGTTCAGAGATGCTCTTCTGCAGACCTCGGTTGTAACAAGTGCTTATTTGAGTTACTGTTGCCTTTCTATCAGCTGGAACCAGTCTGGCCATTCTCCTCTGACATCTGGCATCAACAAGGCATTTGTGCCCACAAAACTGCCACTCACTGAATATTTTCTCTTTTTCGGACCATTCTCTGTAAACCCTAGAGATCAGCCAGTTTCCCAGTAGATCAGCAGTTTCTGAAATACTCAGACCAGCCTGTCTGGCACCAACAACCATGCCACATTCAAAGTCACTTAAATAACCTTTCTTCCTCATTCTGATGCTCAGTTTGAACTGCAGCAGATCATCTTGACCATGTCTACATGCCTATATGCATGGAGTTGCTGCCATGTGATTAGAAATTTGCATTAACGAGTGGTTGGACAGGTGTACCTAATAAAGTGACCGCTGAGTGTATATCTACTATTGTGAATACACACATACTACACAACACCATGGTGAATTCATCTTAATTTCCTCAGAAAAAAGCAACAAACTACATTAGCAAGCACACTAAAAAAAAAAAAAAAAAACAGGCAGCGATGGAACCCTTTCTTTTTCTTCAGAAAATAAATCTGCTTGAGAGATCAGTCCATCTCGAGCACCTGTCCACCGGGCGGGTTCATTCAGGGATGCCACTCTTCAGACAGCCGGCTGCCTGTTCTAGGACTAGAGACTTTTTAACCACATGCCGATTGTAAAAGTTTAAACAGCTCTCCAGGGCCGGGTCATTTCCTCCATCCTCACAGCAGTCTGTTATTCCACGGCTTTTTAGCAAAGCTCTGCCACAGCCACCAGCTCTCCCTCAGGAAAACCAATACAATGAAGCAGACCTTGCACAGAAGCAGAAATGAGATGCTGCTGGACTGCAATGTGTGTGTGTGTGTGTGTGTGTGTGTGTGTGTGTGTGTGTGTTTGTTCTGATGTGGCGATAAATATGAGAAACATCTTACAGTGGTGCTAAGAGATTACACACATTAAACAGTGTTTTACATCACACAGGCACCGGCCATATATTTACACATCTACACATGTGCGAATGAATGAAATACATTCTATTTTCTCTATCCCTATACACTACCTGACAAAAGTCTTGTTGCCTGTCCAAGTTTTAGGAACAACAAATAATTACTTGATTTCTAGTTGATCATTCGGTATCAGAAGTAGCTTATATGAAAGGCAAATGCCTCTATATTATGCTTATTTTACCAAAATAGAATATTATTATGTGTTCATTTTTAATTATTTAATTAGAACAGTCTAATAGCCTGGAAGTCTGACTTTGCTTAGACTAAAGTCTTGTCACTTAACAGAAAAAAAAATGTCCAGTATAGAATATAAAGTCATGGCACAGTGGGAAAATAATGAATATTGTGTATGACTCCCATGAGCTTAGAGGACTGCATCCATACATTTCTGCAATGACTCAAATCACTTATTAATAAAGTCATCTGGAATGGCAAAGAAAACGTTCTTGCAGGACTCCCAGAGTTCATCAAGATTCTTTTGTTTCATCTTCAATGCCTCCTCCATCTTACCCCAAACATGGTGAAGGGACTCACTGATCAAACCAGTTCGAATCAGGCTTGGAATCTTGGGGCAGCCACGTTGTCTTTCATTCATCAAACTCGCTCCAGGGCTTATACCATCACATAACGCCAATATGCGCCAATTCATTTGGCTCTCTTCCCCCAATACCCTGGCCGCAAATGTGCAAGGAATGCTTTTGCAATTTTGTAAATGATCAACCATCCAGACAATTGAGCTTTCAGGACCTCTCCATCACGAGACTTTTGAACGACCGATCATGTGATCTTGTGGCCATGTGTTCGCCCTCGGGACATTCTAATTGCAGCCAGATGAACAAAATTCAGAGACAAAGAGATATCTGGCAATTAACGGATATGATTAAAAGACTTAGGAAAAGACAATCTCTTAAATGTTAGAACCAAGGCAAATTTTGAATAATATTATAGGTTTTCTTATGTGCTATGTTTATTCCAACCAACCAGGTTAATAACGTGTTGTATTACCCTTAACAGGTTAAAATGATCTGTGTGTGTCTGAAATGTTTCTTGTTTGGTGTTTAACCAAACCCTTTTTTATTTGCAATACATTGGTGTAAATGAGAACTTAGTAGTACGAACAGTACTCGTCTTGTAACATTTGATGTCAGATAGTTACAATCTTACAAGAGATTTTTACCACTCGCAATCTCTTGGAGTCTGTTAATAAGTGACCGTGGCTACGCTGGTACGGGGCGTGGCCCCGCCCTTCATGGCTACTGCTCATTGGGTGACAGTGTTAGAGGGATGGACCAGATCAGGTGACTTGAAAACTCACTGCAACCGTAAAAACATTGCTTTTGCATCAAGCTGGCTTGCTCCTGCGGTTGCTTCTGCCCCCGGTCGCCTGCCACGCGACTGGGTCACCACGAACTCTTTATGCAAACCTCTTGAGTTTCGGGATCCCACGAAACCATACGTACTTCCGCGAACTGACCCTCAGCAGTAACCCCGGTAACCCAAGACAACTCCACTCACGAGCGGGAATCCCAAAGACGTCACCCAAAGCCACCCTATCTCGAGCGCCACGTAGTTCCTCAGGCCAACCCGCAGAGGCAAACTCCAGTCAGAAAGACTTCAACAAACTCGCAAGTAACACGAACAACTGTTGTCTCTTTCTGATTTGGTGCCTATGATCTTAAGCAGTTAAAGATGAGTCAAATCTCTGCTTTTGTGGTTTCTCAGGTAATTCTAAGATCTAGTACGAAATACTAGGATTAATTTGGGACGGTTGTCAACTCATTTTGCATCCTCTGAACCGCCTGTGTGTGTGTGTGTGTGTGTGTGTGTGTGTGTGTGTGTGTGCGTTTGTTTGTTGTTTGCTTATTACGTAGTTTGCCTCATGTATTGCAGTGTAGCTCAATAAATCTTTGTTCTCCTTTATAAGAACTGTGTTCTTGTTTTATGTGCTTCTAAGTCATTGCCTCAAGCTGTAGATCGTGTTACCTTGCTAAAAGTTAACCCTATTCTGTGTTATGTTATTATCGTTGGCCACGGAAATAATTAAGCACGATTGGTAAAATACAATGTCTCTATTTGCGGGACAAACTTCAGATAAAGTGTGGATCTTTTAATCTGATTCAATTTGACTCCATTGAGTCGAATCAATGATTCGAATCTTCAAGATCCGAGTCATTGATATGAGCTAATAAATCCCTGATCGATCTTATAACGTAGGTTGATATCTTACAATGCTCAATAAAGTTTATGTTTGGTGACTGGGCTGGCCAATCCTGGAGCACCTTGACCTTCTTTGCTTTCAGGAATTTGAATGTGGAGGCTGAAGTTTGAGAAGGAATGCTATCCTGCTAAAGAATTTGCCCACTACTGTGGTTTGTAAAGTAATGAGCAGCACAAATGTCTTGATACCTCAGGCTGTTGATGTTGCCATCCACTCTGCAGATCTCTCGCACATCCCCATACTGAATGTAACCCCAAACCATGATTTTCTCTTCACCAAACTTGACTGATTTCTATGAGAATCTTGGGTCCATGTGGGTTCCAATAGGTCTTCTGCAGTATTTGTGATGATTGGGATGCAGACCAAGAGATGATTCATCAGAAAACTCGACCTTCTGCCACTTTTACAAATGATCAACTAGAAGTCAAGTTATTATTTGTTGCTCCTACAACTGGGATAGACGGCAAGACTTTTGTCAGGTAGTGTATATGAGGTTAAACTCACAATATTTAAAAATCCTAATTCTATTTGTTTGTGTCCATTAAAGGAATAGTTCTCCAAGTGATGTTCGGAAAATATTAGTATTAATATTAGTGTTGCTGTGCTTCAGATTGTTGTGGATACATTTTTTTTCTAGTGTTTGATCATTATAAAGTTAAAAAAGGAACAGTTTTATGAATCAAAAAAATCCAAAAATGCAAAAAAAAGTAGGTTTGAATTTTATCTTTAAAATTAAAAAGATACAGACGAATCCGGACAAATCATTTAAACGACTAGCAGTCAAACTTTTTATTTAAAAAAATAAATAAATTGGTATTTTTAAACGAGGTGCATTTTTTTAGATTTACCCCTCAGCTGGATGTTTTCGTTCACTTAGAGCTGTGTCATTTTCAAATTCCCTTCTAGTTGTTCTCTTTAAAACAAGCTAAATAATCTGAAATGGGGTAAGCAAATTAATCTTGTTTTTCTTCTTGACAAAAGATTATTTTGCTTACCCCATTATCAAATTGTGTAAATTATTTGATTGTTTAAAGAAAAAAAAACTCACTTAATTTTGACAAATTATTTATGAAAACAAGACAATATTTTTGCTTATCTAGAAAATGCTTCTTGATTTAAGAATTTTTAGATATTTGGACTAGAAACCATAAAAAATTTAAAGTTCACCTATGATGAAAATCATCTTTTGTTAGCTGTTTGGACAGAACTGTGTGTAGGTATAGTGTGTCCACAGTCATATTGGAGTGATATAAACACAATAAGTTTCTTTTTTTTTTTTATTTCCTGACATTAAAATAGGATCCAAACCACTTCCATTTTGAGGCCCACCGCAACGTGACGTAGGAGTGTGGTTTCCCCGCCTACCGATTTGACTGACAGCCACGTATTAACATGTGTAGTAACGTGTATAATCATATCAACAAGACAGGATGTGCGCAAGGCAACTGGGATTAAAAGATCTGTTCAGCTCTCTGTGATCATCAATCATCATCAAATGTGATCAAGAATGAGTTTTACAAGTTTAAAACGTTTTTACAACAGTGCATGTTTGTAATGAGTACAGCGATTTTATCGTCTTCATCACCACAGCCGCGTGTCAGTTCAATTAAGACGCTTAGATCCCGGTTTTGTAACAACTTTAAACTTTGTAACAACATTGTTGTGAAGTTGCAATGATGAGTCACACACAAATACATCAGATAATCATTGGGAAAGTTCTTACTGTAGTATTTGTCACAAACGTTACGTGAGATCTGCTTCCTTCATGTCTGTCACTGTGCTGTTTATCTGACACAGCTGAGGTTGAGATTGAGGCACACTCTGACAGGCACGTGGGAACGGTGGATGGGGAGAACTAGCATTAAAGACACAGGTAGGGATGCAACGATTATAAATTTTGGTTGTACGATTATAGTCTGAGAAACAATCACGGTTTCACGGTTATCACGATTATTATGCATTCATTAATTTCAAAACACTACTAGTTTAGAAAATCACATGAAAACTCATATTTTGAAGTGTTATTTATTGCTGCGCAGTAACCAATTAATACAGCACATAATAATATTAAAAACAAACAATAGCCCATTTCTCTCTTTGTGCTTAAAAATAAGTAAAATTTTTGACATTTAAACATACATAATTTTTACACTGTAAATAAATGACAGAACAATGAATAAAAAATGGTATTTGTCTAATGCAGGGCTTGAAATAAACTTTTTTACTTGGTAGCACAGTTGCTTCAAACTTCCAAAATTTTAGGAGCACCATAAAAAAAAATTTAGGAGCACCCAGCAAAAATAAATGATCACCACTGCAAATTGTATATTGCAGATTTACTGTATTTGAAAACAACATCACTCAGGACTAACAAAAACCAGAAACAACTAACTAATTCTGTAATCACTTCTTGATATTTGTGCAATAATTCCAAAATGAATATAACATTAATGATGTTGATGACGACAATAATATACTACTAACAATGAATAACATTATCATGCTGCCCTGAATGTGCTTGAATGAGAGTTATCTGCTATAAAAAGTTCTACTGTTACATTATGAAAAGAAATCTAGGGTGTGCATCAAACAAAAGATTTTGCACTATTGTTTTTATATACATGTCAATTTAATAACCAGAAAGATCGGACAAAAGAAAGGAAGAAAGTCTTACTTCTACTACTCTTTTAAATGTTTTGGTTTGGGTTAGTGTCATTTTAAATGATCAGTCTTGTTATGTGCTGATTTACATTTTTCGGTGTTTGTGGAAAAAAGGCAGGCGAGCCGACCCAATATATGAGCGGCGCAGAGCATGGTTCTCGCGATGACCACCTGCACAGTACCGTTCTTTGTCATGACTCATGAGCGGAAGTTTCAGTATGAACTTAGTAAAGTCGAGCTTTTTTGGCAAAGAGATCTATACACTGTTAGATTTTACATTTAGTGGACATTTGTGCTGAACATGCAGTGAAAACAACGCATCGAGATTCAGGCCATTAAACAGCTGATACACCGAGTCTTTTAGCACTCTCTCCGAAATCACTCGATTGATCTCGGTTGGCATATCAACATTCACCGCATGATCGTTCTCATTGGCGCCAATATTTGCCACTTTAAGTGGGCTTGCAAACCTGTGTACTTTTCATTGCTTCTTCCTTACTTCGGCCGTTTGCAGTTCCCGCGGTCACAAAAGCCGCCATCTCAACTAGTGTGCCTGAAAAGCGTGAGCGCGTTGCGTGCACGTTGCGTCGCGTGCGCGTCCCTCCATTGGAAATAATGAACTTACACGAGCTTGCCTTAGTTAATAGCCTCAGTCATAGTTAATGCAGTGTGCGTGGTTATTAGTCTCGGTGTACAAACTAGCGCACAGTTGGCATAACTTTGTTTAGTGACTGCAGTTTTTTTCTGTGCAGAAACGCGGCGTTGAGAAGCCTTTACGATTAATTAACCGTGAGGAATTAAAGCGCGGTTAATAGTGAAACCGGTTAATCGTCGCATCCCTAGACACAGGCCACAAAAACAGCTACAGTGTGTTAAGAGCAGAACATCAATGTTCCAAGGCAGTGGTTCCCAACAGGGGGTACCCGGCGAGCTCTGTGGGGGAGTCGCGTCATATTTTAAACATTTCTTAGCAGTGGACAATTAGGAGAATGATCATGTTGCCTTAGTTCATTTTATCTCCTAGCTCAGTGGTCCTCAACTGCTGGTTCGTAGATCAATTAGTACCGAGCCGCACAAGAAATCATTAATTATTTCTATTTTATTTATTATTGAAGTCTGAACGATCTTTTATTTTGAAAAGTCTTTTATTTCGAAAAATGACCGTACTCTCTCGCTTACATCTTGGTCACTTGAGCGCCCAAATTTAATCCACAAAATGAGTAAGAAACAGACGTCTTTGGAAAATGTCTTCGCTAAGGGGAAAAGACCCAGTGAACGACCCATGAACTGCCAAAGAATAGATCTGCAACCCAGTTGTCAACAAATCAGGTGAATCCAGCATGGCTCCGCAAGAAGATCAACTGATGGAGATCGCAAATAGGGCGGCCTTTTAGGGGCTGTTCGCATATCACGTCTTTCTAGAGTTTGCACAAGTTTGTTGTTTCCAATGGAGGTGCACGGCGTGACACGTTCACGCCAATGACTCCCGTGAGCTCACCGCAATTCACGTGACAAGAATTTACCGCTCAGCTTCAGCTTGTATGGAATATTTATACTTCGGTAAGATTAAGGCCCAATCCCAATTCTACCCCTTAGCCCTTCCCCTTACCCCTACCCCTCGTTTTGCGCGTGCCCGCCAAGGGGTAGGGCTGTCCCAATTCTCTTTAGCTTGAAGGCGTAGGGCTAAGGGCTAGGGGTATACACCCCTTCGAACGAAGATTTTCGAGGAGCACACTTCAAACGGAGGGGTAAGAATATTTCCCAGAATACACCTGACACAACTGAACCCGGAAGTAAGGAGATCCACAAATTAGTATTTTTTGTCATTATTACGAATTTTTACGACAAACAAACACATGTTTTAGTATATTCATAACCGCGTTTATGTTTTACGGTCATGCTTTTAAAAAAAAAAACGCCAAAAAAAAACCCGCTAAATTTCGCGATCTATAATCCCTAATAATAACTCCTGTACAGCAGTCCTACAACATTCTGTCACTCGATAACACTCGAATACCCTGTCAGAGCAGTCTAGTGGCTGAAAATTAGCTTTTTACAGTGTCTGCTATAATGTTAATGTTGTTTTCGTGCGTTTACATAGATGAATATGGCCACTGTGTAAATACACAGTACAGTTACGATCTTATTGCCACATTAGATCGTTATGATAACATAATATATGCCTTCAGTGATTTCCTGAAGATAAACACCACAAAATAACACTACTGGAATAACTACAGCAGTCGCGATCGTCTGATCTCATATGAAGCAAGAGATCGTGATGACATATGATGACGTGTGCAGGTGTTGAAGTGCTGTCCCAATTCTTAGGGGTAAGTTTTGAAGCCCTTCCCCTTAACCCTCGGTTGTAAGGGCCAAGGGGAAGGGGAAGGGGTAGGGGTAGGGGTACAAAAATAGAATTGGGATTGGGCCTAATTATCTCAGACAAACACAGAACACCCAAACACTGCAGTGCTTTGTTATTTTCTTCATAAATAACTCTTGTATCAGAGCTGCAGCAATGTTTTGTCAGCTTGTCATCCTCTGGGAAAACGGTTGATGGTTGCCTAGCAACCTACGAAACACCAAAAACACCCCAGAGGAAAAGGGTGGGAACAGGGAAAAAAAGGTTGGGAAACACTGTTCTAAGGGGTATAATAAATAATCTGATGGGTGTTTGAGCTAAAACTTTACAGACACATTCTGGAAACACAAAAACTTCTCTTAAATCTTGAAAAAGGGGTAAAATAGGTGCCCTTTAAGTAGAAAAGCATTTTTGCAGTGTATGTAGCATTCAAATTCTCTTTAAAGTCACTTTTCATCTTTTATTCAACAAAGTATTCACTAATATCAAAAGAACGCACCTCAAAATATTGAGCAATAAACTTCAAGTTGACCGTTGCCAACCTCTTCTAAGCTAAAATTAGATCCTTATGAACAGCACCTGTGCCGAAATCTGCTATATTTACAGCCAAAGAGCTCTGAAAGCACCACAGCACAGGAATGATCTGTCTAATTTTCTCTGGCCTTGTATCTGGAGTGTTGTTTCCACCAAAAGCAGCTCATCAGTGGGTCTGTGATGGAGCGTTTCTCTGCCTCACCTCTCCACACCATCTGACTCTCACCTGCTGTGCGCTGAGCCGTGAGTGATGGAGAGAAATGCTCCGCCGGGACGTCCTGACACCCTTGCTAGCTCCACACCAGCCCCAGCATCAGCAGATGGACACGCCACCTGCCACACTCCATCAACAAAAGGTCCAATTACCCCATAAGCCCCTGCGCTCACCTTGATATCCCACAATCCCTCTTTCCCACACCTGTCCATTCACATTACAGCCCTCACTAGTCATCATACTGGAGTGTGTGTGTCCTCTGAATGTGGGTGTAAGAATGCGTTGCAACAGGTTTTGATGAAGTTTTTTGTTATAGTGAGCGTTTAGGGAATGGTGATTTATCAAATGCTGAAAATGGAGATGGACTCTCGTAATTTGGTTTTAAAAGAACAAGACACTTTTTTTTTTTTTTTTTTAAATAGGATGATTAAAATGGAGTTTAAAAGATTAAAATAGCATTGAATAATTTAATTAGAATTTTTTTAATCCATTCACCTGATCTCCTGGGGCCTCGTGTATAGGGTTGAGTTCCGAAACCCGGTGCCATTACATATACCCCCCTAGTAGAACTATCGTTCCATCTACCAAAGATGAATTCACAAATAACTTACCTGATCTTTCTTTATTTCGAAATGCACCCGCAAACGCAAATGACCTTGATGTAGTAACCAGCAGTATGGATGCCATCTTTACTAGCACACTAAATACTGTGGCACCCATCTAATTAAAAAACGCTAGAGAATAAAACTGCATCATGGTACTATAATCATACTCGCGCTCTCAAAACAGCAACCCAGGCTCTGGAACGTAAATGGAAAAAACTAATTTAGAGGTTTTTAGAATCGCGTACAAAGACAGTATGTCCAGCTATAGGAGGGCTCATAAATCTGCCAGGGCTGAGCACCTCCGCAAACTGATAGACCATTGCTAAATTAACAAATAATCGGTCATCTTTGGAACAAAATGTCCCACCGCAAATTAGTAGTGATGACTTAATGATTTTTTTTCAGTGATAAAATAGAAGGCTTTAGACAGAAAATAGAAGATGTTAAACTTTCTGCACCACCTTATACTCCAGATCCAGTAAACATTCCACTGAATCAAAATAACCTACAACGCTTCAAAATCATAGAACAGGAAGAGCTAGATAAAGTTATAAATAGTTCTAAACCAGCAACGTGTATGTTACATCCAATTCCAACAAAATTACTGAAAGAATTGCTAACTGTTATAGGAGAACCTCTCCTTATTATCAACTCTTCGTTATTTTTAGGCCATGTTCCAAATCCTTACAAGCTAGCTGTTATTAAACCTATTATTAAGAAACCACAACTGGACCAGAGCAACTTAGCTAACTATAGGCCTATTTCAAATCTTCTGTTTATGTCCAAAATACTAGAAAAAGTAGTTTCTGCCCAATTATGCTCCTTTCTGCAGGCAAACAACATTTTTGAAGTGTTTCAGTCAGGTTTCAGGCCTCATCACAGTACAGAAACCGCATTAGTGAAAATTACCAACGATTTACTCTCAGCTGCTGACCAAGGGTGCATCTCGCTAGTAGTTTTACTCTATCTTAGTGCTGCATTTGACACCATCGACAATATTTTCGTAGACCACTTAAATTCTACAGGTGTCCAAGGACAGGCCCTTCAATGGTTTAAGTCATACTTAGCTGATCTTTACCAGTTTGTGAATATTAAAGGACAGCGGTCACAAGTCAGGCCAGTAAAGTACGGGGTGCCTAAAGGATCAGTTTTAGGCCCTTTGCTGTTTACAAGATACATGCTACCCCTGGGAGACATTATTAGAAGACATGAGATCAGCTTTCACTGCTATGCAGATGATACTCAATTATATGCTTCAACTAAACCTGATGAGATGTCTGAACTGTCTAAGATAACTGAGTGTATTAAAGATGTTAAAGACTGGATGAGCAACAATGTCCTTTTCTTAAACTGAATTATTACTTATTGGGCCTAAATCCTGTACACAGCAGTTCTTACAACTCGACCTGCAATTAGAGGGATACAAAGTTAGCGTTAGCTCTACTATAAAAGATCTGGGTGTCATATTAGAAAGCAATTTAACTTTTGAAAATCATATCTCCCATGTCACAAAAACTGCTTTCTTTCATCTGAGAAATATTGCTAAATTGCGAAGTATGCTATCCATATCAGATGCAGAAAAGCTTGTTCATGCTTTTATGACTTCTAGGCTGGATTACTGTAATGCTCTGTTTGCTGGCTGCCCAGCATCCTCTATTAACAAACTTCAGCTAGTGCAAAATGCAGCTGCCAGAGTTCTTACCAGGTCTAGAAAATATGATCATATCACCCCAATTTTATCCCCCTTACACTGGCTGCCTGTTAAGTTTCGTATTGAATATAAAATATAAAATATTGCACGCACATTGCTATAAAGGTGCCATCTGAAGACGAATTTGCATACGTGAATCGGAAACATTTCCACTCAATAAATGTGCAAATAATATGTGATGCTCAAATATTGTAGCAAGGTGGCCTTGGTAAACCCATGATTCTCATCCTCACAAACAGCATGGTTGGTATGAGGCTCCAAGGTGGCAGGCACTCGGTCAGTTGTAGAGCGAGCGATTGGGCAGCGGAAATGCCGGTGGTGCTGCCTTGATAAGAGCGGAGGGGTGCTGCTATACCGCCCTAACAAAGTGTTCCTCTAATACAGGGGTCACCAATCTCGGTACTGGAGGGCCGATGTCCCTGCAGGGTTTAGCTCCAACTTGCCTCAACACACCTGCCTGGGTGTTTCAAGCATACCTAGTAAGACCTTGATTAGCTTGTTCAGGTGTGTTTAATTAGGATATCGAATTGAACCGAATTGATGGCATGATAATTGTAACCGAACCGTGAGACCAGTGTAGGTTCACACCTCTAACGGTTATCGTCCCATGCCTAAACGGGAGTCAGATCTGAGTTTCAGTAGCCATGTTAAAGCAATAACTAAATAAGCATACTATCATCTCAAAAACATTGCAAGAATCAGATGCTTTGTTTCCAGTGAAGACTTAGAAAAACTTGTTCATGCTTTTATCAGCAGCAGGGTGGATTACTGTAATGGACTCCTCGCTGGCCTTCCCAAAAAGACAGTCAGACAGTTGCAGCTCATCCAGAACTGCTGCCAGGATTCTGACCAGAAGCAGAAAATCAGATCACATCACACCTGTCCTCAGGTCTTTACACTGGCTCCCAGTTACATTCAGAATAGATTTAAGTTAATCACTAACCAAGGACCTCAATACATTACAGATATGTTCACTGAATACTAACAGATCCCTCAGATCTTTAGGATCACATAAACTAGAAATTCTAGAAGTTCAGTCAAAACCGGGTGAATCCGCCTTCAGCTACTAACAGCTATAGAAATAAACTTGCCTAATGTTTTGGTGAACTACCCCTTTAATATCTGCTTTCCAATAACGCACAATAAAATCCGCCAACTCGCACATTTGCTCAAATTTTTGCACGCATTATCTCTTAACTCTGCCGAACGCAAAAGCAACACTAATTATAAGGTATAAATGTCACGTTGTAAATGCGGAGAGAGAGAACGCATGCGGTAATGGAACCTGGTTTTGAAGAAGAATGAAAGAAGTCATTAGCGGATAATGATTTTAATTACACTCTCTTTTGTGCGCTAGACGCGAGGTTCCCCTCTGCATAATTACAGGCTGATTGACAGGCTGAATAAACAGCGCTGAATGACACTGACGGCGCGCCGAGCTACAGGTTGATCGAGGAGCTGGAAAACACGGCTTTCTGATTACAGGCTCCGAGACCTGCTTTTATTAGATGCTGGAGAACGTGTAATTTGAGTTTGTGGATTTAGGTATTAGAACAGATTGTGATCGTCTACAAAGACTGCAGGTATGTACTTACAGACACACACACATGCAGTGAGATATTTAAGAAATGTCTTGCCGAGGTGCTTAAATAAATTGCTCTTTCATTCATTAATTATCCTTTGGTGTAGTCCCTTTATTTATCAGGGGTTGCCACAGCGGAATGAACTGCTAACTTATCCATCATATGTTTAATGCAGCGGATGCCCTTCCAGCCGTAACTCAGTACTGGGAAACACCTATACACTCTTGCATTCACTCTTGTACACTACGGCCATTTTGGCTTATTCAATTCACAATTTCTGTGTTTTTCAGGGTTAGTTAAAGAGGTCTGTGAGCTCCATAGAGAGTTCTGGGGATATATGTAACATCAGGCCACATTTGACCATCATGATAAACACATCTGTGATGGAGTCACCCGGGAATCAGACTAGACAGAGTCTGACCAACTGTTCAGTAACACACAAACACACATGAACATGGTTATGACTTACACGTCCACTGCTATTCTTTGATTTATCTATTCATTTATTATATATATATATATATACGTTATCGGCATTTACGCGAGACTCTTATCGCGCGATAAAAAAAAAAATATATCACCGTTAATCTATTCTCAAAGTTGGGTTGGGAGCTGGGTCTATTCTACACAAGCTATGATGACTTTTACCTTGATATTTTAGCTGGATGTATACCTGGCCGGTGAGCCGTCTGACAAAACAGTGCCCTTCTGAATCAAATCAGCAGGATGCCTGACTTTAACTGCAGTTCTGCAGTTTCAATTTAACTCACGAACATTTCATTCATGCGCCGTGACAAACTGGGGTATTAGACCCAAATAAATGAGTAAGGACTGGTGAGAGTGTTATGGAATTTAATAACGCAGGACAGAAAACTTCCGCATTACGCGATGTGTGCGTGTGCGTCTGTGCGGTCCTTTACTGACAGCCGCCTGTGTGGATCTTGTCGGAAAATATGGCGAAAAAAGTCCTACATGACGGTAATAGTTTGTCAGTATTGCCACTAATATCTGCATACTCCACGTCTCAATTCCATTTCTGTTTAGTTCAGTTATGACTTTAGTTGAATTAAGGTAATCAAAAATCGCTGTTTACATGATAGACTCTTAATCAGAGTATTGTTTTAATTATATTAAAGTATTGTTGCCCATGTAAACATACTCAATGTTTGACACCGTCAGGGCTCTGTGATTTTGCCTTTGCGAAGCAGCATTTTCTGTATGTACGTACATCAAAAGCAAGTATGAAATCACTGTTTGGAGCTTATGTAGGCCTACAGTTCAAAATTAATGTTTAACTGAATAAACCGTTAGTAAACACAAGTACATCTTATTGAACATCATTTATTTCATCACCAATTATCATAGTAGAACAGTTTCTCAAGCAGTTTGTGATGCATTTTGGAAACAGGAGATGAGCCCCTGGTCTAACGCGTCACCTGGCTTGAGAAACCTGTTCTCAAAGACTTATTATTTGGGTAGCACACATATTCTGAATGCCTTCGGCAGAATTCAAATGAGCCATTTTAATCTAGATTTAAAAAATTAATCTATGCCCACCTATAATATCTATCTATCTATCTATCTATCTATCTATCTATCTATCTATCTATCTACTACATACATATATATATACACAGGGCTTTACATTAACACCCGTCAACCCGCCAAATGCGGGTAGATTTCAGCCGTGGCGGGTTAGACAGACACTCTCACTAGCCACTTTGGCTGGTTAAAGATCATTTTTAAATTATAGTTATCTTAAAAGCAGGGTTCGACAATAGAGATGGCCCAATATGTGTGCAATTGTCATCTTAGAATCGAGAAGCAGCATGTGTTTGCGCGAGCAAAGGAAAGCAGATGAATACCGAATGAGAGGATGATTACTCACGCCCCGCGCACAGGTGATGTGATGCGCGCGGCTGTTTTAAAAGGCATGCGGGCACCCTTTTCCTGGCGTGCCTAGAGGATACACAACTGCTGCGATCGGTTCTCTTTCAAATAGACTGGACAAAAAAAGTGATGCTCGTGCACATACAGTCCTGCTGCTTCCAAAAGCTCCGGATGTTTCTAAATTATGTGTGTTTTTGTAAGCAGCAGCGGTTACCGGTGTTGTTTTAACTATTAACATTATGGGCCTACCGTTACCACCGTGCACGTGATCATCCTTTATTATCACACAGGGTATGTTTTTCACCTGTTTCTTTTGCTTACAGACTGTACATAGTTTTAGATACATGGCAATAATAATTTTTTAAAATGTGATTGTTTTTTTAAGAAAGGTTTTGTTGAATAAAAAGAGCATGTATACAGCTTTATTTAGTATGTTTTGACATATTATTTAACATTTGTGGCTAAGAAATAATTATTTATTTATTTTTTATGTGGTCAGAGATACATTTGGTAAATCTTCAGTGTTGAGCTCTGAAAAGTCCTGTGAAATAAAAACGAATTGCAATGCGATACTGTAAAACCACAGCCCATTTGCTCATGCACATTGAGCAGGGTCATGCACACAAAACAGTGAAATGAATGAGGAGGCATGTGAACCAAACACAAAGTCTAAATCAAGTCATTTTAGCATGCCAAAGTCAAATTTATGCATATAAAATATATTTTCCCAACAACAAAATTGTGGCTAGTGAAAATGACGAGTGGCTAGCAATGTTCGAAAACTACTAGCCACAGTGGCTGGTGATCAAAAAAAGTTAATGTCAAGCACTGTATATACATACATACATACATGCATATATAAGCATCAGCCAATCAAATCGCTTTATGCAAATACACCAGCTCAGACAGTAGCCAATTGCAGACTAATTTCATTGGCTGACGCTGCTATGACAATCGCGTTAGCCCCAACTTCAGACACGCCCTCTGTCAAGCGTTGATGCTGAAGCCTCGTGTGAATGGGGCATTAGGGCTGTCTATGCTAATGAGGGAGAGATGGTCACTAGTGGGCTGGGCTTTCCTCCTCTGATGACACGTACAAAAGAAGAATGTCAATCAAAGTGTTTCTGTAGACTGTTTTTATCAGGCGTGATTATAAAAACTCAGTCATTCATTCATTTTCTTTTCGGCTTAGTCCCTTTATTATTTAGGAGTCGCCACAGTGGAATGAACCGCCAACTTATCTAGAATATGTTTTTTTACACAGCGAATGTCCTTCCAGCTCAATTTCAAATTTTTTTTTTTTATCATTAGAGGCTGGCTATATTCACAGACTGTTGCCACACAACTGTGCTTATAAAAGTGATGCTTTGCATAATAAACCCATTTAAAGACGCCTCACACATAAATGGGTCCAAAGAGACAAAACAAAAACATTTTTATGACTATAATAATTTGAAAGTACGTTAGCAAAGTATCGATTTGAGCAAAAACACAAAGACAAAATTGGGCATAATGGTGAAAGTTGATAAATTCAGATGTTTAAGAAAATAAAATTACTTTTTAAACAATTTGTCACTTTGGAATTATAAGGTTCTATCTGCGTTCTGAATGATTTTGAGATATTGAGCTTCAAAGTTTTCACATTCCATAGCAAACAGTAAGTGTGTAACATATGTTTTTTAAATAAAAAAAGACTTAAAATGTAAACAACTAATAATAAAAAAAAAAAACATCCCATAATGTAAATAAGTTGTCATTTAATAAGAATATGTCAATAACTCAATTTTGACAAAAATGTCAGATAGAACCTTATAATTCTAAGATGACGAATTCACAAAGTGCTAATGCTATTTTTTTTTAAAATGCCAGATAACACACTGGACTAAAAGTGAAATGTTGATGCAGAAAGACTAGTATTCTTGTAAAACATACTAAGGTATAAGTTGCACACAGATCTATTGCATCATATATAATAGGGTTCCTAGATCGTAGTTGAACTGCATTCAAATGATGATAGTTATGAACAAACAATAGTTTCAAAGCAGCTTCCCACTCAGGTTTCCATAGTCTACCATTTATTCTGATCTTAAAATCATTTAAGCAGAAGTATTTAGTTGCTTTGAAATACACCAGTTCTAGATATAATATGTCTGAAGAGCATAATTATAAAGACTAAAAGGCTCTTCTTATATCACAAGTCATTTAAAGCAATGATTCAAGGAATTCATAAGCAGATTCTTCTCTGTTTTTACCCCATGACAAAGAGAGATGAATACAGCACAGCTGGCTTTTAGAGGTAATACTCCATTCATTTTCTCAAAAACTCGTTTTAAAAACAACGTCTAATCATAATCACTGCTTTTATTCCAGCTAAACTAAAAAAAATAAGACTTTTCCCGACGCAGTAGCGCAGTAGGTAGTGCTGTCGCCTCACAGCAAGAAGGTTGCTGGATCTCAGGTTCGAACCTCGGCTGGGTCAGTTGGCTTTTCTGTGTGAAGTTTGCATGTTCTCCCTGCGTTCGCGTGGGTTTCCTCCGGGTGCTCCGGTTTCCCCCACAGTTCAAAGACATGCGGTACAGGTGAATTGGGTAGGCTAAATTGTCCATAGTGTAAGTGTGTGAATGTGTGTGTGTGTGAATGTTTTCCAGGGATGGGTTACGGCTGGAAGGGCATCCGCTGCGTAAAACACATGCTGGATAAGTTCATTCCGCTGTGGCGACCCCGAATTAATAAGGGACTAAGCCGAAAAGAAAATGAATGAATATAAATGTTTTTTTTTTAAGGGCTAATAATTATATACAGTACATGTATGTGAGTGTGTGTGTATATATATACATATATATGTATGTATATATATACACATATATACATACATACACACACACACACACACATACACTTATTTCACTCACCGGTCACTTTATTAGGTACACCTACTAGTACCGGGTTGGACCCACTTTTACATTCAGAACTGCCTTAATCCTTCATGGCATAGATTCAACAAGGTACTGGAAATATTCCTCAGAGGTTTTGCTGCTGTAGCCTATCCACCTCAAGGTTGGACGTGTTGTGTGTTCAGAGATGCTCTTCTGCATATCTCGGTTATAACGAGTGCTTATTTGAGTTACTGTTGCCTTTCTATCAGCTTGAACCAGTCTGGCCATTCTCCTCTGACCTCTGGCATCAACAAGGCATTTGCGCCCACAGACCTGCTGCTCATTGGATATTTTCTTTTTTTGACCATTCTCTGTAGACTCTAGAGATGGTTGTGCATGAAAATCCCAGTAGATCAGCAGTTTCTGAAATACTCAGACCAGCTTGTCTGACACCAACAACCATGCCACATTCATAGTCACTTAAATCACCTTTCTTCCCCATTCTGATGCTCGGTTTGAACTGCGGCAGTAGACCATGTCTACATGCCTAAATGCATTGAGCTGTTACCATGTGATTGGCTGATTGGAAATTTGCGTTAACGAGCAGTTGGTCATACACTAATAAAATATCAAAAACAAAACAATATTACTAAAACAGATACATTTACTTTTATTTATATTATCAAAAACAAAACTTGTATTCTGATACACTGATCTACATCACTGCACAGCTTCATGCACACGTGGTTAATTAAATAAACGGTCTTGCACCTACAGTACACTCTTGTTTTTGTTTCAAATCAAAGTTTTGATTCATCTCAGAATTCGCTAGCTTGGTTCAAGGCTCAATACTCCCTATGGAGAACAATCTCCATGGAGAAAATAAATTGGAAATGCCATACAGGAATCAAGGCCACTGAAAAAAAGTGGGTGCTGTTGTGTTTGAGTCAATGAATTTTAAAGAGATGAAACTAACAATAAAAATGTAAAAAAAAAAAACACATTTATAAGACAACCATACTGTATTAAAAGATGCATTTAACCTACATCAACTGTGAGTAGAAGAAAATGATTTCAGTGGAGTGCGTTTAAGTCTATTTTTGTAATAATAGGAACAAACAGAGTGGTTTGTACTGATGTTCAGCTGAGACTGAGACTTTTCCAACTGGCTTTACATGGTGAGGTTTCTCTTAAAGGGGACATATAATGCCTCTGTTCATAATATGTAACATAAACCCCTGATGTCTCAAGAAAGTAGCATATTTACAGATCATTTTTATACACTGTAAAAAAATAAAAAATAAAAGCTATGGTTGCCAGAAATTTACTGTTAAAAATACAGTGGAACAGTCTATTTTATGGTAAACTACGTATTTCTTTAATTTATAGTACTATACACCAGGATTTTGAGGTACTAACTAGTGATGGGTCATTTGAACTACAAAAATATGCTTATAAATAAGACTTAAAACAGACGAAATTTAATTCCTAATAGGCAATGAAAAGGAGTTCTCAATTCTTTAAAAACCACCCAAGTATTTTCTTTTTACTTTTGAACACATCAAAATTTGCCACCTTCACGTCCCTGCCGTAACACACCATACAAGCAGATTCAGAAAGGAAATTTGGAAACATTGATAACTGACGACAAAGGACCTTCAGCTGGATGGATGAATGCATGGGTGGACGAACGGATGGATGGGTGGATGCACGGATGGATGGATGGACGGACAGATGGATGAAAGCGTGGATGGATGAATGGGAGGATGGATAGAGGTTTGGCTGGGTGGATGGGGAGATGAATGAACAGATGTGCAGATGGATTGATGGATGGATGGGCGGATGGACGGACGGGTGGACAGATGGATGGGCAGATGGCGAGATGAATGGGTTGATGGATGAATGGGTGGATGGACGAATGGATGGAAGAATTGATGAATGGATGGAAGAATTGATGGATCGATGGGCGAATGGGATGGGCAGATAGATGGGTGAATGGAGAGATGGATGGGCGCATGGATGTAAAATAATGGATAGATGTTTGGATGTGTGGATGGGCAGATGGATGGACAGATGGGCGGATGGATGGGTGGATGGATGGGCAGATGGATGGGCAGATGGATGGGCGGATGAATGGGCAGATGGAGAGATGGATGGGGGATGGACATAAAATAAGGGATAGATATTTGAATGGGTGGATGGGCAGATGGATGGACAGGTAGGCGGATGGATAGATGGATAAATGGATAGATGGATGCATGGATAGATGGATGATGGGTGGATAGATGGAAGGATGGATGGATGGAAAATAAGGGATGGATGGGCAGATGGGTGGATGTAAAATAAGGGATGGATGGGCAGATGGATGGATGAATGCATGGGTTCATGGATGAATGGATGGGTGGGTGGATGGGCAGATGGATGAGCATTTGGGGGAATGGATGTAAAATAAAGAATAGATGTTTGGATGGGCGGATGGATGAATGGATAGGTGGATGGATGGGCAAATGGATAGACGGATGGATGTAAAATTAGGGATGGACAGATAGATGGACAGACAGACAGACAGAGAGTACTTCGATGACAACAAAAACTTAATAAACAAATAGACGTCCCCATTTGGTAAATGACATTATACACTATATAACTGCAGGTTAATTATGTTTATATACTGTCCAACCAGAACACAACCCCTTTAACTTTCCAATTTTCACTGCAAGCTATAATGTGCACCTTTTGTGGAACAATAATTATTGTTAAATCGCTATACAAATTAGCACGAGTTGAAAAGTCCAAACATATAACACGTTAGCAACATTCTATTGCAAATTTACTTCACAAACATAAAATAATTAATCCACAATGTTCGTCTGTAATGTTTTCTAGTGCAGGCTTCATAGATCTTTTCTGAAAACATGTATATTAATGGATGGGAATATATATCCCCTTTATACATGAGGCGAAATTGATTTTCACATGCTTACAGGGTTAACAAAACAAAGTTACCATGTTTTCCTTTTCATGTTTGCACTGGAGACCCGGTTATAGCATATAGGCATGGGAAAAGCCAGATTTTTTTGATGTTTAATGGATTACCTGATGAGCTTAGTGGAATTCAAAAGCGGAAAAAAGTTTTCAGGCCTGCAAAAACGAATTTGAAGCAGCCTTCACTTCTGTACAGGTGTGCAATTTTGATTTAGAAGCAAATCACTTAAGCTAAAGGTGATTTTTAACATACTGAGTTGATTTGGTTCTGGATTTAAGCTAGATGTGTGTGGTTTGTATGCATTCATGATGTTTTTGCTATTTTCTGTCAGGTAAATGACAAACGTTTATCTTTTCCAATGGCAGGCTGACCCACTTTTTATTTTAACTGCTAAACATAGTGAGGAAAAAAAATGAGAACGTATTGCATCTACTTCTGCTGTAAATCTGTCATTTCCATTTCTATTATGGCCTAAAGCACCCCTATACAAAAATAATAGATTTCTCAGTGTAAAATAAATCTTTCTCTCTCTCTCCATGTTTCCAGCGTACATAGTGTTTATCCTGAATCACTGCTTCTATGCTGGTAGGATTTATTAACACGTCTTCCACCAGTCAGATAATCTATAAAGGCTTTGTGCATGTACAAATTAAAATTCATGAAAATAACAAATATTCAAATATGCAAAGAAAAAAAACAAAAAACAAAACTTGTTTTTCTTTATTTGTCATTGGTTTAGTTATTTGCTTACTTTAATAGTTTTAATGTTTAGTGGATAATTTTAAAATAATGTAAAACGACAACATAGAAATAATGAACAATTATGAATGAGCAACAAAAGAGGACAAATACAAACTAATGAAAAAGGGTTTGTGTAAAATATATTAATTCAATATTGGGGGAAACCATAGACTGATACTACGTCCATATCTTTTACAGTGATGTCCCCTTTAGGTTTCTGAAAAACCCAAAAGAATCTACAAGTCATGGCCAACCTGCGCCATTTTGTTCGTGCATCGTCGCACCGATTAGGGGATACCAAACAAGGACAAAGATGCGGAGCGTGAGCGGGGCTACAGACATTTCAGATGACTATCCTAGAGCCTACAGCTAATCAATCTGTCAGATTCTGGAGTGCTTTACAGGTTTAAAGAAAATATAAATAATAAATAAACAAATATAGTATATAATTTCACTCACCTGGAAAATGGAGGCAACTTTAACGGTTTTTGAGCACAATTAAGTGCACACAGCATGCCATATTATCTGATAATTGTAGGACATAACTCCAAAAGGCAACTGACTGTGTAAAGCCACATAAAACAAAACAAAAAACGATGTATATGCCGAGTTCAGTGGCTAATCAGCCGGAATCAGTTGAGGTGACGAGACAGCAAGCAGCGAGACCTAGCTGTCACTCAAGTGACCACGCCCTTAATTATGCAGACTTAATAAAAACGAAACAGATGAGTTATAAAAAAAAAAAAATTCACCCCCTCACAGTTGTCATGAAAGGTAATATTAGCTATATGCACCAAAACCATCTTGTGTACCAGGCTGTAAACATGTTTTTATCAGCTGTAAAATTGGCCAATTTACCAATGCAGTCAGAGAACATCTGGATTTCCTGGAGCCAGCCCCCCAAGGCGAGTCGATGAATTGCAATTTTAGTTACTTCCGTATTGGCTTCCCGAGGGAGAGCGGAAGGTTGCTGCTCGGGGGAAACAATTTTGATTTTAATTAATTAATCTGAATTCTCTTTTCTTTTTTAAACATATTTCCCAATTGATGTTTAACAGAGTAAGGAATTATTTACAGTATTTCCTATGCTATTTTTTCTTCTGGAGAAAGTCTTATTTGTTTTATTTCAGCTAGAAAAAAAAGCAGTTTTTATTTTTTTTAAACCATTTAATAATATGTTTACAATAATAATAATAATAATAATAATATTAATAATAATAAAGTTAAAGGATTACACTTACTCCACGAGACAAGACGAGACACGAGATTGGGTTCACAAGAATGAGACGAGGCAAGATTTTTGTACTATTTTTTTGGGAATCTTCAATGATGAAGTACATGAATGGAAAATATTTTAATGAACTGAACTTGTAATTCTATGCTGTAAAGGGCATGCAAACACTGCAAAATATTTTGCAGAAGAGTTACTGACTAGACAAACTCTGAGCTTGAGAGTATGGACTTATAGGAGAGCTGTTTTGATGGAATTTGATACAGCATGCCCAATGAAAAGAAAACTTCTGTTGAAGTTTTTGATGACTAGTGTGTGTTTGTCTCTCCAGAAGTTCACTATGTGTGTGCGCACACAACCAAAAGAGATGTGTGTGTCTGTGGTGCTTTACTGACTCAATAGGTGCAGAGAATAGTGTCAAACAGCCATGTGTGCATGGCTTATCCTGTCGCAAAATCCAGCTAAAAGTCCTACACAATAGTGGTAGATTTACATGTCTGCACTGCACTTCAATAATGCGACTAAATTAGAAACATTTCACATCATAATTCGATTTGTGTTTGAGACGATAATGACTTTAAGCATATCTAAAGCGCTATTCCACTGCATGGTGAGTTTGTGTGGCTGCAGTCATAGCAGCCTTTCCTTCTGAAGGCAGCAACTTTTGAACTCTGGTGTAAAAAGCAGTTATGTCACACCCACCCAAGCAAACGAGTGACGTGCAAGACAGAGGCAGCCCGGGTTGCCAGGTGTGTGCAAAGCACTTGATTTGCGGTTCAAATCCAATCCTGTCTCCAATCTTCAGTGCTAAATTCACCCTCACATTCCATCATATCATCACAACTCACGAGACAACTTTTCACCCAGATGGGAAATCTCGTCGAGTTTTAGTCTCATGAGATCTCATAGCTAGAGATCTTATCACCCCTAATATATATATATATATATATATATATATATATATATATATATATATATATATATATATATATATATATATATATATATATATATATATATATGAAGCAGATTGTCTTGACCATGTCTACATGTGTAAAAGCATTGAATTGCTGCCATGTGATTGGCTGATTAGAAATTTGCGTTAACAAGCAGTTGGACAGGTGTACCTAATAAAGTGGCCAGTGAGTGGTTATATAATCCATCAAGCTGCATAAAAATGTATTTTTCTAGCATAACATAATATAAACATAGGTTTGTTACAATAAAAATGAAAAAATAATGCAGTATAAACATATTTAGCTATTAGCAGTGATGCAATGAAATATCCAGCAAGCGTTAACCGCCTGACTCCAGCAGATACATCAGTTTCTCTGATATAAAAGCTCAGCACACTCTCCGTCTGATGACCTTTACCAGGGGCTTTAATGCCTTCAAGTCCAGAGCGTCTCTTTCACAGAGAGTCAGTCGAGCCTGAGTGAAATGACCCTCGAGTCACACACATATTAAACCCAAGAGTTTCCAGAGCACATACTCCCTCAGATTCGTCATAAACTGAGAAGCACATGCCACTTCCAGGCTTCAAATATCTGAATCCGCACTTCTCCGTGAACCCGAGTTCACAACATACACTTAGAGTTCACGAAACAAGGCAATTCTGACAGGATACAAGGATTAGCTTATGCATCAGTACACCGATTGAACGCTTTCACAATAAAAACCAGCAGGTCGGAAATAGCTAGTGAGATTATTATTGAATTTTTCATTTAAAGGCCACAACTTTCCATTATAGTAAAGAGTTTGACTTTTTTTTCCTCCCCAATAATGATTGCGGTTTATACATTGGTTTTAAATCAAACTTGTATAAAAAAAAAAAAATGAAATGGCTTTTCTTAGTCTCATGTTTTAATGTAAATGCTTTGAATTAAAAGGACTAGTTTGCTGGAAAAAAAAAACAGCTGTTAATTGACTCACCCTTTAAAGGGCCACGAAACCCCCTGTCTCAGCAGGGTGTTTTCACACCTCTGTTTTGAAAAAAGTCAGGAAAGTTGGGCGTGTCCAGCTCTGGGAGTGTCGGGGGAGGGAAAGAGGGTAAAATTTGCATAGAAGGGAGTTTCCATTTGGGCACGCGCTAAGTTTCACAGGCAAAACAAACACAGAGAGGCTGATTTGATACCGCATGGCGAATGAGAGAAAAAAAAAATCCTCCGCATTTCTCTGTAACTTATGTACTCGGTAGGTAGGTAGCGTCAGAAAGCAGTGTGTGTATAGACTATCCTGTCACAAAATGCAGCGAAAATCCTGCACGACGGGAATAGTTTGTGTTAACATGTTTACACTCGGAGAGCAGCATTTAAACAAAGGGCAGTCCACTGCAAACACTTACCAAATCTGTAGACAGACAATCTAACTGGAGCTGTGTCTTTTTATTAAAAGTAGACGAGCGGCAAATCCGGATTTCACCATTTCCAGATGAGAAAAAGCTCTCGGGTAAAATGTTCCTTACAAACGCGTTTCTGTCACGTGCACTGTAATCCACACGTGAGTCCAGCTGCTCTCTCATAGAGGGAAAATGAAAACAAAACCTTCGTTGCAACACCTACGACTCTTGTCTTGGAATTCTTGTACTTTCACTTGTTTTGGCAACACAACGTGGCGTCTCTCTGCCGTATGAACAGCGTAAACTGGTAAACAGTCTCCGGAGCTATCATGTATATTAATGAAGTTTCACGTCATACACAATAGAGCGCGCTGATTGGTTTGAAGCACGTCTTTGTCATGAATTAATGCCGCACACTCAGATAAGTCAGAATGTCCTCGAAAAGACAGACAGCCATTCTCCACGCTGGATTTACCCCTATGTATCTCATGGCCGTGACGCAGCTTCAAAAATTAGTTTCAAACCGGAAGAACGATTTTGCTCAAAATTACGCAAAAACAACCAATTTTCACTTTTTAGTGCAATATATGTGTCCTAATAGTGTTTATAGCAGCGTGGGACACATATATGACTGTAAACAGCTCAAAAAATGTGTTTTGGTGTTTCGTGACCCTTTAACAAAACAACTTAAAAGCCGTCTATGAATTGTAATGGAATACGTTTGCCTCATTTATCTACAGTGTCTCCATATGGAAGACTTTTCTGGCTTGGTCAGTTTGCTTGGAAGCTCACTTTGTATGGTGTTGTACTTGTGATGCAAAGTGTTTGCATTTGAGTTGTGAACCATGGTTCCACAAAAAAAAAAGCTAAAAGCAAATAGGGATGCACAGATACCATTATTTTAGAACTGATCCGATCACGAAACCAAAATTTTGAGTATCGACTGATACAGATCCGATCCCGATACTGTGCTGTTTTTTTTTTATTATTTTTTTAATTAACATAATACAGTTTCTATAGTTCTGCTGATAAACTCAAAAAATATATCTTCTTTAGTAAAAATAACAGACCTATAGGCCTACTGTATATGACAGACGACACAATCTAACTAAACATGATGCTTGCTATGAACTAGGCTACATTATTTGAGCATTCATTATGACATGATCTGTTGTGGTCCAGCTTATGTTTCCTTTTTAATGTTATGATTTTTCTTTGAAGTCTGAAATAGGCTACCACAATATATTCTACCTGGTAAAATAATCGGCCTTTTAGCAAAGTCTGATATTGTCCTGCAGATTTGAAGCAGACTAAACCGTCTGAGGCCAGTTTTACTTAAACATTCCCTCGCCTAAACTCGCTGTGAGTGAGATGGAGAAACTGAAAGCATGTCTGAAAAATTATTCTTTGTCTGAAGAATTATTTTTGAAACGAATTTCGTTTGATATAATTTGTTGGTTATTTTAATGTATTTTTGTTGGTCAGTTATCTACAAAATAAACAAGAATAGACAGGGAGCGCAGAATTATTAGGCAAGTTGTATTTTTGAGGATTCATTTTATTATTGAACAACAACAACCATGTTCTCAATGAACCCAAAAAACTCATTAATATCAAAGCTGAATATTTTTGGAAGTAGTTTTTAGTTTGTTTTTAGTTTGAGCTATTTTAGGAGGATATCTGTGTGTGCAGGTGACTATTACTGTGCAGAATTATTAGGCAACTAAACAAAAAACAAATATATACCCATTTCAATGATTTATTTTCACCAGTGAAACCAATATAACATCTCAACATTCACAAATATACATTTCTGACATTCAAAAACAAAACAAAAACAAATCAGTGACCAATATAGCCACCTTTCTTTGCAAGCACACTCAAAAGCCTGCCATCCATGGATTCTGTCAGTGTTTTGATCTGTTCACCATCAACATTGAATGCAGCAGCAACCACAGCCTCCCAGACACTGTTCAGAGAGGTGTACTGTTTTCCCTCCTTGTAAATCTCACATTTAATGATGGACCACAGGTTCTCTATGGGGTTCAGATCAGGTGAACAAGGAGGCCATGTCATTAGTTTTCTTGCCAGCGACGCTGTGGAGTACTTGGACGCGTGTGATGGAGCATTGTCCTGCATGAAAATCATGTTTTTCTTGAAGGATGCAGACTTCTTCCTGTACCACTGCTTGAAGAAGGTGTCTTCCAGAAACTGGCAGTAGGACTGGGAGTTGAGCTTGACTCCATCCTCAACCTGAAAAGGACCCACAAGCTCATCTTTGATGATATCAGCCCAAACCAGTACTCCACCTCCACCTTGCTGGCGTCGGAGTCGAACTGGAGCTCTCTGCCCTTTACCGATCCAGCCACGGGACCATCAAGACTCACTCTCATTTCATCAGTCCATAAAACCTTAGAAAAATCAGTCTTGAGATATTTCTTGGCCCAGTCTTGACGTTTCAGCTTGTGTGTCTTGTTCAGTGGTGGTCGTTTTTCAGCCTTTCTTACCTTGGCCATGTCTCTGAGTATTGCACACCTTGTGCTTTTGGGCACTCCAGTGATGTTGCAGCTCTGAAATATGGCAAAACTGGTGGCAAGTGACATCTTGGCAGCTGCACGCTTGACTTTTCTCAGTTCATGGGCAGTTATTTTACGCCTTGGTTTTTCCACACGCTTCCTGCAACCTTGTTGACTATTTTGAATGAAACGCTTGATTGTTCGATGATCACGCTTCAGAAGCTTGGCAATTTTAAGAGTGCTGCATCCCTCTGCAAGATATCTCACTATTTCTGACTTTTCGGAGCCTGTCAAGTCCTTCTTTTGACCCATTTTGCCAAAGGAAAGGAAGTTGCCTAATAATTATGCACACCTGATATAGGGTGTTGATGTCATTAGACCACACCCCTTCTCATTACAGAGATGCACATCACCTAATATGCTTAACTGGTAGTAGGCTTTCGAGCCTATACAGCTTGGAGTAAGACAACAAGCATAAAGAGGACGATGTGCTCAAAATACTCATTTGCCTAATAATTCTGCACTCCCTGTATATGAGGTGAAGTTCAAAATAAGGTTCGCTTATATGCTTCAGTGCACAAACTGACAAACGGGTCTGTTAAATAAAAGGTTAATATATATAAAATGACAGTGAAATATTCACAGTTTCAGAGTAGCCTATATTAGGATAAATAATTTTCTGTGAATGACAATTCACATGCGCCCGTCAGTTTTACTTTTAATAATTTAATCAACTACTTAAACCACAATGAGCCAGGCTTTCCAAACTATTTACAGCAAGTATTCCTCTCTGAAGAATAAACTCAGTCGGAAAGAATAAGAAATCAGAAACTTATTATAAGAATAATTTTATGAAGCGGCGCATGTCGCGTCTGCGCAGCCGGTGCCTGAATGAAGCGCTTGCATCACTGAGACACAGCGCACAGCTCTCCGGTATACGGACACTTCTAAAACAGCAACACAAATGGGAAAAATCAGTGCGTTGAGGATCTGTCTAATGTATTATTGTATCTAATCTATTATTATTATCTATGTCTATTATTAACTAGATTAACTAGATAGATTATTATTAATCTATTATTAAGTATCTATGTATTATTAGCCTACCTTGTGTGTGAAGCACAGGTAATAGCCTAACCCTCTCTACTCCAGGATTGTGAATGCGATCTGCTAATCTACCAGACACAAGGCAAGATTTAGAAACAGCAATGAACTCCATGTTGCAGGTCAAAATGAAGCCATTTAATGCAAAACTAAACCCCACCGATTATTTAAACTAACAGGAACAAATAGTTTTGGAGAAAGTTTGTGTTATCATGAATGCGACACGCAGTTTGAACTGTGAATGAATGGAGAATGATTGACAGGTGCAGCGGCGGTAAACCTTGAACTGAACATGAATTTAACCACTTGAAAATTCATCTGTACTTCACATTAAACTATAGAATGGCTTCAGAACATTTAGGATATAGTAGGCCTACATGACAACTTTCTAGTGCCTTATAATAGGCTTCTTTCGTGGCTTTTGTTGGCTTATAAATTACACCGAATATAGCGCACGCGCAAGACCGGATTTGGATTGGTACCAGCTGGCCGATACCCGATCCAGCAAATATATGCGGTATCGAACCGATCCAAGTATCGGGATCAGTGCATCCCTAAAAGCAATGTAAAATCAAGGTAAAACTATGTGCAAATGTACTTTTCACTTTTGTTTGCTTTTGAAAACACTAGGACTGCAACTTATTGAATTATTCAATTTTATCGGTTACAAAAATATATATACTGTATACAGATTACAATTTTAGTAATTGACATTTAAAAATAAATAAATACATTTAACGCATCGTTTCATGTTCAAATAATATATTTCAGGCATAACCTGTTGGACCAGAAGTAAAAAAAATAAAAATAAAAAAAAATCGTCATCAAGTAAGAATATAGTCCAGTTAGGGATGTAACGATTCACTGTGAGCCGGTTCAAAATCAATTCAAATATGTGACTATTCAAACCAGGTTGAAATTTTGAACGAATCTCCATACATGTTTTGAACGGGGGGAGTGGGGGCACTGTGTTTACAGGCGCAAACTCGCTTTACCTGCACATCAGCGGCGAGCAAGAGGTGGGGCGGCAGAGTAAAATGACAGCGGTGAAGTGCGCCTGACAAACTGTGTGACAATTCTGTGAAAAGAGGTTTATTTCAATAACCGAACAACGAATATGATGCACATAAACCACCAGCACATTGAAAAACTACTGTCACAGACGTCTATACACAAAAAAACTATTAATAAATCAAACCACGCAGATGATTTGCATCTCCGTTTGCTCTGATGAGTGCTACGGAGATCACACAGTGCATCAGTGTTTTCATAGCGAAAGTGTGAAGATGCTCTTCAGACTAAAAGAGAAAGTTGTTCAGCTACAGATTCAGGTATTAGATTATTTATACCCTCTCCTTTTTTTTAATTAGTTTATGCATATTTTAATAATTTGCTTATTATTATTATTGTATATTTAAAAATGTTCAAGATTATCTCCTTTGTTAAGTGTATCATGCTGATACTTACTCAAGTAATATTAATTATTCACCTTCATAATCATGTTCAACTCCTGTCTCTTTCCTACTATATATTATTAGTCATTTTATAATCAGTTTATATGTTAGTGGCCAGTACCCTGGAGCAGAGGGCCTATTGACCACCTCTGTCCACACTGAAAGGACTCGTCACCTTAAATTTGTTTCAAATAATTTTGTTAAAAAATGTTAACTAAATCGTGAATCGTGATATTAGTATCGAAGTATTAGTAATTGTATCGAATCATTACATCCCTAAGTGCAGTAGCTGCAAATTGAGTTGAATGTGTAAGAGTCTAAATTATCATATGCATTTGTTTATATGGCAAAACATGTCTTTTTTCACCAAAGAAGGCTCACACAAATTCCAAAGGCAGATACTGATTAGATCAGGGCCTGGTGTGTGGACTTTGGGGGTATTACGATGTGGTCACATGTTAATTGGTCAGTTTGAATAGGTGCGTTCGACTTCATGCAGCGCTGCGCAGATCGATCGAAATCTGTCTTAAAGCGGTGCATGCCGGTTAGAAATTTTGGCCGGATTGATGCTGCGCTGACGCCATGTGACTGTCACATGTGGCATCAAAGTACCGCGACAGTGCTCCGAGATCAGACGACTGACTCAGCCCGTGCAGCACCTGAAGAGCGCCTGCTGGATCTGCGATGACGACACTGATGTTACACGATTGGCCGAGTTCACAGCATGACAACAACCACGTGTGTTTCGGGTTTATTACTGGACAAATTCCGTCTCACAAATTTCAAAACAAACAATGAACTGTTCATACCATCTATCTTGAACACATCATGCTTATTAAAAGACTACAAATATTTTACTGCAGTATCATCTTTTGGTAAATAATTTGTTCATAATGTCTAGATTGTTTGAACAGGTTTATTCTGCCTTTTTTATACAGACTACTGTATTATACATTTTAGTGAATGACCAAATATTAACTCAAATTAGTCTTACAGACTTATAAAATAATTATCATCATTGATCCTGACACCCATATGAAGATTTTTTTAATTTAAGTAAAAAAATATTTTACTAAATATAAAAATATATGATTATAAAATATTTATTTCCTGTTAAGCCATTAACGCAGAAATGTTAAAAATGACAATGATGAACCTGCTCTTTCTGGGTATTTTCTATTTAGTGTAGCTCATTTATTGTGGTCCTTTTGTTCAATCTCTATGGATTAAAGTGCTTTAAAAAATGTTTTTATTATCCAAAATAATTATTGTTTAAGACTTAATCAAAACACCTTGTTTTGGGTTTTACATTAATATATAGGAAAGTTTTATATCTATAAATGTAAATAAATGTAAACTCATTTTAGCATATTCAAACGAGCACTGGAACAGTATTGACACACCATTCAACACCTGGTAGCCCAAAGACTGATGCTTAAACTCCAAGAATTTGTGCTTATTGTTTTGTTTAATAGGCCTATTTGTGGATATTTATTTCCTTTTTATTGTGTTCTCTCGTTTTCCCCTTATTTCTTATGTGTTTGTTATATAAGCTACTTAAATTTAATTAATAATTTCCTTGTTTAAAATGAATTATAGTTTGTAGAGACTGTATTCTGTTTTATGTGTACTGTAAACCTTTTGCTGTTATTGCAATAAATAAACAAATAAATAAATGAATGATCCCGCCATGTGATCGGTCATCATGACAGCAGCAACTTTGAGCCCCGAAGTGTCCGGCTTGACGGCTCCGTTTTCAACTCCGCCCCCGCCTGCGCACGGCTAATCTCGTTGGTCACCGGCTGCAGCTGTGCTTCATGTCGAACGCACCTAATGTCTCAGTATTTGGGCTTTGGTCACATGGTCAAGAAAGAGACAAAATAGCTGGTAAACTCTGCTCTGTCTTTTTTCCTGGCCTATCTTTTCCTGGTCTGCTTCTCTCCTGCGCTGGAGGCTATCTTCTCTGGCTCTACTGCTCTCAGCCTTTTTGAGGGCTTCTCTCTCTCTCTCTCTCTCTCTTTCTCTCTACCTCTACCTCTACCTCTACCTCTGGTAACTTTATTTTTACATTTAAGCTGGGTACAATTTATATCATATGTTTTTATCATTTCATGTTTTATTTTATACAGTTATTTGTAAATAATTCAGTTGTAACCATAGAGAATTATTGTCATTAAATCATTTCATATTCAAGTATTTGTGAATTACTTTTGATTTAACATCAACACTTAATTGCTCCATATTGCAATACAATATAATCACATAATATCAATGCTCTCCCACATTTTTAGCTATTAATGCTGCCCTTATTTCGGTTTTTGGTATAAGATTGCAGAAGAATGGTTTGACTAGAAATGTACAGTTTTTTACCATCATGCTGATAACTTTTTAGTCGCTCGGCAGAACTACAGTTCGAACCGCTGTGGTTAAAACCCATTCCTACAGATGCAATAAACTTTTTACTGCCCTGTTGCATTCCAGTCAAAACATCTTCAACGATAATGAAATAAGATCGATTAGAGGTTGATTAATCAATTATTAAAATAATCGATGACTGCAGCCCTAGAAAACACTATTGGTTGTGTACTACGTACGTGTTATGTGGACTTGTCATGAAGGTAAATAAAAAAAATAAAATAAAATAAAAATACACCCTTAGTATCATACTGTATTTCATATTCAAAACAAATGTAAACAATGCCCTCTAGTGGATTTGTCATCTGAAACATTCAACAAAACATAACTGGAGCAACATATTTTATGTTTTATGAATATACACATATTTCCAATGAGCCTAGATTGGGTAAAGCATTGGTTCTCCAATTTGTTTACAGGAACAGTCAGCTAGTGCCCTGAGGTAAATGGAACGCAGAATTAAAAACTCAGAATCCTTGAGTTTTTTTTGTTATGTGGTTGTTTACCTGAACTTAAACTCTACAACGTTGCCGAATTGAGACCTTAGTGTGACTTGCCACAAACTTTTACATCTCATCCGATTCAATTAGTACAGTGCAGCCTGAAGAGATGTCTTTGAGAAATGCTCTTCAGTTCTCAAGTGGCTCTGCAGTGGTCTTAAATTAAAAACCCATTCACTCGCCTCACAGACGAGGATTCTCTTATAACTCCAGGCATTAGTACTACTTGTTCTCTCCTGCTTTACCCATTATGTTGAAAATGTTCGGATTTATAGGTATTCATTTGCGTCTGTCGAGCGTCTGACGCTGCAGTTTCATTCATCTGAAATTTGCCCATCAACTCCAATAACAACTAATTATAGGCCATTGTGTGTTCTCAATCTGACCAATTTACATTCACCTGCCTTTACAAACATCTTTTATTTTTCCATCTTAACGTGTCTGTAATTAGTTAGCACTGCTTCAGGTAATTACACCAAAAAGGAAAACACTCTGAATCAGCATTTTGCATACCTTGCATTTTAGCTTCCTTTTACTGAAACCACAAAAAGTGCTGTATATAGATAGACTGATAGAGAACAGAACAGAAAGACCAGACAATAAAATGATAGAAAAGAGAACAGGCAAACAGAACAGAAAGAAAAGACAGAACAAATGAAATGATAAGCAAACAACAGATAGAGAGAATGGCAGATATTAAGACAGCTTGAAAGAACAAGGTGAAAATTATAGGAAAGAAGGACGGATGGATGCATGTATAGACATATAGCCAATAACACTGGATGAATAGACATATAGCTAATAACATTGGATGGACGGATAGACATATAGCCAATAATGCTGGATAGATGAACGTATGGAAGGATAGATGGATGAAAGAATAGAAAGACATATAGCCAATAACACTGGACGAATGGACAGATGGATGGACGGATGGACGGATAGATGGGTAGACATAGCCAAAAAACTGGATGAATGGACTGACATATAGGTAATAACACTGAATGGATGAACCGATGGAAGGGCGGATAGACATGATGGATGGATGGATGGATGGATTAACCGATGGAAGGGCGGATAGACATGGATGGATGGATGGACGGACGGACAGACGGACGGACGTATAGACATATAGCCAATAACACTGGAATAATAGACATATGGCTAATAACATTGGATGGACGGATAGACATATAGCCAATAATGCTGGATAGATGAACGTATGGAAGGATAGATGGATGAAAGAATAGAAAGACATATAGCCAATAACACTAGACGAATGGACAGATGGATGGACGGATAGATGGGTAGACATAGCCAAAAAAACTGGATGAATGGACTGACATATAGCCAATAACACTGAATGGATGAAACGATGGAAGGGCGGATAGACATGATGGATGGATGGATGGATTAACCGATGGAAGGGCGGATAGACATGATGGATGGATGGATGGATTAACCGATGGAAGGGCGGATAGACATGGATGGATGGATGGATGGACGGACGTATAGACATATAGCCAATAACACTGGAATAATAGACATATGGCTAATAACATTGGATGGACGGATAGACATATAGCCAATAATGCTGGATAGATGAACGTATGGAAGGATAGATGGATGAAAGAATAGAAAGACATATAGCCAATAACACTGGACGAATGGACAGATGGATGGGTAGACATAGCCAATAAAACTGGATGAATGGACTGACATATAGCCAATAACACTGAATGGATGAACCGATGGAAGGGCGGATAGACATGATGGATGGACGGACAATGATGGATGGATGGATGGATGGATGGATGGATGACACTGGATGAATGGATGGATGGATGTATGGATAGATAGATAGATAGATAGATGGATAGAGGGATGAATGGATGGATGGATAGACAGCCAATAACACATGATGGATGAATAGACAGACAGACAGACAGACAGACATTGGACACTGGATGGATGGCTGGCCAATAACACTGGATGGATGGAAAGATGAATACATGGACAGATGGCCAATAACACTAGACGGATGGATAGATGGACAGATATAGCAAATAACACAGGATGAATGAAGGATGTACTGTATAGATGTATTGATGGAGAAACAAAAAGACATAGCCAATAACACTGGATGGATGGATGGTTGGATGGATGATGGATTGATAGATGGCTAGACGGACAGACGGGCAAACATATAGTCAATAATGATGAATGGATGAATGGACATATAGCTAATAACACTGGATGGATGGATGGATGGATGGATGGATATCTAGCCAATAATACTTCATGGATAGGTGGATGGACAGAAGGATAGACATATAGCCATGAACACGGGATGGACGGATAGACATATAGCCAATAACACTTCATGGATAGGTGGATGGACAGAGGGATAGACATATAGCCATGAACATGGGGTGGACAGATAGACATCTAGCCAATAACACTAGATGGACGGAGAGACATATAGCCAATAACACTGGATGGATGGACTGATGGATGGATGAATGGATGGGTAAACATATAGCCAATAATGATAGATGGATGGACAGACAGATATACATATAGCCAAAAACACTTTATGGATAGAAGGATGGACAGAGGGATAGACTGATAGTCGATAACACTGGATGGATGGACTGATGGATGGACAGTTAGACATACAGCCAATAACACTGGATGAATGGATGGATGGATGGATACACACACACACACACACACACACACACACACACACACACACAAACACACACACACATAAAAAAAAATAACTACATTTATGAAAAAAAGATTTTATCTATTTAATAAATTAACTGTGTAGCCTGGGTATAGTATTCCTGGAAACCCCACACTCTCTTTCTCAGAATATAAACTGCAATCAATATTTTATGTCCATTTATTTATTTATTTGCTAAGTAGCCGTGTAATCACCTTCATGTCTGGCTCCTGACCGGGTCTTGTTTGCAATTCAACAATGACTGACTGCACCTTATCCCTCATGTGCATCTCCAAAAACACTATGAATTATTGAAGCGACTTGTTTGCTTTTGTAGTCCCGCTGTATTAACGTTTGCAAGAAGCAGAAGGATTTGTTGTGAACATAAGATGCCTGTACACCCAGTCGGCCAGAAGGGCGTCAGAATTTTCCACATGCCAGGAAGAAAGCCGAAGCAATGGGAGCCAGTGATAGGCTTCTGCCATGTTTAATAAATGACTTGGCAACATCTCTGATGAAGCCATGCCATCCAAAAGGCAAGCTTGGCTGTGGCATCGTTTTGAAATTGCCTTTACCCACTGCAGAGAAAGCGGCAGGCCAAACGCACGCTTCACCCTCTGCTGCAGAGACACGCGGATGGTGAATGAATTCACAGAGCACACTTAACCTTGTTAAGAAAGCATTTCACAGTATGAGTAGATCTGAGTTTATGTTCATTCTGCCTCGAGTGATGGTAAATGCCACGTTGTAAAGCAAAGCTCAGAATCAGAGCTCTTAAAGAAATGACTGTTTAACTTGAACAGCTCTGAATGATATGCACACCTGAGAGCTGCTTTTGACATTGTGGATGATGTGGAAACTGCTTAATCGCCCTTCTAGAGCACTATATGCTGGAGAGAACTGACCTAGTTTTAATGTACGTTTCTTAAATGCACAATACATTAATTACATGAAACTTCTATCTATTAATCTTTCCATCTATCAGCGAATTTCTATGCAATTTATATACAGGGGAGATAGAGTGCATCTGGAAAGTATCCATAGCGCTTTACTTTTTCCACATTTTTTTATGTTACAGCCTTATTCCAAAATGGGTTAAATTCATTTGTTTCCTCAAAATTCTACACACAATACTCCATAATGACAATGTGAAAAAAGAGTTTTTGAAATTGTTGCAAATCTATTACATATAAAAGATCTAAAAAATCACATGTACATCAGTATTCACAGCCTTTGCTGTGAAGCTCTAAATTGAGCTCGGGTACATTCTGTTTCCACGGATCATTCTTGAGATGTTTCAGCAGCTTAATTGGAGTTCACCTGTGTAAATTCAGTTTATTGGACATGATTTGAAAAGGCATTCACCTGTCTATATAAGGTCCCAGGGTTGACAGTGCATGTCAAAGCACAAACCAAGCTTGAAGACAAAGGAATTGTCTGTAGACCTCCAAGACAGGATTGTCTCGAGGCACAAGGCTGGGGAAGGTCACAGAAAAATTTCTGCTGCTCTGAAAGTTCCAATGAGCACAGTGGCCTCCATCATCCATAAGTGGAAGCACCAGGACTCTTTCTAGAGCTGGCCGGCCATCTTAACTGAGTGATCGGGGGAGAAGGGCCTTAATCAAGGAGGTGATCAATAACCAGATGGTCACTCTGTCTGAGCTTCAGCGTTCTTCTGTGAAGAGAGGAGAACCTTACAGAAGGACAACCATCTGTGCAGCAATCCACCAATCAGGCCTGTATGTTAAAGTGGCCAGATGGAAGCCACTCCCCTCCTGGAATTTGCCAAAAGGAATCTGAAGAACTCTCAGACCATAAGAAACTAAATTCTCTGGTCTGATGAGACTAAAATTGAACTCTTTGGAGTGAATGCCAGGCGTTACGTTTGGAGAAAACCAGGCACTGCTCATCACCAGGCTAATACCATCCCTACAGTGAAGCATGGTGGTGGCAGCATCATGCTGTGGGGATGTTTTTCAGCAGCAGGAACTGGAAGGACTGGAAAGAAGAATGCAGCAATGTACAGAGACATCCTGAATGAAAACCTGCTTCAGAGTGCTCTTGACCTCAGACTGGGGCGACTGTTCATCTTCCAGCAGGACAATGACCCAAAGCACACCTCTAAAATATCAATGGAGTGGCTTCAACTCGGTGAATGTCATTGAGTGGCCCAGCCTGAGCCCAGACCTAAATCCTATTAAACATCTTTGGAGATATCTGAAAATGGCTGTATACCGTCGCTTCCCATCCAACCTGATAGAGCTTGAGAGGTACTGCAAAGAGGAATGGGCAAAAAAATGCCAAAGACAGGTGTGCCAAGCTTGTGACATCATATTCAAAAAGACTTGAGGCTGTAATTTCTGCAAAAGGTGCATCAACAAAGTATTGAGCAAAGGCTGTGAATACTGATGCAATTTGATTTTTCAGGTTTTTATTTTAAATAAATTTGCACCAATTTCAAAAACTCTTTTTTTCACATTGTCATTATGGGGTATTGTGTGTAGAATGTTGAGGAAATAAATGAATTTAATCCATTTTAAAATAAGGCTGTAACATAAAAAAAATGTGGAAAAAGTGAAGCGTTATGAATACTTTCCGGATGCACTGTAGATAGTTTATATAATTCACAAGCATATTTAGAATCTTCCAAAATATGGAGATGGAAAACATTTGCAGTGTATACTGTATACATATACACATGGTTTCCGCTACATTCATTCTTCCATGACGGGGCGCCACACCAAAATTCATCCCACCACGGCTACATTACAGCTTCTCATTCAAAACCTTTAGTCGTTGGTTTTTTTTTTTTGTTTTTTTTCTCAATAGAGGGTTACTTTTCTTAACAGCGTGAACTTTTCTGTAATCAAAGTAGTGCTGTGCATTATTTGTTTAACCCTTTAAGGTGACATGCTGGCTGACTGACTGACTGACAGGGCTGCGCGATGCGTGAGGCCAGCAAACACGATGTAGCTTTCAGTTATGATGAACACAGTTTCCATAATTATACTTTATAGATAAAGATCTATGTCTCTGCATACGATGACTTGCTGAAGTTTATGGCCGTTTCACTTTACTTCAGGACACAATAATGCCGCTCTGTAGGTCTATTGGAGACATTCATAAATATTCCTAGCAAATCTAATAAAGGTCGGAGACATGCTTGTTACATAAACGCACTAAATCGCACTTCAGCAGTGTATATTTGAGTGAGTTTAAGAAAAGCACATTATAAATAAAATGTATTATTATTATTATTATTATTATTTATTTGTTTGTATTTTTTGCGCAAATTATGGGATTTTAATTCAGCAAACATTTTCATACCTTTGTTTCTCATGCCATACTTCAAAATGTGTATTAACACAGGCTGATTGAAACCCAGCTTATTTATTTTATGCGATGGTGAAATAAAAATTGCAAAAAAAAAAAAACATTTAGTAATCCGTTATCTGCCTTTAGCCAACTGTTTCATTATAATCAGTTTAGGTTTCAGCCAAGAATTTTATTATATTACAATATTGTAAAAACTGCATAATAGTGCCTGTAAATGTGTATTTTAGGTATGGGAAAAGGATAGGAGGCGGCACTGTGGAGGCATGTCTGTGTGGAGTTTGCATGTTCTCCCCTTGTTTTGAGTAGATTTTCTCCGGGTGCTCGGGTATAGGTGGATATGAACAACTAAATTTGCCAAACTGTAAGAATGTGAGAACTAGGGATGGGTACCGAAACTCTGTACTTTATCAGTACTACATTATAAAAGATTGAAGTATCGATAAGCTCTGACGTTAACGGTTCTGCTATCGGTACTGGAGAATTGTTGCTGAATAAACATTACTTACAGTTGCATAATTTAACTGACCAACCTTTTCTAACTTGCCATATTTGATATTCGTCTGCACAGCTGGCAATCTCACATGAGAAATGCTCGTGTTTCCGGTGAGCGCGTCAAGTATAAAAGCCTTCACAGTTCTCGGCAAATACAGCTCGTAATCTTGCGGAGTGAACCAAACGGGTTGTATTTCCCGAGTGGACAGCAACAACGCCCGTTGCAACAATGCAACAAGTTTTTTTTTTTTTTTGTATAAGCAAAACAAATCAAGCAATCTGGCTAAGTGAAAGTAAAAGTGCATTAACTGCAGAAAGACAAATGAAAAGTTTTTGACTGCCTAGCTACTTAACGGTAACGTTACATCATCCACATCGTTATGCCAGCAATCAAACACCAGTTAAAATATTAATATTAATAGTTAAATAAAACACACACATTCGGTTACAATGAAAACAGTATTTTTTTTTCAGCAGTAGCCTAAATAAATCTTAAACATTAAAATGCTTTTACCTCAGCTGTATTTACAAATATTGCCTATGAATAGTCTAATAATAAACTATGCTTATTAAGAAATTATAAAAAAAAACTGCTTATTTTTACATTGCAAGACGCTCCAAAACGGTATTAAAAACATCGTTAACTCCCAAAACACCGTTAACTTATTTATGTGAATGCGTTAATAAAAAAAATCATAAACATCTCATTTAACTGCATTTTGCAACTCAAAAAAAACACTACAAAAAGTACCAATAAGAGAACCGTTAAAGTACCGAACCGATAAGTGCTATCGATAAAAGTAGTAATATCATTAAAACCTTAATGATATCCAACCCTAGTGAGAACGTGTCTGTGTTTTCCCGCACTGAGGGTTGCACTCCCAGTGCTGGGTTGCAGCTGAAAGGGCGTCTGCTATGTAAAACATATGCCCGAGTAATTAGTGGTTCATTCCACTGTGGCGGCCCCTAATAAAGCAGGGAATAAGCTGAATAAGAGTGAGAAAGATATGTTGAGCTTTGATATTCGTTTAGGGCGATTGGCAATTGGGGTGATTTTGTTACTAGGGATGTCCCGATCCGATATTGATATCGGAAATCGGTCCGATATCAGTCCAAATAAATTTATCGGACTGCGTTAAAAATCTCCAATATAAGCAGTCTGTTCCACTCTAAACTCCGTTACAGCTATTTTATCCAGCAGCGTCCAGAGCCAGCGTGCAAATCCCTTGTGTTCACAACACTGCTTGCTGGCAAAGTCCCTTAAAGATTTAGCATGCTCTTCACACCAAGTTATAGTGTATTACGATAGAAATCTATTGTGATGGTAGCACACGCTAACGCTATCAACATCGGCACATCTATACTGGTTTATTTACTTCACGTCAAGCGATCTTTACATTGTTTTGTATACGCTGCTAAGAAACGCAAGGCACCGAATAGCGGCGAGCCTCATAGAAATAAGAATAAGAAATCATTCTGTTGCTGAGGGCCATTACAGTTTAAAAGAAAGAATGGTATTCCCATATTTAACTCGTCTTTTAAAAGCCCAGAAAGATAAAGTGCTCAGATAAACAGTGTCAGCTTTGCACATGAGTTTGTAGTTCTGTCTTTCTTTACATTTCCCATGTGGGAAGTAGGGTGGAATCTGTGCAATATATTATGCAAATAAAATAAATTTTAAAAGTCACATTATTTTATGTGATGTGGAGAAAAGTATATCTATGTTAAAGATAATATGTACAATATATATTATTATAAAATAAATAGTGTTTTGTTTGGGAGCATTAATACAGCCATACTCATCTTATGATACAAACACAGATTAAATAGATCTGATCATGTGAATGTTTGCACTAACCATACTGCACATTTTTATTAACCTAATAACTTATAACAATAACTCCTTATTTCTGCTGCCCAGTGTGAAAGAGATTTTTTAGCTCGAAACTGGATTGAAAAATTCATCAAAAAGCTGCCTAGGCATGTCCACAACTGAAGACTTGATTCAGATCAGTTTAGAGAGGCCTTCATTAGAGCAATATGATCCCTGCTGTGGACCGCTAGCTAAACTCCATTCAGCTTAAATTATAATTATTAAACACTATTTAAGCTGTTGTTGCAGTAAAATAAAACCTAGTGTACTTATCGTTTTCAAATGAATGACACCGCTTTGTTTACAGATCTCGTTGTGTACATTTATTAGGCAAAAACACTATTTATTTTATACATTTTCACTGTGCTCCTAAATTTTTCCACTTAGGAGCACATGTCCTCCTCCTGAAAAAAGTTAGCATCAAGCCCTGAAAATGCTTATCTCCTTAAAAAAAATCTAATGTATAATCTAGCCGTTCATACATTACTCTCAATGAAATAGGTAAAAGTAAAGTATTTTTGTACATGATTTGTGCTGATTATTATATCGGATTTGTATCGGTATCGGTTAGTACTGAAGGCTGCAATATCGGTATCGTATCGGAAGTTAAAATGTTGTATCGGGACATCCCTATTTGTTACACAGACCTGGCAACCCTGAAGGGGAAGCATGCCTTTTATCTAAAAAAAATTAAAATCATTGACAGCAGCTATGACCTCAGTGAAGCCCGCGATCTTTTTATTCAACCAACGACAGCCAAGAGAACTGTAAAATTTTCCCTTCAACATTCTTAGTGTGCCATATTACAGCATTAATCATAAAGCTGAGTGAAATAATACAAGGCATGACTTGATGGATCCCGAAAAGTTGCTATCATACTACAACTGCACAGCTGCATGATCTCGGATATGGCAGCAGGAAAGAATAGTAACTCCAGAGCCAGAACTTACTACATTGTGATGAAATATGATCAAAACAAAGATATTTTTCTTTAGAATAATGCACACTGATGAAGCGTGCCCGGGACATTTATAAACGTGCTCAAGGAAAGTATTCCCATGCATGAAATCAATTTCACGTCGTCTTGAAAGAAACGTGCCAAACTTTATGACGCTGTCTGTTTTTCCAACATGTTCATTTGTATTATTCCAAGCCTCCAGATATATTAAAGATCGTACTCTGTGTTTATGTTTCTAAACCTCCAGACAAATAAATATGAGGTTTTTCCGTTCTACGAAAGTGGCAAGGCTTCCGGTCTTTAATGCACTGAGTGTAACTCGGCTCCATGTACCGGAAAGATTATTCATGCGTAACAATTCAATTTATCAGGAAGTGGGGGTGAAATAGATTGAGGGACGTTTTGTTATCCTCTCACTCGGGCCATCAGGTGAGGAGGGGAACAGGACCTGGTCATCTCCCCAGAAATCAATCAGTGCAAGCGCGTACAGATCTCTCTTCTCGCTCTGCCTCTCTGGCCGTCTGAACAAATCAATTTCCCCTCATTCATTCCTGCGGCCTCCTCCCGGGGCATCTGCCTGTCAGAAAATCTGCATCTTTCACCTGACAGATTACCATTGAGGGAAAAAAAAAAAGATGCGAGGAAACGAAGGAGAGGGGGGGACGCAAACTCTCAGTTAGAAACTCAGTGTTGCTAGGGAAACCACTCAGGATATGAGCAGGAAAAAAAACACAGCGAGTCTCTCTTGATGTGAGATGACTGACAAGTCTTTAAAGAATAAAATCAAGCTATTAAAGTTTCAATTACTGTGAAATCTGCACTGGAGATTCATCATTTATTTTGAGTCAGCTTGTTTGGATGCAATGTACAAGCTACTTTATTTAATGCTGGACTATAAAAAAAAAAAAAAAAAAAAAAACCCTTATACCAAAGCATATTATGTTATGCAAATAAAGACTGAAATATAACATGTTAAATTACAGTTGCTAAAATATAGATTTGTAATTATATTTATGTCAAGTTATGTGTAGCTGTGTAAATTGTTGTGTCAAAAAAAGCATATATTAAGTTAAATTAATAAAATGGGCACAGCAACAAACAAAAATGCCTTGTCAGTGTTGGGGGTAATGCATTACAAGTAACACGAGTTACGCAATAATATTACCTTTCTAAGTAACAAGCAAAATAACGCATTACTTTTTAAAATTAAGTAACAATATTGGAGTTACTTTTTTAACGTAGTCACGTTAAATCACCTATGCAATGAGAGAATGCAGGAACAGACATAAATGAAGATGGCAGAGCCTTACATTTCTGCAATGGAAGTATTCTCATTATTTTGAACACAGAAGAAAAAGAAAAGAGAATTATCTGAACAGTGATTTTACTTTTTACCTTCTTAGGGCCCAAGGTGTTTTTTATATGCATTTTTTTTTCTCTTTGCTATTTGGGCTTATTGGAACCTAATTAGAATAAAACTTAAGTATCATCTTTTGATATGATGTGCTTTTAGAGAAAAATGATGTCCATATATGTGGACTTGTGGTCCGAATTTACATAAAACACTTTTTTCCTGACTGTTTTTTTAATGCATATATAACATTTCCATTTTTTTTTACTATCAAAGAGTAAAACTATTTTTTTTTCCCCATTTTAGACAGTTAAAAATAGAGTTTGGGACATTTCATATGCTGCAAAACAGCTGCAGGATAACACTTTATGGCTGTAACAAAATATAAAGCATTCAAAGTATTTTAAATAGCCACTTAAGAGCTAAAATGTGCTGTCCACGTATGTGGACACTCAAGCCCTAGGAGGTTATGACAAAAAGTACAAAAGTAGCAAACCCATTGCTTTAAACTATTATTAATCTGCATATATGGCATGTAGAGTTCTGGAGTCAAGATAACATTATCCTACATTATTTTTTTAAAGGTAAATGAAGGTTATAGAGTGTGTTGTTAACTGCAGAGCTCCTCTATTTAAAAAAAAAAAAAAAAAACCTGCAAGTTCTGAAAGAGATCAAGCCTCAGCCAGGTCAGAAAAAGTAACGCAAAAGTAACGTAATGCATTACTTACTGTACCATAAAAAGTAACTAATTAACACAACGAGTTATTTTTTTAAGTAGTAACTTAACATTGTAATGCAGCTTTCAAAAGTAACTTTCCCCAACACTGTTTCTTGTAGTGGAAATAGGAATGCCAAAAAATGTCCTTTAAATTAATAAAATATTACTAAGTCACTATTTTTAGGCATTTATGATTAAATGTACAGACTAGAGCAGAGGTGGGCAAACTACGGCCTGCGGGCCATATGCTGCCCGCTGAACACTTTCATCCGGCCCGCGAGGGAGATTTTAAAATGCTGCTTCTGAGTAATGGTTTGGTTTCAGAACTAGTAAATTAATGATGTAATACAAGTGAACGCCATTTGATGGCAGTATTGCACGCGGTACAGTTAGCGCAACCAGTAGAAGTAGAACACACTCTCGGATATTAAAATGCACTTTCACGCAAAATGCGCTTCTTTTTTTTTTTTTTTTTTTGCGAGAGCGCTTCTTAAACTGAACAGCGCATCATCGATGACGTAAGCATGCTCAGGCCCGAATGTAATGTGTGTGCGGGTCGTCGGGGGAGACGGGAGGGGGAACAAGCATACAGTACAGTACACCCTCAGATTCTTCTTCCGTTTTATCTCATAGTTTTATGATTGATATGGGCATATTAATACAAGCTCAAATGAGATTGTTGTGAATTTGACTCAAGTTGTATAATAATTGCTGGTTAAATGTTTTAATTTTTGTCATAGAATATATTTTCCATGCATACATCCACTTTAAAAAGTTCTTTTATCAAAGATTTGTGGTTTCATCAAGTTTTATGATGATTGATCTGTATATTCTAAAAGCAGTGCAAATTAGATTAATGTACATTTGACTGAATAGTAAACTTTAAGAATTATTTTTAATGTGTTAATACGAGATTTTTTCTATCAGACAATATCTTTTCTATTCTCCACTGTAAAAATTATTACATTATTATTATTATTAATTTTATTATTGATAGTATTATTATACTTTATTGTTTTATGATGATTAATAAGTAAATATAAATAGCAGTGCAAATTAATTTAACTTGTAAATTTGACTCAATTATAACTATTAAAATAATCTGTTTTGTATTAATGTGACATGACTCTGTCCGATATTACACATTATTCCATGCGTACTGCCACTATAAATAAAAGTTATTTTTTGAAGGATTTGACATGTGGCCCTTCACTTGGTTTGCAAAACTTGATGTGGCCCTCGGGTCTAAAAAGTTTGCCAACCACTGGACTAGAGTAACAAAATCTTCTAAATTTAATATTCTTTTTTTATATGCTCATGCACCTGTTGTCATCTGTCTTTCAATATTCCCAGCAGGCACAGGATGTCAACAAGCCAATAGCAGAACAGCAATTACTGGGGAGGTCAAAATAAAGATAGTACGGCCCCCATCTGATTGGTTAAATTTAGATAAACAACCAATACATTAAAAAAAAAAACTGCAGTTTATCACACAAGTCTGCGATACGTATATCACGATAACAATAATTTAGATATATTGTGTAGCCCTAATTAAGTGCCCTTCAGAACATCCACTATGGTTTTGGACACCACTACAAATGGCTGTTAGCTCAAATAGTGCACCATTTAAGGGTATAGGGGGCGATTTCAGATACGGCCACCGTTTACAATGGCTTCTTTTGATCTCAACACACCTGTAGTAAAAACAAAGTTTGCAGTCAGTAGGCACAATGAATCATCTTGTCACAGTCTGGACTGTGAGGATGGGTCAGAAAAGCTCACCCCGTTACTAAGGGTTATCTTAATAGTATAAGACAACCAGTCTTCTGCTGGCAAACTGTTAAAGTAATTGGAGTAGGTGTCCGGATAATCCATATCCCTAATCTGATTTTAGCTCTGACACTTGGCACCGGTACTAAACAGCTGTCAGATTCTGCCACAAGTTCAACAAAACGTGTTATTGCGGTTTACAAGCTCTGTTTTCGCCCCATCATAACGTATATCTGAGTGAAATAACTTCTCGAATAAGAACAAATGTAATCAGGACTTGAGTTTGCGTTGAAAGCAAGGCTGTAGCTTGCAATTGGTGGATCTTGTGTGATTGACAGGGTGATATCGCCTACATGCCAGTAACACCAATCAGTTAAGTTAAAAAATAATGATGTTCACAAAATATTTCACAACATTTAGTCAACAGCTGTGCGTCGTGTGCGATATTGAAAAAATCTGACATTGCGATATTTTATTTTGCTGCGATTTAAACTGTAACATGACCACAATTTATGCAGATGGTTTTTAATAGCTCTATTTGGAATGAAATCATTAATTTAGATTGATTGGAATAATCTTGTAGACAAGTGAATCAAAGACATTGCAAGAAGAAGTAAATAAGATAAAGCAAAGATAAAGGTGAAGTAGTCAGATATTTAGTTACAGTAATACAATACCATACGATACGATATTAGCATAATATTTTGCCCCTGATAATGATAGATGACGATATCAGCGATATTTCACAAGAAAACCATCCACAGTATATCATGATGTTTGTAAATAAAGAGGGAAGAATGCATCAAAAAGTTCTAAGACGCATTTCTTTTATTAACAGCACGCATACACTCCCCGGCCACTTAATTAGGTACACTTGTCTAACTGCTTGTTAATGCAAATATCTAATTAGCCAATCACATGGCAGCAACTCAAGTGCATTTAGGCGTGTAGACGTGGTCAAAACAATCTGCTGCAGTTCAAATGTGGAAGAAACGTGATTTAAATGACTATGAACGTGGCATGGTTGTTACTGCCAGACGGGCTGGTCTTAGTATTTCAGAAACTGCTGATCTACTGGGATTTTCACACACAACCATCTCTAGGGTTTACAGAGAATGGTCCACAAAAAGAGTGAGCAGCAGTTCTGTGGGCACAAATGCCTTGTTAATGCCAGAGAAGAATGGCCAGACTGGTTCCAGCTAATAGAAAGGCAACAGTAACTCAAATAACCACTCATTACAACCGCAGTATGCAGAAGAGCATCTCTGGATGCACAACACAACCAACCTTGAGGCAGATGGGCCACAGCAGCAGAAGACCACACTGGGTGCCACTCCTGTCAGCTAAGAACAGGAAACGGAGGCTACAATTCACACAGGCTCACCAAAATTGGACAATAGAAGACTGGATTGCCTGGTCTGATGAGTCTCAATTTATGCTCTGTCAGAATTTGCAATCAACAACATGAAAGCATAGATCCATCCTGCCTTGCATCAACGGTTTAGGCTGGTGGTGGTGGTGTAATGGTGTGGGGGATATTTTCTTAGCAGACTTTGGGCCAATTAGTACAAATTGAGCATTGTGTCAACGCCACAGCCTACCTGAGTATTGTTGCTGACCATGTCCATCCCTTTATGACCACAGTGTACCCATCTTCTGATGGCTACTTCAAGCAGGTTAACGCACCATGTTATAAAGCGCGAATCATCTCAGACTGGTTTATGAACATGACAATGAGTTCACTGTATTCAATTCCTTTCAATTTTATTTATAAAGCATTTTAAAACAACACAGTTGACCAAAGTGCTAACAATAGAGACTGTACTCAAATGGCCTCCACAGTCACCAGAACTTAATCCAATAGAGCACCTTTGGGATGTAGTGGAACGGGAGATTCGCATCATGGAAGTGTTGCTATCATGTCAACATGAACTAAAATCTCTGAGGAATATTTCCAGTACCTTGTTGAATCTATGCCACAAAGGATTAAGACAACCCCCTACACTAGTATGCCCTTCCAATACTAGTAAGGTGTACCTAATAAAGTGGCCGGTGAGTGTACTTAGAATTTCAACATTGACATTCGTTCGATCCACCATTATGAGAAGCGCCACATCATGCATATCACCATGTTGTCTTGCCCCTATTATTGAATAACCAAATGTACTGTCAAATGTAAACACTGTACATTCTCCACTGCTGATCAACAATAATAATCTCATCTCCACAGTGCAGATGCTGCGATGTGACTATTGTGAATGCACACATTGCGATATCAATGCTGAAACGATATATTGTGCAGCCCTAATTTAGTCAATTGGTCAAAGAACCGTTGATTTTGTGGTTACTTTAAGGATTTAAGACACTGTACTGCTAAGACTTTCTTTTGTAAATGTCTTCACAGGTGTGTGTGTGTGTGTTTCTCTTTACAGCACAGCGAGTGCTTCTCAGCAGGATGCTAAAATCAGTGGTGAGAGAAAGAGAAATAAGCAGTGGGTATTCATTACTGCCGGACTGAGTCCTCAGCGACTGATCGATCTGCTAAATGAGAAAGTTCAGAAGTGAACTCTAAAAGACTTTCAGGGTGAACGATCGGATTCTTCTTGCAAGTTCTACAGCTAAATAGAGAGAAAGAGAGAGAGAGAGAGAGAGAACCCAGTCAAGAAAATATAGATGTATTTCGATGACAGTGTGCTATTTCATTCATTCATTCATTTTCCTTCAGCTTAGTCCCTTTATTTATCAAGGGTTGCCACAGCGGAATGAACCGCCAACGCAGCGGATGCCCTTCCAGCTGCAACCCAGTACTGGAAAACACTCATTTACACACACTATGTCAAATTTAGTTCATTCAATTCACCTATAGCACATGTGTTTGGACTGTGGGGGAAACCGGAGCACCCGGAGGAAACCCATGCCAACACAGGGAGAACATGCAAACTCCACACAGAAACACCAACTGGCCCAGCCGGGGCTCGAACAAGCGACTTTCTTGCTGTGAGGTCACAGTGCTAACCATTGAGCCACTGCCCCCAGTGTGTTATTTCAATATCTTTAATAAATACATTCAATATACATACAGTTATATATACACACACACACACACACACTCACTCACACACTCACTCACTCACACAAGGTACATTAACCATTTTCTTGAGTTTTAAAGGTAATGATGTTGTAAATAATGTTCTGCTTCTTGCACAGACCAATCATTTCGCTTCAAAAAGGCCAGTAATGCCAGTAAGCATTTACCTGCACTTGATTCACAAAGGGCCACGGTTTGAGCTTAAAGTGTTAATATTTTACTGAAACATAAATTAAAAATTAATTCATTTTCCTTCGGCTTATTCCCTTATTTATCAGGGGTCGCCACAGCGGAATGAACCGCCAACTATTCCAGCATATGTTTTACGCAGCGGATGTCCTTACACCTGCAACCCAACACTGGAAAACACCCATACACCCATTCACACACACACACACACACTACGGCCAATTTAGTTTATTCAATTCACCTATAGCGCATGTCTTTGGACTGTGGGGGAAACCGGAGCACCCAGAGGAAACACGGGGAGAACATGCAACAGCCATATCACCCTGCAGCCCAAGACCGGTTACTCACTGAAGCCAAGCAGGGCTGAGCCTGGTCAGTACCCGGATGGGAGACTACATGGGAAAACTAGGTTGCTGTTGGAAGTGGGCTCAACCTGTGGTCTGTGTGAGTCCTAATGCCCCAATAAAAGTGAAGGGGACACTACACTGTCAGTGGGCGCCCTCTTTCGAATGATACATTAAACCGAGGTCCTGACTCTCTGTGGTCATTAAAAATCCCATGGCACTTCTCGTAAAGAGTAGGGGTGTAACCCCGGTGTCCTGGCCAAAGTCCCTCAATCGGCCCTTACCCATCATGGCCTCCTAATCATCCCCATCCACCGAATTGGCTCTATCATTATCTCTCCACTCCACCAATAGCTGGTGTGTGGCGAGCGCACTGGCGCCGTTGTCCTGTGGCTGCCGTCGCATCATCCAAGTGGATGCTACACACTGGTGGTGGTGTGGAGAGACTCCCCTCATGATTGTGAAGCGCTTTGGGTGTTTGGCCATACACGATAAATGCGCTAAATAAATACACATTACATTACAAACTCCACACAAAAATGCCAAAAAAATACTCCATTTACACTCCCACGTGTGGTCTTAAACCTTTATGGGTTTCCTTCTTCTATTGAACAATAAAATAATATATTTACAAGAGCGCTGGCTACTGACAACCATCAACTTCCATAGAAGGAAATAAAAAATACTATGGAAGTCAATGGGTACCAGCTACCAGCATTCTTCAAAATATATTCTTTTGCATTCAACAGCAGAATAAAACACTTAGGTTCTGAACATGTGAAACGTGAGTAAATGATGACAGAATTTCATTTTTATATTCCTTTAACATCACTCCCTGCTGAAAAATCCAGCTTAAACCAGCCTAAGCTGGTTGGCTGGTTTTAGCTGGTTGACCAGCCTGGTTTTAGAGGGGTTTTGGCCATTTCCAGGCTGGTTTCCAGCTATTTCCAGCCTGGTCTTAGCTTGTCAGGCTGGAAAATGACCAGCTTAAACCAGCTAAAACCAGCTTGACCAGCCTGGTTTAAGCTGGACATAGCTGGTTTTGGCTGGTCAAGCTGGTTTTAGCTGGTCAACTCCCAGCCTGACCAGCTAAGACCAGGCTGGAAATGGCTGGAAACCAGCCTGGAAATGGCCAAAACCCCTCTAAAACCAGGCTGGTCAACCAGCTAAAACCAGTTTAGGCTGGTTTAAGCTGGATTTTTCAGCAGGGAGCTGTTATCCATATTTGCAGCAGCTTATTTGAGTTTGTCCTCTGTCTGACTCGAGTGAATTTACTTTACATCCAACAGAATACATGAAAACAACCTTCAGTTTTTATACAGTAAATATCTGAACATATAACGTTATATGAACTGACCATATATGCTTCAATAATAAAAAACAAAGGGCTTCAGACATGTATTCCCGTGTTAAAAACACAAACACACCTTCATTCTACAAAACACACGCCTTAGTTCTGAAAGGCCTGCGTTCATCAATGTGTAAAGTAATTGCTCGAGTGACCTTTACTGATAAGAAACTGTGGCTTCCCAAATCTCTATCGCTCTCTGTCAGCATCTCTTTTAGTATTCCTTCCCCTCCATACATGCCATTTATCTCTGTCATTTTCTCAATCTCCCTCTGGCTTCTCTTCAGATACCATAACAAAACAAAGCACCATAACGTTCCAAAAACTTGACTCCAACTGTTAAAATCAACACTCGCAAGTACACAATAAACATAAAGCCAAGCACACGCACTACTAAACAACAAACACGTGGAGATATTTGCGAAAGGGCCCTGTTTACTACACAAAAATGACATTTAAATTTGACTAACCTTTTATGAATGAATAAGGATTGTCCCGCCTTCATACGAATCCAATGAATCACGAAAGACGAAACAAACTGTAGCCTTTATCGAAATTAAGAGCGTTGTACATTTCAAAATAAGAGACACGAATCTGACCCTTAAGAGATCACTCGGAAATTCTCTGCAAATAGCCTATTGTGTAGTAAGGGATTGAGTTGTGGTTTATCATATAATGTCTGATAATGTTCTGTCATGACTTCATGAAATACAGTTTCTCAGAGCGCTCCATGGGCTGAGGGATTGTTATATTTTCAAGACATGGCGGGAGAAAATGTAATTTAATGCAGTGGTTCTTGTCCAGTCTGAGACCCACTTTATATCGCATGTCTATCAGTAAGTAAAGATCACTGATTTTTAAAGAAATCAGAGCTTAAACGTGTCAATTTTATAGACCTTTTTCTTGGCTGCTGCATGGAGGGCGCCATAGCGACCAGCGTCTTCCGGTAGAATGGTTAGAACTTCCGTTTACAGTGTTTACAACTGGTAATTTGCGCTCCGAAAATGGGGTTCAATAGCGTTTTGAGTGGATTAAAATGACCAATAACAGTCTGTTACTGATACTCTGCTGGCTGATTTGCTGTTGATTTTAATCGAGAGCCGTTTGTGTTTCATTTAGTGTGTAGTATTTACCACGGTTTGTGTTTTTCTGTCATTTCAAAACGTCATTTTATTTTCACTTTGTCACAGTTATTAAATTCAATTCAATTCATCTTTATTTTTATAGCGCTTATACAATGTAGATTGTGTCAAAGCAGCTTCACATGGAAGATTATAGTGAATTGAAACAGTGTCAGTTCAGTTTTCAGAGATTAAGTTCAGTTCAGTTTAGCTCAGTTCAGTGTGGGTTAATAATCACTACTGAGAGTCCAAACACTGAATAGCAAATCCATCGATGCGCAGATCCATCGATTAAATCAGTGTGTTAGTGGGACTGTACAGCAGGCTACGTGTGTGTGTGTCAAATATTTTGGTGAACTATATTTGTTTGGGTTGGTTATATATCTGAAAGAAAGAGAAACTGTTGACTTTAGCGATGACGAGGCTTCATTTAAACGGCACAAGATGTCATCTGACAACGAGGGGAAAATGACTCACAGCCATCCTATTCACATTTTTTTTAAATGATCAGTCCAGGAGGTGGCGCTGATCGACAACAGTAGTTCAAAGATGATAAAAGCAGGTAAAATAGATTAAAACTATCGTTTCAAAGCTGTCCAAATGTGACCGTTTACACGCATCAGCTGCCGACCGGAAGTTCTTAGCATTCTCCTTGCGCATACATGCAAAGCATAATGGGTAATTTTGCGTTCCAAGAAAAAGGTCCATAATAGAAAGGCTGCGTCCGAAACCGCATACTTCCATACTATACAGTACGCTAAAATCAGTATGCGAGCTAAGTAGTATGTCCGAATTTATAGAATTCGAAAATCAGTATGCGAGAAGTACCTGGATGACTTACTATTTCCGGCGAGATTCTGAAGTGCGCATCCCATGCACGCTGCGCTATCCCATGATGCCCCGCGAGAGAATTCATGAATGGAAGTGAAGCGACGCAACTGATGCGGGTAGGTCACGTGACCATGACAAAATGGCGGATGTAGTACGTCCGAATTCCATTCATACTTCTTACATTCATACTGTATAGAACGTACTTTTCTAACAGCCGAGTAGTACGTTTAAATTCAAACGCAGTACCTACTGAGTAGTAGGCGGTTTCAGGAGCAGCCAAAGACAGTTCAGCAGAAGCTGGCTAGCTGGCTGGCCATTCTCTATATTGTATAGTAGGGGGTTGAATAAAATGTTATTTTGTGGTTTATTATATAAAGTCTGATTACATTCTGTTATGACTACATGAAATACAGTTTCAGGGTTTAATATTTAGGCATATGGTGCTTATATTATTTTTATATCAATGGGCTATATGGAGAGCTAGTGTTTTTCAGCCAATGACAAACTTTTGAATTTTCAGTTTCATAAGGTTCCCATTACAGCATCGAAGTTGTAATGTAAGTAAAACACATTCAGTTTAATAGACTTAAGCATTTGTTTAGTTGTTAAAGTCAAAAATGAGATGAAAGAGCGTGTAACAGCTAGCGCCGACAGTAGCAGCAGGCTAGCGCAAAAGCTCCATTGAAAATATTGGGGGGAAATAAATTGTCATATTTTAAAGACATGGCAGGAAAAAATGGAATTTAATGCAGTGGTTCTTGTCCAGTCTGAGACCCACTTTATATCTTATATCTATCAGGCAGTGAAGATCACTGATTTAAAGAATTCAGACCTTAAACGTGGCAATTTTGTAATGGAAAAACAGTTCACCGGAAGCACTGAGGCTGGCTAGCTAAAATTAAAAGTCTGTGTACATACTGTATACCCCATTCTCTGTAGATTCTGTATAGTAGGGGGTTAAATAAAATGTTATTTTGTGGTTTATTATAAAAAGTCTGATTACGTTCTGTTATGACTACATGAAATACAGGTCTGAGTTTCATATTTAAGCATTGGCGACGCGGTAACCCTGTAGCAACCCCAGATTAATAAAGGGACTGAGCGTCGAGGAGAGTTGAAATCAAGTCAACTTTATGGTAATGAGCTATGACGCGGTTTGGCGGCAAGCAATCAGAATGTAGAAGTCCACCGCTTGAGAGGAGTCAGAGAACACAGTCACTGTGAACTTTGGTTCCGACCACAGTTGTTCCCAAGGTTTAATTATTGCGGTCGCTGGATTTCCAATTATTTGCAATGTTTTCTTATTGGAACGTAGATTTAAAAAGTTACTGGCGAGTTACTGATGTGCATCAATGTTATATATATTTTTTTTTCTTTAAAAAAAGGCGGGAATTTCATGTGACAATACAAAACAGTATTGCTGCTTCAGAATATTTCAGGCATATGGACACATCGTGGAGCAAAGCCACACCACATGCAACTAGATCTTCCGTAGTTAAGTGAATTTGATTATAAGTGTGTCACATATTCACGCTAGAAAGCATGTTTTATGCGGGAGTGTAACTGATATGATATGCTACAACGGCTCCTTTAAATATGAGATCAATGTGTAGCGAATTTTGACGCTCTCGCCGCCGGAGCTCAATGCAGACAGCGTTGTCGCCAGGGCGGCCAGATCGACCTTTGACGCTCTCGCTGCTTTCGGTGTGAATGTACAGTAATGTAAAAGTCCCTTTGTATATACAGTACTGTTGTTAATTTAGAAGTATCACCATCACTTTTATTATATATGGATTAACTAAATCAAATCAAATATCTAGAAATAAATAAAACAAATCTAATCGAATGAGAGCTTGCAAACCAAAATCAAATTGGGTGATCTGAAAGGATACACTATTAACAATTTGCTGTAGAATATACAGTAATTTACTGGCAGCAGTTCGCCAGTAACTTACTGTAAGTCAATTACAGCAAAAATACTGTATTTACATTCACAGCACCATTTATCTTGCCATATATATGTACTTACAGATTTGTATGTATCTTTGCTGTAAAATATACAGTAATTTTCACAATGCAAATTTAAAATACAGTAACATACTGCATAACTGTCCTACAGTAAAATACTATATATTACAGTTAAATACTGTGCAAATACAAAAATCATAAACAGCGTACTCAAAAAATGTTATATTAAATATTTGAGCATAGATGACAAAACATTCATTCATTCATTATCTTGTCAGCTTAGTCCCTTTATTAATCTGGGGTCGCCACAGCGGAATGAACCACCAACTTATCCAGGATATGTTTTACGCGGCGGATGCCCTTCCAGCCGCCACCCATCTCTAGGAAACATCCACACACTCATTCACACACATACACTACGGACAATTTAGCCTACCCAATTCACCTGTACCGCATGTCTTTGGACTGTAGGGGAAACCGGAGCACCCGGAGGAAAGCCACGCGAACGCAGGGAGAACATGCAAACTCCACACAGAAATGCCAACTGACCCAGCCGAGGTTTGAACCTGCAACCCAGTGACCTTCTTGCTGTATATATATTTCACATTTTAATCAAACACATGCTAAACACTCTTTGGCTCATCCTCTTAAGGCGACGCCCCCAAACTCTTTTTATTGGTCAAGTGGAAAAATGACTGACAGGTCGCTCTCTCTATGTTAAATAGCATACAGCAATTTTAGTAGTAAACACAACTGGGTTAAAATAAAGCATTTGCCATGTGTTTTTAACATACCTTTAAAACAAATGAGGCATCATGGTGGTGCAGTGGGTGGCACGATTGCCTCACAGCAAGAAGGTCACTGGTTCGAGCCCCGGGTGGGTCATTTGGCATTTCTGTGTGGAGTTTGCATGTTCTCCCCGTGTTGGTGTGGGTTCCCTCTGGTGCTCCGGTTTCCGCCACAGTCCAAACACATGCGCTATAGGTGAATTGAATAAGCTAAATTGGGCGTAGTTTATGAGTCTGAATGCGAGTGTGTATGGATGTTTCCCTGTGTTGGGTTGCGGCTGGAAGGGCATCCGCTGCGTGGAATATATGCTGGATAAGTTGGCGGTTCATTCCGTTGTGGTGACCCCTGATTAATAAAAAGACTAAGCCGAAAAGAAAATGAATGAATGAATAAAACATTCATTCATTCCTTTTCTTTTCGGCTTAGTCCCTTTATTAATCCGGGGTCACCACAGCGGAATAAACCGCCAACTTATCCAGCACGTTTTTACGCAGCGGATGCCCTTCCAGCCGCAACCCATCTCTGGGAAAATGAATAAAACAAATGATGGCATTTTTGTTTAGCACTTAAAACATCTAAAAATGATCATTGTGAATAATACAGATCCTCGAAGCTACATGATCTCCACAGTGTAAACGCATTGCGGATATTCTCTGTTCTTGTGGGTTTGCAGTGTCTTCACTGTAGATGAGATTGTTCACCGTGTCCTCTTGATAGTCCATCAGGATCAGATCTGATTGAGTCCCTGATTACACACATTCTGCTGCCTAACACATACTCTTCAGACAGACGCTCTTAAGAGTTTAACACACATCTCGGCACTGAACAAACACACCCATCCGTCTGTCGATCCGTCCGTTCATCTAACTATCTGTGTGTTTGTCTATCTGCCAGTCAGTCTGTCTCTCTGTCTATCTGTCAGTCAGCCTGTCTGTCTATCAGTCTGTCTCTCTGTCTGTCAGTCAGCCTGTCTGTCTATCAGTCTGTTTATCTGTCAGTCTATCTGTCTGTCTATCAGTCTGTCAGTTTATCTGTCTGTCTGTCTATCTGTCCGTCTGTCTATATATCCGTCAGTCTATCTGTTAGTCTGTCTGTCTATCTGTCTGTCTGTCTATATATCTGTCAGTCTATCTGTCCATCTGTCTATATATCTGTCAGTCTATCTGTCGGTCTGTCTGTCTATCTGTCCGTCTGTCTATATATCCGTCAGTCTATCTGTCAGTCTGTCTGTCTATCTGTCTGTCTGTCAGTCTGTCTGTCTGTCAGTCTTTCTATCTGTCTGTCAGTTTGTCTGTGAGTCTTTCTATCTATCTGTCAGTTTGTCTGTCTGTCTATCTGTCAGTCTATCAGTCTATCTGTCAGTCTGCCTGTCTGTCTGTATTTTGCTGGTTGGATATTTATTATATTATATTTGTATTATTTTATTAATTTCCTTACAATATTTTTTTTTATTTGGGGCAACGCAATGGCGCAGTAGGTAGTGCTGTCGCCTCACAGCAAGAAGGTCGCTGGTTCAAGCTTGGGCTGGGTCAGTTGGCATTTCTGTGTGGAGTTTGCATGTTCTCCCTGCGTTCGAGTGGGCTTCCTCCGGGTGCTCCGGTTTCCCCCACAGTTCAAAGACATGCGGTACAGGTGAATTGGGTAGGCTATGATGGGTTGTGGCTGGAAGGGCATCCGCTGCATAAAACATGTGCTGGATAAGTTGGCAGTTCATTCCGCTGTGGAGACCCCTGAATAATAAAGGGACTAAGCCGAAAAGAAAATGAATGAATGAATATTGTTATTGAATTATATTTAAAGGTATATATCACATGAATAAAGATAAATCACCACACTTTCTAATTAGTCACAGACTTTTATTACAGTTCTAAAATGTTGTTTATAAAATGCAAATTAGGCATTCAACTAATTAAATATGCACTGATTTGCATAAATTTCCAGAACAGAAGTCTGAATATCGAATAAAGCCAGATTCAACTGTTTATTTTTATTTATTTATTTACTGTTTTTGACAAATTAGAGTCTCTTTTTACAGTTTTTCTCAGTGGTTTTGGTGCTTTTCTCACAACGCTATTTACATTTGCACAACAGTTAATGCATTTCTCTAAACAATTAGTGCAAACTGCAAAACCTAGCTGCAAAAGTGCGTCACTTGCTCAAAATGGAGAGCTCATTCCTCAAAATCAAGTATTGATATCAATGAAAGTGTCAGTGTCATCAAGATGAAAAGTCCTGCCACCATTGTTTATGAACAAGATAGTCAAATGGCTTCGTCATGTTTTCATTATGACACTTTACTCTGTACATTTTTTCCAATGCAAAAAAGTCAGATTTTGGTGACACTTCCTGAAAATGCTCAAGACAGCACTATAGACTATTTGCACAGCCATTTGAAAACTACAGTAAAGTTAGACATCACTGCATTTAGTGAGGTATCTGAGTACAAGACACTGAATATGTCTGTTTCACATGTTTACTGCATTTGCTCTTTGCAATTCTAATTTATTCACAGCATTGTGCAAAAGAATATTACCCTTATTTACAACAAACATAAACTTCCTTTGGGTCGAGCCGTGCACAACTGTAAACAATATTGCACTACATATTGGAACTGAACCTACAACATACATACTGTAGTAGGTCTGCAAATCATTCATGAAATTGTTAAATTTAGGACACATTTTCAGGATTTTTTTTTTTAAATTTATAAAATTAGCTTGACAGATTTTTCCAACTAGTTCAACATTTTTGTATGTAATGACTCAGGTAATGAAATGAGGACTATTAGTTTTATATGGAGTGACTATTCAGCATCCACAAGTTTAGTTCATTTTGACTGACATGACATAAGCAAATGATAATTTTATAAACAGCAGAAAGTTGTATGTAGGCAATTGATGCATGTCCAAAAGCATTTGCAATTTGCTGGAATTAATGAGAAACTGCTACTCTGATGTGCACAAATGACTAATTGTTTTGAGATATGCATTAACTGTTGTGCAAATGTAAAGAGCTTTGTGAGAAATGCACCAAAGCCACTGAGAAAAACTGTATATTATATTTATATCATTTTATTAATGTCCTTACAGGTATTTTTTATTTGATTATATATATATACATCACATGAATAAAGATAAATCACCACACTTTTTCTCTAATTAATAATTATTCAGACTTTTATTACAGTTCTAAAATGTTGTTTATAAAATGCAAATTAGGCATTCAACTAATTAAATATGCACTGATTTGCATAAATTTCCAGAACAGAAGTCTGAATATCGAATAAAGCCAGATTCAACTGTTTATTTTTATTTATTTATTTACTATAAAAGAATTTCTTGTTAATAGCAAGAACAAAATAATTAGCATACTAACAATCTTCATGATATTGATATAAAAATATGGACAAGCTACAAGGCAAGATCACAACAAAGTTTCATATATAGACTAAGAAATTCCCCAATCAATTAATTCGATTTTTGTATTACATGTCTGAATTGTTACATTTAAACATGCAAAAGAGGCATTAACTAATTAACTATGCACTAATTTGCATGCATTACCAGAAAGACTTATTATGAAAGCATAATAATATCCCCAAAAACAAAAATAAACAGTGCATGAATGAAAAAAAGGCTTTGCCTTGAATATCTCTGATTAAATATGATAAAACAATATTTTTTAAGCTTTCTCTCAAGTAACATGGACATATTTATTCAATAAAAAATGACCTCTTGCTGATGAATTATGTTTCAAACTGAAATTTAAATAATTTCATATTCTCCTATTTGCATCAGCAGAGGTCTGGAGGATAAAAACATGTAATATCGCCCAGTACTACAATTATATTTAATGATTTATTTGAGCTGCTAATGGTAATATTTTGTCTGTTGGATTTGATCTGAAATACATTTTGCTAATATTAACAACAACAAAAACGAGCAATATCTATAATAATCCATTCATTCATTTTCCTTTGGCTTAGTCCCTTTATTTATCAGGAGTCACCACAGCGGAATGAACCACCAACTTGTCCAGAATATGTTTTGCACAGCGGATGCACTTTCAGCTGCAACCCAGTACTGGGAAACACACACACACACACACACACACACACACACACACACACACACACACACACACACACACACACACACACACACACACACACGTTTGTTTTTGTGAAAAGTGGGTATATTACATAGGTTTCCATTCATTTTATACAGATCAAACCGTATATTATATTGCCCTCACCCCACCCTACCCCTAAACCCAACCATCACAGGAGACAGTGTACAGCTTTACTCCCTGAAGAAACTCATTCTGTGTGATTTAGAAGCTTTTTGAGAAGTGAGGACGTCACCAATGTCCTCATATTTCACCTGCTTTTTGTAATACATGTGTCATAACAATGTCATTATACAGATTTGTGTCCTGATATGTCACAAAAACACGTACACACACACACACACACACACACACACACACACACACACACACACACACACACACACACACACACACACACTCATTTACTACGGCCAATTTAGTTTGTTCAATTCACCTGTACTGCATGTGTTTGGACACGAGGGGAAACCAGAGCACCTGGAGGAAACCCACACAAACACGGGGAGAACATGCAAACTCCACACAGAAATGCCAACTATCCCAGCCAGGACTCAAACCAGAGATCTTCTTGATGTGAGGCGACAGTGCTAACCACTGAGCCACCCATAATAAAACATTTATAAATATAAAAACGTGTGATTTGGAGGACATAAAATTGATTTTAAAAAACATTATGTTGTCACTAAAACATTCATGTGCGTGTGGAATTATTAAAAAAACAAATGTTACATTTGGTAGGAAACATCTTTTTATTCTTTATTATCTCCAATAAATGTTTTAGCATCATTTTAGCATATTCAGGTCGGCCTTTGATGCTATTTGTGGTCAAGAGTGCTGTTCAGCAAGATGTAAGACCAGATTTATTGAGTTTTTTATGCCATATTAAAATGTCTTTCCATCATTTGCCCAATATTTTATTCCGCTTAATGATTTAGTGTTTTCTCCTCAACATCCTCACAGGTTTTTTAGTGAAACACATTTTAGGCTGCCGTAAGTGTCTCTATAACGGTTTCAGCAATAAAACAATCTTGCCTAAGCATTTTTGAGGTCTATTTTGATTTGACCATATTGGCTTTAACACATCCAGGGATATAGCACATTTATATATATAATAGTTCAAGCTAAATAAGTTTTCATAAAGTTTCCAAATGGCCAAACTTTATTTTTATGCTTAAACTTGATTAACAGCTATTATTGATAGGAGTTGGACAATTACAACATGATAGTATTAAAAAAAGAATATTAAAATAAAATAAAATAAAATAAAATAAAATAAAAATAAAATTAATTAAATTAAATTAAATTAAATTAAATTAAATTAAATTAAATTAAATTAAAATAATAAACTCAAAAATATTTCCAGTAATGATTTAAAATAAGTCCATTAATTCATGTATAAACAATTGAATGAATGGTATTTTTTTCAAAGTATTTATTCACATTTTATGTTAGTTAATGAAAATAAAATTGTTCATTAACTCAAAAAGTAAACTCAAAAAGCATCAACTAATGCTAACATGCATAACTTTGCATTTGGATTGATAATACATCAGTAAATTTTGAACTATGTTCATAATACATGCTGTTAAATACGATAATATGAACTAATGGACCTTTAATTTAAAGAGTTACTGTATGTCCTTATGAAATTATAAATCATAAAATTCCTTATAAGATCCTTATAAAGCATAAAATGAGAAAGGTATGATGAAATTGTAGTTAATGGCTATTTGTAGTACTATGTTTTTTTTGGGATCTATGTTATAAAATGTAAACGTACAAATGGAATCAAACAAGAAATAAGTTAAGTAATAGACGAATGATGTGTGTGGTAATGGGGTGGGAAAATTATAAGCTTGGGCTTTATCCTGCTCCATTTTCGACCATGTTAAAATGAATATTTTTTTTTTTGTTGTTGAAGATATTTTATGTATGATATTTTTGTTCGAAAATAAATAAATCAAATCAAATCAAATCAAATCAAATCAAATCAAATCAAATCCTTATGGTTTACACTTTATTTTAAGGTACAATTTTTGCTGTTTTTGCTAAGACTTTTCCTCAATAAACGACTAATTTGATAAACTAATTTGCTGTTTATTAATATTTATTAAATTAATAATTGGGTTTAAGTATTGGCTAGGATAAAAATTGTAGAATCCGCTTGTTAAGTTATGACATATGAAATACTGTGTCCGGGTCCAAGCCACTACTCATTTAAATTGAGAAAATATTCGTTTATGCCAACTTTTTAATCCTATCACACAATTTAATCTCTGGACTTGCAGCATTACAAATACCTACATTTTAACAATTTATAAAAAATGTATCACTTTCTGGCCATCGGATATTAGGCATGGATATGTACATTGCGATCGTGATTATTGAAAGTATTACATGGCTTTGTAAACATTTATTATTACCATTTGATGAGTCTCCCCATACAGGTTGATAGAGCACTTGGACCCAGAAGCCGGTTCATGTGACGTCACACTTAAAGGTGCTGTATGTAAGTTTTTGACTCTTCTAAAGCATAAAAATACCATAATATGTGTGCAGATATTTAAGAAACATCCCAAGTGAACATACTTGTTTAACTGAAAAACAATGCTGAAGTCAGATATTCTGCTTTGAAAATGGGTTTTCCGTGCCGGAACGCTGTCTTTGTTTACATAAATTTCATATGCACAATGCCAGTTTAGCCAATTATATGTCAGCACCCTGGGTTGCCTTGTTGGAAAACAGGGCATTTCATTCATTCATTCAGAAAGACTCTGAAAGCGTGCGTCCGTGACCAAAAAGAACAGTATGGGAGACAGATGCAGTTCCACATGAGGTTATTAATTAGCAAATTACATAAATATTACGAACGTAAACATTAGGTGAGCAGGTTACATTGTAACCGCGTGTCCTAACAACACGCTGTGACGAGAGAGGCAGTGATCAGCTATTTGGCTGTTTGCACCAGACGAGACACGGCAGAAATGTAAATACAGCCTTTCAGAAGCACAGAACATGCACTCGCTCACGAAACGGTAAGGTTTAGAATCTATTTAATACATGTTAACCCACTTTAACATCAATGTAGATGCTGAACCACTCATATGTGTTTAGTTCTAAAGTTCAATTTCAGACGGTTTATTGTATTTTCCAGATCTGAGGTGAACTTTCTGCTTTCAGTATATGGCAACAAATGCCATGTAAAATGCATTCAAACTCGCATTGTTAGCATTTAGCACAGAATAAAGCACACAAGGCTTACCTGAGGTGATCTAGCTGTCATAGGTTTCTGTTGTTCAGCTGTGAGAAATAGAAGCCGCTTCTAATATATCAATTCGAGGTGTTGGTTAGGACAAAAACTCCTTTTAATATGGAAAATATTCCCTCTATCGCGTGTCGTTGCTTTTATTTAGAACACAGTTTTAAATCGCTCGCTCCTGTACACAATCTGGCATCCTAGCGTACTTTTATTATGATCCAGGAGTGCAATACCTAGTTCAACCACTGGGTGTCAAACTTACATACTGCACCTTTAACAAGCGGATAAGTTCATGCTTTAATTACTAATAAACAGCCAATATCTTCTATATATATATATATATATATATATATATATATATATATATATATATATGTACACACAGTTGAAGTCAGAATTATTAACCCCCCTTTGATTTTTTTTTCTTTTTTAAATATTTCCCAAATGATGTTTAACAGAGCAAGGAAATTTTCACAGTATGTCTGATAATATTTTTTCTTCTGGAGAAAGTCTTATTTGTTTTATTTCGGCTAGAATAAAAGCAGTTTTTAATTTTTTATGAACTATTTTAAGGTCAAAATTATTAGCCCCTTTAAGCTAATTTTCTTTTTGATAGTCTACAGAACAAACCATCATTATACAATAACTTGCCTAATTACCCTAACCTGCCTAGTTAACCTAATTAACCTAGTTAAGCCTTTAAATGTCACTTTAAGCTGTATAGAAGTGTCAGGAAAAATATCTAGTCAAATATTATTTACTGTGTTCATGGCAAAGATAAAATAAATCAGTTATTAGAAATGAGTTATTAAAACTATTATGTCTAGAAATGTGTCGAAAAATCTTCTCTCTGTTAAAAAAAAATTTGGGAAAAAATAAACAGGGGGGCGAATAATTTATTTTATTTTTCAGAAATAGCTGATCTAAATTCATTCATTAATTCATTAATTTTCTTTTCGGCTTAGTCCCTTTATTAATCTGGGGTCGCCACAGCAGATTGAACCGCCAACTTATCCAGCATATGTTTTACGCAGCGGAACCCCTTCCAGCTGCAACCCATCACTGGGAAACACTCATACACTCTCATTCACACTCATACACTACAGACAATTTTAGCTTATCCAATTCACCTATAGCGCATGTCTTTGGGAAACCGGAGCACCCGGAGGAAACACACGCGAACACGGGGAGAACATGCAAACTCCACACAGAAATGCCAACTGACCCAGCCGAGGCTCGAACCAGCGACCTTCTTGCTGTAAAGCGACAGCACTACCTACTGCGCCACTGCATCGCCTCAAAATTAATTGTTATTTCAAATTTGTTATTATTGTCCAAAATTGTTATTCATTCATTAATTTTCTTTTCGGCTCAGTCCCTTTATTAATCTGGGGTCACCACAGCAGAATGAACTGCCAACTTATCCAGCATATGTTTTTACGCAGGGGATGCCCTTCCAGCTGCAACCCATCACTCGTTCACACTCATACATTACAATTTTATCTTATCCAATTCACCTACACCACAAGTTTTTGTACTTGTGGGGGAAACTGGAGCATCCGGAGAAAACCCACGCCAACACGGGGAGAACATGCAAACTCCACACGGAAATGCCAACTAGCCCAGCCGGGGGACCTTCTTGCTGTGAGGCAAATGTGCAACCCACTGCGCCACCGTGCTGCCCTCAAAATTGTTATTACAAAAAAAATGAGTTTTTCCTTGAAACAAGCTAGTTTTATAGATTTAGACAAGAAACCAGACCAAAAATACGTAAGAAAAGCTTTTTTTACATTAAGCCAGAAGTTAATAGTGGGAGTTGAGAATTGGAAAAATAAAGCGTTCATTCATTCATTCATTCATTCATTTTCTTTTCGGCTTAGTCCCTTTATTAATCTGGGGTCGCCACAGCAGAATGAACCGCCAACTTATCAAGCACATGTTCTACGCAGCGGATGCCCTTCCTGCTGCAACCCATCTCTGGGAAACATCCACACACACTCATTCACACTCATACACTATGGACAATTTAGCCTTTCCACCTGTACCGCATGTCTTTGGACTGTGGGGGAAACCGGAGCACCCGGAGGGAAGCGAACGCAGGGAGAACATTCAAACTCCACACAGAAACGCCAACTGACCCAGCCAAGGCTCAAACCAGCGACCTTCTTGCTGTGAGGCGACAGCACTACCTACTGCACCACTGCGTCACCCCAAAATAAAGTGTTGCCATCCTTAAAAATTGTGAGATTATCTCTTTTATAAGAGCCTGCACTGTTACAGATGTTACTGTGTTTTGTTTTTTAAAAGCTCCAAAATTTCAAAAAGATGTACATCTGTAGATCATTTCAGACTCAGGGGCGTTGAATAATTGTGATTGTTAATGCTGAGATGTGACATGGAGTCCTGATGAAGCTGATGTTGTGTGTTTGGTCAAAAGAAGAGCTGATTCAGCATCCGTCAGCACAGCTCACATCCTCATGCTCTCTCTTTCTGTCTGTTTCTTTGTGTGCGTGCGAGTGTGTGTGTGTGTGTGTGTGTGTGAAATCAATCCTGCAGTATCACAGCGGCTCAGTCTGAGAGAAGCACAAGACACAACACATATTTTAGTCTCGCTCAAGTGTCTTTCATTTACTGTGCGTTATTGGCATGACAAAACGGGGCATTTGTTTAGCCAGTGCACCATGCAAGACATTACTACAGTATTTAAGGTTGATAAGTAGTAGTAGATTATATCAATATATATAGAAAATGTGGTTGGAAGTGTTTTTTTTTTTTTTCGGTTGGGGCGGTGTGTGGTGGGAGGGGGGTTAGCAAAAGAGCAAAACCTGGCTTGGGTTTTGTCATCAACAAATTACTTTTTGTTCATTCACTTTCTTCAGCTTAGTCCCTTTAATCATCAGAGGTCGCCACAGCGGAATGAACCGACAACTTATCCAGCATATGTTTTACACAGCGGATGCCCTTCCAGCTGCAACCCAGTACTGGGAAACACCCATACACACTCATACACTACGGACAATTTAGCTTACCCAATTCACCTATAGCGCATGTCTTTGGGCTTGTGAGGAAAACCGGAGCACCCGGAGGAAACCCACGCCAACACAGGGAGAACTGGGATTCGAACCAGCGACCTTCTTGTTGTGATGCGACAGTGCTAACCACTGTGTCACCCCAATATTTTTTAAACAAATTAAAAGTTTTTTTTTTTGTTTATGTTTCTACACAGCTTATCATTCTACAAGTCTACAGCCCTGTCCACATGAACGCTGGCTGTTTTCAAAAGCACTCTTTTTTTCTATGCTATCCTTCCACACAAAAACGGGCAGTATCGCATGACTGAAATTTTCTGAAAAGTCTGGCCAGCGTGAAGATTTTGCAAAATTCCAGGTACATGGAGGACATTACAGCTGAAGTTTTCACCTCATGATGTCAGAAAATTCCCCCCGCCCGAATAATAAGATTCTAAAAATGACTAAATATTCTTCAAATAAAAAGCAGAAGAGCAGTAAAAATAACTTAATTAATTCATTCAAATAAATTAAAATAAAAAGTTAATAAATATCAAAATATTTCTTCATCTTTTATGTTAGTTAATGAAAATAAGCAACGATATTGTGCTGGAGGTTTACTAGAACTGGTTTTACTGACAAAATGTATGTAGGACAAAACCTGCTAAAACAATAAATAAATACACAAATAATTGATAAATAAATCCATAAACCTCCTGCATAAATTAAACAATAAATAAATAAATGTATATATAAAATCCACTAATTCCTGGGTAAATAAATATATAAATATTTGATGGTGCGAGCAGGTAAGTAATTACATAAATTACACAAATTTTGTTGGAATAAGAAAATGCTAAACTGAAAGTTTATTTTCCCCCCTTTCAAATGTTTATTCATTCTTGAACATAGTTGCGCATTTATTTTTCCTCAGGTCAACATGCTAATGAGAGAGTGTCAATTCTTAGAAGGCGGTCTTTATGCCATCATTGGTTGATCACTAGAAAAATTTAGCATTAGACTGGCTTCTGAATGACTAAAATATTCTTCAAATTAAAAAAAGCAGAAGAGACATATCAAATAAAATATTTATATAGATAGATAGATAGATAGATAGATAGATAGATAGATAGATAGATAGATAGATAGATAGATAGATAGATAGATAGATAGATAGATAGATAAAGCTAGTAAATAAATAAATGAATAACAGTTAGTAAATAAAGTTAGTAAATGAATGAACAAACATAAATATAAGCAAATAAATAAAAGTAAATAAATACATAAATAAATAAATCAAATATATATCTATCTATATCTATAGTCCATTAATTCATGTATAAACAACCAATGAACAGTAGATTTATTAAAATACTTATTCATCTTTTATGTTAGTTAACAACGATGAAATAAATAAATCATTAAAAATAATAATAATAAATAAATAAATAAATAAATAAATAAATAAATAAAAATGCACATGAAATTAGCCCAGTCCTAATAAGGTTCTAAAAATGCCTAAAATATTTTTCAAATTAAAAAAGCAGAGGAGATGTATAAAATAAAATTAATTAAATATGAATAAATAAATAAAAGGAAATAAATAAATACATGTAAATAATTAATTAATATTTTTGGTGATGATATAAAATAATAGTCCATTAATTCTTGTATAAACAACCAATGAACAATACATTCATCAAGATATGTGTTCATCTTTTATGTTAGTTAATGAAAATAAATAAATACATAAATCAAGTTAGTAAATATATTGAATAAAAATAAATAAAAGTAAATTAATTAATTAAATATGTCCAGTGATAGGTGACGTGGTGGTGCAGTAGGTAGTGCTGTCGCCTCATAGCAAGAAGGTCGCTGGTTCGAGACTTGGCTGGGCCAGTTGGCGTTTCTGTGTGGAGTTTGCATGCTCTGCCCGCGTTCGCGTGGCTTTCCTCCGGGTGCTCCGGTTTCCCCCACAGTCCAAAGACATGCGCTATAGGTGAATTGGGTAAGCTAAATTGTCCGTAGTGTATGTGTGTGAATGAGTGTGTATGGATGTTTCCCAGAGATGGGTTGCAGCTGGAAGGGCATCCACTGCGTAAAACATATTCTAGATAAGTTGGTGGTTCATTCCGCTGTGGCGACCCCAGATTAATAAAGCCGAAAAGAAAATGAATGAATAAATAAATGTCCAGTGATGATTTAAAATAATAGTTAATGAAAATAAATTAATAAATAACTCAAAAATGTATCTGATGATTTAAAATAATAGTGATTTGGAGGTTTACTAGAATTAGTTTTACTGACAAAATGCTTGAAATTCGCAATAATAAGCATCTAAAAATACCTAAATATTCTTCAAATGAATAAAGCAGGGTTGTGTTGAGTATTGCTCACTGAAAGGTTCTTTAGGAAAGCATTACGCCTCGTCTCTGGCTGGCATGGCTCTTTATTTTCAGAGTGCACTGACTGACTGTCTCTCCCTCTCTCTGCTGAAAGTGCTGTATCTGCATTACTGCTGATGCTATGACAGTGTTGATGGCATGACTTTATTGGCATCTCTCTCTCTCTGTCTCTCCATCTTTGGCTTTTAGACTGCTGGCTAAATTAATTGCATTAATGCACTGGTCAGGCAGTGTGCGGTGCTGAGTCTGAGACACAGGTACCAATCTCAGAGGAATCCATTTCCAGCTGTCAGAGAGCCAGCTGTACAGAGCAGATGGAGCCCCAAACACTTCCCGTTCAGCAGGCTCTGAGCACACGTCTGAACACCCGCATCCACGTCTGCTGGACTCAACTGAGATGTGTTGAGACTCAGGCCTGCATGGAGAATACGCTTTTATGTTTCATACAAATCAGTGATTAGACAGAATGCACAACTCATTTTGGTCATCAGTGAGAAAGACAGAGAGAGATAGAAATGAAATATAATGTCAAAACAATATTTAGCAAGCATACTTTAAGTCATTATAAATGTCTGGCTCTGCAGAAAATTGTAAATAAAAACTAAATATTTAGTCAAAACAACAAACGACAAGTGCATAACTGCACAACAACAGCGATTTTGCACAACTAAATTTGTCTGTCCAGTAGTACAGGAATAACAATAATAATAATAATAATAATAATAATAATAATAATAATAAATTAATAATAATAATAATAATAATAATAGGGTGTCACGTTGGCGCAGTGGGTAGCATAATCGCCTCACAGCAAGAAGGTCGCTGGTTGGAGCCCCGGTTGGGTCAGTTGGCATTTCTGTGTGGAGTTTGCTTATTCTCCCCATGTTGGCATGGGTTTCCTCCGGGTGCACTGGTTTTCCCCACAGTCCATGCGCTATAAGTAAATTGGATGAGCTAAATTGGCCGTAGTGTATGAGTGTGTGTGTGAATGAGTGTGTATGGGTGTTTCCCAGTACTGAGTTGTGGCTGGAAGGGCATTTACTGCGTAAGATATTTATTACACAACAACTTTTTGATGTAAAATAAAATAAAATGATGTATTTCTAATTTTAAATGACCATCAGAAATAAAACAATAAAATAATTAAACTAAATAGGTATTTATTCAAACACACACACATCTAATTTTAAATGGCCATCAGAATGATAAAATAAAATAAAATAAAAAAATATCAATAATAAAATTAAATTATATAATTAAATAAATTAGGCAACCCAGTGGCGCAGTAGGTAGTGCTGTTGCCTCACAGCAAGAACGTCGCTGGGTCGCAGGTTCGAACCTCGGCTAGGCTGGGTCAGTTGGCGTTTCTGTGTGGAGTTTGCATGTTCTCCCTGGGTTCGCGTGGGTTTCCTCCGGGTGCTCCGGTTTCCCCCACAGTCCAAAGACATGCAGTACAGGTGAATTGGGTAAGCTAAATTGTCCATAGTGTATGAGTGTGAATGTGTGTGTGGAAGTTCCCAGAGATGGGTTGCGGCTGGAAGGGCATCCGCTGCGTAAAATCGTGCTGGATAAGTTGGCGGTTCATTCCGCTGTGGCGACCCCGCAAGGGACAAAGCCGACAAGAAAATGAATTAATGAATTAAATAAAATTAAAAAAAAATAAATAAAATTAAATAATTACATTAAATTTAAAAAACTAAACAAAAAACAAAACAAAACAAAATTAAATTACATTAAATTAAACAATGATGGGCGCCAATTATATATTTTTTTCAAAACACACACCTATTTTTAAATGGCCATCAGAAAGACATTAGGAATAATATTAGTATAATAAATTAAAAAGTAAAATAAAATAAATAAATTAAATAAACATATTAAGCCAAACAATATTCATTCAAAACACACACCTAATTTTAAATGGCCATCAGAATTAAAATAAAATAAAATAAAATAAAATAAAATAAAATAAAATAAAATAAAATAAAATAAAATAAAATAAAATAAAATAAAATTAAATTAAATTAAATTAAATTAAAACAGACACTCATTTTTAAAAGGCCATCAGAAACATAAAATAAAACAAAAATATTTAGCCAAAATTATATATTTTTCCAAACACACAAACCTAATTTTAAATGGCCATCAAAAAAAATAATATTAGCAATAAAAAAGTAAAGAAAAATATATATACAGTATATATACAGTTGAATGTATGTATGTATGTATATATGCAGTTGAAGTCAGAATTATTAGCCCCCTTTTGAATTTATTTTTCTTTTGAATTTGTTTTTCTTATTTTTCTTCCAAATGATGTTTAACAGAGCAAGGATATTTTCACAGTATGTCTGATAATATTTTTTCTTCTGGAGAAAGTCTTATTTGTTTTATTTTGGCTAGAATAAAAGCAGTTTTTAATTTATTATGAACCATTTTGAGGACAAAATTTTTAGCCCCTTTAAGCTAATTTTCTTTTTAATAGTCTACAGAACAAACCATCGTTATACAATAACTTGCCTAATTACCCTAACCTGCCTAGTTAACCTAATTAACCCAGTTAAGCCTTTAAATGTCACTTTAAGCTGTATAGAAGTGTCTTGAGAAATATCTAGTCAAATATTATTTACTGTCATCATGACAAAGATAAAATAAATCAGTTATTAGAGATGAGTTATTAAAACTATTATGTTTAAAAATGTGTTGAAAAAATCTTTTCTCTGTTAAACAGAAAATGGGGAAAAAAATAAACAGGGGGCTAATAATTCTGACTTCAACTGTATATCCAAAAAGTATTTATTCAAAACCGACACTTAATGTTAAATGCCCAACAGAAAAATGTTATTTATAATATAAGTAAATAAAATAAAATAAAATAAAATAAAACAAAACAAAACAAAACAAAACAAAACAAAACAAAATAAAATAAAATAAAATAAAATAAAATGAAACAAACAAAACAAAACAAAACAAATAAAATAAATAAAACAAAACAAACAAAACAAAACAAAACAAAACACTATTACAGGGTTTCTGCAGGTTTCCCAAAGTCAAATTTAATACTTTTTAAGACCTTTTTAGGACCATGAAGAATGAAATTTTACACTTATAAAGGGCTAAAAACTAAAACTAGGGATTTTTTCCAATGGCCAAGCATTAGTTATTTCTTAGCCACATAATTGAAATAATGTGTCAAAAAAGCAGACCTTAGGTGTATACACATGTTCTTTTCAACATAACTCTTTAAAAGCTAAATGTATGCACAGCAGACTGTTATAACATTAGTTATGAACAGTTTTGAGATGTACTGTTGGTGATTGGATGTGTGCTGGATTGATTGGATAGCTTCACATAAACAAAGGAAAATTAAGACTCGTTTACGATAATTTAAGAGCTACAAGCCAATATTTCAGTGAATTTAAGACTTTTTAAAGCCTGAAATTTAGTTTTTGAAATGTAAGACTTTTTAAGACCCCGCAGATATCCTGTATTTTCACTAACATTATTTACTGTGATTGCAGCACAATTTCAAAACAATATTTGGTCACATTCGACAACCAATTCCCGATCAAAACAAAACACAATACAACCTGCATGGATTTGTGTGGAGGATCAGAGGTGTGCAGAGCCTGGAGAACACACAAAAACAACAGAGATCAGAAGTGACATGAGGATGCTGGATTTCTTTATTTCTTTATCTGCTGCACCTGTGTAGTTCACTGTGGAATATGCTCAGAGCATCTCAAGTAAGGCGTGGATGTCGTCCATATGTCCAAATGAGTTATTTAAAGGCTTTTTTAACGCCTTGGGAAACAAAAGCAGCGTCAGTTTCCGTGTCCTGCTGGTGCATTATGGAGTGTGCATCTGTTTCGTCAGTTGTACTGGTGTCACGTCTTATTTCCTCCCCCTGTAGGCTCAAACTCGTGCTGAGAGACGGAGAGAGATGTGCAGATCCAGCTTTAACTCGAGCACTGAAGAGAAGAAAGAGTCCTATACAAGAATCTAATGCTGATGATGTAGGGTAACTTTTTGGGCAAGCACAGTGGCTCAGTGGTTAGCACTGTCACCTGAAAGCAAGAATGTCACTGGTTTGAGCCCCGGCTGTGTCAGTAGGCGTTTCTGTGTGGAGTTTGCATGTTCTCCCCCGTGTTGGCGTGGGTTTTCTCCGGGTGCTCCGGTTTACCCCACAATCCAAATACATGTGCTATAGGGGAATTGGATGAACTAAATTGGACGTGGTGTATGAGTGCTTGTGTGAATGTGAGAGTGTATGGGTGATTCCCAATACTGGGTTGCAGCTGGATGGGCTTTCCAGCTGCGCTTTAGTATATTGTAATACCTGCAGTTAAACAGGCAATCTTTATTTATTCATAGAGGCTGGAAATAAACATCTCCTGCATAATTGGCTTGCCCTTTTAATTCACCACAGCGATTATTCCAAAAATGTCTGACTTCAATTCATGGTTTGTCATTTTATGCGGTATAAATATTGCATGAAGGAAATATCTGGAGGGAGTGTTCAAATTAGAGTCTTCTGTGTTCTGCTTTTATTTAAAATAGGAATATAATTATTATGCAGAATTCTTAACAATGATAAAAACAAACATGACTTTGCATATTTTTCTTGACTTTGGAAATCTTCTGTAAAGAAAATAAGTCACTCATTGTATGCCCAGCATAAGTGCAAGCAAATGCAGAGGGATTAAAAAAATAACTTATGGAAATATTATATTACTTGTTTCAAGATCTGTAGAATATAATGTTGTTTTATTAAGTTTTTTAATTTTTTTATATTATATATGTTATGTTGTTATATTTATTTATTAAATTTATTTATTTGCTTACTTATTTAATCTTATTTTATTTTTAAATTTCATTAATTCAATTTTTTATTTCATTCATTGAAGGATATTCAAATGTATTCATACTTTCTGACTAAATTGTTATTTTATTTTGTCTTAATTTATTTTAATTTATATTTGTTTTTATTTTATATGTATTATATATTTATTTTATCTTATTTAAAAATTTAATTTGAATAATTTATATTATTTTATATTTATTTATTTTTAAATTTTATTTATTTTAAATTTATTTAATTTTTTATCTTATTTTTAATATAATTTAAATAATTTATAATTATTTATTTAAAATTTATTTTTATTTTGTTTTTTAATTTAATATAAATCATTTGGTTTATTTTATATTTATTTTTATTTATTTATTTATTTTAAATTTATTTTATTTTTATCTTATTTTTTTAATTAATTTAAATAATTAATATTATTTTATATTTATTTATTTTAAATTCATTTTTATTTATTTTTTTTTATTTAATTTAAATCATTTGGTTTATTTTATATTTTTATTTATTTATTTATTTTAAATTTATTTATTTAATTTTTATTTTATCTTATTTTTTTGTAATTTAATTTAATTTAACTTAATTTTTATACATTTTTCATTGCATTCGATGATGGTTATTCTAATGTATTGGCACTTTCTGACCAAATTTCATTTTGTTAAAAATTTTGTTTATACATTTTGATATTTATTTTTTTAATTTAATTATTTTTATTTATTTATTCTAGCTTATTTTTAAATTTAATTTAAATATTTTTTATTATTAATTTTATTTTAGATTATTTTGGATTTATTTATTTTAAATTTATATTATTATATTTCTAGTTCATCTTATTTTTTTTTATTTAACTGTATTTAATTTTTTTTATCTTTTTTATTTTATTTAATTTCATAAAATTTAATTTAGTTTAATTAATTTTTCCAAATGAGTATCCAAATGTATTGGTACATTCGGAATGAGATTTAATTTTGTTAATAGTTTTGTTTTTTGTTGTCTAGTTACATGGAGAAAAAACAAAAAGGTTTGTGAACAAAAGCTGTGGCCTCGACTGCACTGATTGAGTTCCTCATCTGGATCAGCAGAAGAGTTCAATATCAGTATTCTCCATTCAAATATCTCCAAAGAGAAATAGATTTTTTACATATTGATTTCTAATGACACTTTCCAGGCTGACAGAGCTCATAGACTGTTAATTATAGTGCATATGTATGTGCTTCAGCAGATGTTATATGTCATTTATTCATTATTTTAATTTATTTAATTTATTATTTTTATTTCTGCACTGACAGACAGCCATTGAGAATTAGTAAGCAGTTGTGCTGTCTGATTGTATTTTATTTTTAATTATAATAATAATGGTTCAACTCAAATTAGTTGACTAAAATTTTGGGACTAAATATTTTATGTACTGACAGCCAGTCAGTAGATATAAATAGATCGATATAAAAAAAAATCAATATTATAATTATTGTATAAATTAAATGTAATGAAATTTGTTTGACGACCATTCAGAATTAGCTGTGTATTCTTGCTAAATATTGTTTAACATTATTGACTATATTAAACATTATTCAACAAATATTGACTAAACATTTTATTATTTTAACACAGAAAAAAAATATAATTATTTTATGAATTTAGTTTAATTCAATGTTCGACTAAATATAATATATTTTTAAATTGATTAATAATAATAATAATAATTCAACTCGAATTAGTTACACGTAATCATGTAACATTTTATGTAATAACACAATATTACAATTATTTTCTTAATTTAATTTATTTTGACTAAATGTTTTATGTACCGACAGCCATTTACAATAGCCATTAAACAATGCAATATTATAATTATTTTCTATTTTTAATTAAACAATTTAATTTTATTTAATTATTCATTCATTTTCCTTCGGCTTAGTCCCTTTATTCATCAGGTTTCGCCACAGCGAAACGAACCGCCAACTTATCCAGCATTTGTTTTACACAGCAAATGCCTCTCCAGCTGCAACCCAGTACTGGGAAACACCCATACACACTCATTCAAACACACTCATACACTACAGCCAATTTAGTTTATTCAATTAACCTATAGCTCATGTTTTTAGATCGTGGAGGAAACCGGAGCACCTGGAGGAAACCCACGCCATCATGAAAACTCAACACAGAAATGCCAGCTGGGGTTTGAACCAGCGACCTTCTTGCTGTGAGGTGAAAGTGCTAACCATTGAGCCACCGTGTCACCTACATTTAATAACATTTAATTTAATAATTTAATTTCATTTTTCGATGGCTATTCAGAATTAGTTGTGTATTCTAAATATTGATTAACTTTATTGACTATATTGAACATTACTAAACAGTCAGTATGTTGAAAACAAGAGCTTATCATCAAATCAGGCTTGTGATCAAAAACACTCAAATTCTGCCTCTCATAAAACAACACCAGTGTAAAGTGAGCTCCAATAGCGTGAACTCTCCTGCAAACACTGACATTTGAAGCAAATATCATCAGGCTGACATTACAAATGACTGGAGGTGCTCTAGAACAAAACTACACGCTCTCCAAACACGCCACTCTTGTTCTCGTTTCATTTACCTGCTCTATTATTAATCTTAATTGCACTACTGGCCTCTCAAGTGTTTAGCACTCCACACCTGATTTCAATAATTCACTGAAGGGTTTCAGAGCTTGGCTGAGATGCATAATTATATATAGATGCAAGTGTATTTGCTTTGTTTACCTTTATATTTAGATTATATATATATATATATATATTTCCCAACTGATGTTTAACAGAGCAAGGACATTTTCACAGTATGTCTGATAATATTTTTTCTTCCGGAGAAAGTCTTATTTGTTTTATTTCAGCTAGAATAAAAGCAGTTTTTAATTTTTTTAAAAACCATTTTAGGGACAAAATTATTAGCCCCTTTAAGCTATATTTTTTTCTGATAGTCTACAGAACAGGACATCGTTATACAATAACTTGCCTAATTATCCTAACCTGCCTAGTTAACCTAATTAACCTAGTTAAGCCTTTAAATGACACTTTAAGCTGTATAGAAGTGTCTTGAGAAATATCCAGTCAAATATTATTGTCACGATCACCAGTGATCTAACAACCAGAGATCGCTGGTAAACACTCACATTCACACGAACTACAAATCCTCCATGGTATGGACTACATATTCAGTCATGCAACACACACACCTGTTCCAAGTCACCGTTGATTGCAAACACTCACACACAGCTGAAGCTGCTCATTGATTGATTCATGGACTATAAATGCAGCACACTAACAGACAGTTGTGGCTGAGTCTTCTGTAACGGGATTTGACACTGACAATGGAGGTGAGGATCCAAATGCAGGGTTTTATTAACAGAGTGGTCAGGCAAGCAATGATCAACACAGGAGCAAACAGATGTATAAGGGCAATCTAGAGTCGTAGTCAAAAATAACAGGCAGATGGTCAAAAGGGAGGCAGCAGACAGGGATAAACCGATAAACCAGGCGAGGATCAAAACAAGGCCAAGCAAGACAAAAGAAACACGTTGTAATGTCACTATACAGCTAACCAGACTCAGCAACAACTGTGTGTTAGTGTGCCGCATTTATAGTTCATGAATCAATCAGTGAGCAGCTTCAGCTGTGTGAGCGTTTGCAATCAACAGTGACTTGGAGCAGGTGTGTGTTTGTTGCATGACTGAATATGTAGTCTATAACATGGCGGATTTGTAGATTGTGTGAATGTGTGTGTTTACCAGCGATCTCTGGTTGTTAGATCGCTGGTGATCATGACTATTATGTACTGTCATCTTGGCAAAGATAAAATTATTAGTTATTAGAAATGAGTTACTAAAACTATTATGTTTAGAAATGTGTTGAAAAAATCTTCTCTCCATAAAACAGAAAAGGGGGGGGGGGGGGGGGTAAACAGGGGAGTTAGTAATTCAGGGGGGCTAATAATTCTGACTTAAACTATATATATATAAATAAATATTTATATATCATATGGTTAAAAAACCACTGAGACTTCAGTTCTCAGAATTCTGAGTTAATGTCTGAAAATATAGATTTTTCCCATAGTTCAAAATTCAGAACTCCAACTTCTGATTTCTTTCCTCAACATTTTGAGTTTAGAATTCACACATTGGAACATTTGACTGCAGAACTCAAAATGTGGACATTTAACCTTAATCTTAATCTTTAGTGTAGATCTTACAATATTTACATTTCTTCTTGAAATTCAAAGTTTAGAACTCACTATTCTGACATTTGTTATCAGAATTTGTGCATTGAGTCCACGTCTGAAAATGTTGACTTTTTTTTCTTGTAACTCAAACTTTATAACTTTTTGTAACTCAAACTTTTTATTTTATTTTTTTATATCGTTTTAAATCTTACAATTCCAACTTTTTTCTCATCTATTTAACTTCAAATTTCTAAATTTGGACTTTTAATCTATGAATTTGAAGATTAGAACTTGCAATTCTAAAAGATATTCTTTCTTTAGTTTACATCTCAAAAAACAGTTGAAGTCAGAATTATTAGCCCCCCTGAATGATTACCCCCCGTTTATTTTTTTCCCCAATTTCTGTTTAACAGAGAAGATTTATTTTCAACACATTTTTAAACATAATCGTTTTAATAACTCATTTCTAATAACTGATTTATTTTATCTTTGCCATGATGACAGTAAATAATATTTGACTAGATATTTTTCATGACACTTCTATACAGCTTAAAGTGACATTTAAAGGCTTAACTAAATTAATTAGATTAACTAAGCAGGTTAGGGTAATTAGGAAAGTTATTGTATAATGATGGTTTGTTCTGTAGACTATCAAAAAAAAATATAGCTTAAAGGGACTAATAATTTTGACCTTAAAATAGTTTAAAAAAAATTAAAAACTGCTTTTTATTCTAGCTGAAATAAAACAAATAAGACTTTCTCCAGAAGAAAAAAATATTATAGGGAATACTGTGAAAATGTCCTTGCTCTGTTAAACATTTGGGAAATATTTAAAAAAGAAAAAAAATTTAAAGGGGGGCTAATAATTCTGACTTCAACCGTATGTACCTTCCTTGTTGAAATTCAGAGTTTAGAACTTCTCAAAATTCTGAGTTCACATCTAATAATATAGATTTTTCCCATAGTTCAAAATTCAAAACTTAAACTTCTGATTTTTTTCCTCAACATTTTGAGTTTAGAATTCACACATTGGAACATTTGACTGCAGAACTCAAAATGTGGACATTTAACCTTAAATTTGAAGTTTAGAATTTGCTATTCTGTGGTTTCTTTTTTTCCCCATTTAAAATTTTCAAAGTTTAAAATTTGTAATTCTGAGTTTGTTTGTTTTTTTTTTTAATCAGAATTCTAGAGTTTAGATCTCAATGTTACGTTTTTTTTTTTCAGTTTACAACTCACAGTTCTGACTCTTCAAAATTCTGAATTTAGATCTGAAACTTCTCTGAATTTTCTAAAAAACTAAACTTTTATTCTTGGAATTTATTCTAAAGTTTTTTTATTTATTTCAGAACTCTGAAGTTTAGACTTTCAATTTTGACCAATAATCTTGTAAATCATGAGTTCAAAACTCTCAAGTCTATTTAAGTTTTTATTTACATCTGACTGTTCTCTGAATTGGTGTCACAGTGGCGCAGTGAATAACACGGCTGTCTCACAGCAATAAGGTCGCTGGTTTGAGCCCCGGCTGAACCAGTTGCCATTTCTGTGTGGAGTTTGCATGTTCTCCCCGTGTTGGCATGGGTTTTCTCTGGGTGCTCTGGTTTCCCCCATGCGCTATAGGGGAATTGAAGTGTATGTGTGTGAATGCAAGAGTGTATGGGTGTTTCCCAGTGTTGGGTTGCGGCTGGAAGGCCATCCGCTGCGTAAATCATATGCTGGATTAGTTGGTACTTAGTTAGACTTAGGTTAATTCTTGCAAATCTGACTTTTCCTCACATTTTTCTAAGCTTACATCTCAGAATTATATTTTTCTCTCAATTTAAATTTTACATCTCACAACTCCGACATATTTGTTTCTCATGTTAAAAAGGTAACAGCATCTATTTCACGATTCTAACTTTTTTCCCTCTCTCAATTGCAAGTTTAAATCTCGCAATCCTGAATTCACATCTATTTATATCCACATTTAAATATGACGCCTTATAGTCCAGCGCTGAAGAAATGAGTCATCATTAAACTGCAGCCAAAAAAAGAGCCGCTCTCATTATTCCACTTTTCGCTGCTGTCTTAAAAATATCAGGGAGTGACAAACCCTGGCGTGTTCATGTGGCAGATGGGAGAGAGAAACAGCAGAAAATCAGCACCTGCCCTACCCAGACTTTTATTTTTCCCTATTCAATTCAGCAATGCAAACGAGGACGCAGAATCGCCCGCCACGACCCCGTAAAAAACCCCAGCGGCGGCCGACTGGACCCACATCACAGCCGCCTGCCACTGTCTGCTAATGAGAAGCCAGACACACAAACAATAATAGCACACGAAGACAGAGCAGATGAACAGAATAATGAAACGGCTCAAACACACACCTGCTTGATCACACACATTTCCAACCCAGGCTCATTCTGAAAACGTACCCCTATATACACTCTGGAGAGCACCAAATACGTCCCAGGAGGTACGTTTTTTTTGCAGTTTGTGTTTTCACGAATCCACCAGAGGCCGCTGTGTATGCTTTATGAGATCTCAAATATCTCTTTAAGTGCCATTTACGCCTGCTGTTCTCACCAGAGGCTGCTGTTGACTGACTGACCCACCCTCCTCCTTCCCTAAACCCAACCAACAGTGTTTTCAAAAGCAATCCAGAAAAGAAAAGCATCGCGGCAGCCTGGTGTTTACCACATTTTCAGATTTTACCACATTCTCACCCTTATTTACATGTTTATTTTATTTTTTGGCTTTTGTTTTTGTCTTACCTGCTTTCTGGAACCATTCTTCGCCAGACTCGAACCATGTCGTCAGAATTATTAGCCCCTCTTTGAATTTTTTTTCTTTTTTAATTATTTCCCAAATGATGTTTAACAGAGCAAGGAAATTTTCACAGTGTGTCTGATAATATTTTTTCTTCTGGAGGAAGTCTTATTTGTTTTATTTTGACTAGAATAAAAGCAGTTTTTAATTTTTTAAAAACCATTTTAAATGGTCAAATATTAGCCCCTTTAAGCTACTTTTTTTTTTAAAGTCTACAGAACAAACCATCGTTATACATCGTATAACTTACTAATTACCATAACCTGCCTAGTTAACCTAATTAACCTAGTTAAGCCTTTAAATGTCACTTTAAGCTGTAAGCTTAGATAAAAGATAAGATAAAATAAATCAGTTATTAGAAAAGAGTTATTAAAACTATTATGTTTAGAAATGTGTTGAAAAAATCTTCTCTCCATTAAACAGAAATTGGGTGGGGAAAATAAACAGGGGGGCTAATAATTCTGACTTCAACATATATATATATATATATATTATAGTTGGGCATAGATTAATTTTTTTAATCTAGATTAATCTCAAAATTAATCTAGATTAAAATGGCTCATTTGAATTCTGCCGAAGGCATTCAGAATATGTGTGCTGCCCAAATTATACGTCTTTGAGAACGGGTTTTTCAAGTTGGGTGACGCATTAGACCAGGGGCTCATCTCCTGTTTCCAAAATGCATCACAAACTGCTTGAGAAACTGTTCTACTATGATAATTGGTGATGAAAATAAATGATGTTCAATAAAATGTACTTGTGT